>JAGSMP010000006.1:11342500-11942500 GCA_029286625.1 Parnassius orleans | reverse complement strand
AGCATGGCTCTACCACGTATAGCTTATTATTGCTTCGTAACTAAGGTAACAATAGGTGGACTTAATGGCTATTCCATAGCATGGTAAGCTCTTATAGCAGGTGTAAAAGGTGCTAAAGCAGCAATAAATATCTAAGTACTACCCGTACGGTTAAAAAATGGGATTGAAAATGGCGTCGCATCTATTCACCTCTTGCTCGCATACTGTCGCTATCTATACTCACACCAGCGGGTAAAGACTACAAAAATACTACGTTGTGATATATGCGTTTTTCGTACGTTCTATGACTTCAGTCAAACTTGTCACTGGAATCAATGATAAAAGATCATAAACAACAAAAATAACTCAGTCCGGTTTCGCAAATTTGTGAGCTACGACGCGTTCTGAGAGTTTTCTACATAATTATTGTTGATTTTGTTTGTTAATATATTTGTATAAAATATTTGCCATTGAGACATGCGTAACCATTATGATTTTAGTTTGTCTGCCAGTTCGAGCTAATCTTCGGATTGGCTGAACTGATTGTAATAAAACTTCACGAACAAAGAGACAGAGAGTAATACCAGGAGTGATCTAAACTAAATTTTATCCGAAAAGTTTTGAGATTTTATTAAAATAGAAATATGTATTAATTAGATAAAATAAATAATCTTTAATGAATATATTAAGTCTAAATAAAGCCACATTAATAGATCCCACCCAGGCAAAGCCAGAGCGGGTCGCTGGTTCTTAATATTATTTTAAATTAATATAAATTGCGTATACAATTATTTTCAAATATATTCCCATTAAAAGAAAATTTCCAATTAACCGAATAATGTAACGTTATAACGATACACCGTTATTAACGGGTTTTCGCTATTGGTACTGTGCATGTTGACAGTACGGGCTCGATGAGCCGCCATTTCTAATCCCATTCTTTATCCGTACGGACTGTAAACATTTAATAGGAAATACATAAAAACTATATATAAGCGAAAGTAGCCCAATGGTACGGTTCGGACTGCAAACTCAGATGTCGTGGGTTCTAAACCGCCATTCGACTACTGTGGTGAACCACTAACACAAGCATTTTTGAGCTTACTTAGAGTGGTTAAGGGAGAAACAGAAACAGATACAGATTTTTTTATTCAATGTAGATTATAAATAATACGTATTGAAAATCACTCTTTTGTTTAATTACCACTGGTTCGGATAAACCTCTGTCCTGGGAAGAACCAGCAAAAAACCCAGCGGGACTTTAAAAAATAATAGCTTACAATCATGTATGTCACACAATTAACAACACAAAACAAATTAGAAATAGCTTGGTAGCGATCATTTCATTCCCAGGAGTTATTATCATTCATAAATTCCTTAACATTATAATAACCCTTTTTATAGAAACTATGTTTAAAAAAGTTTTTGAATTTAGAGGAGGTCAAATTTTGTATATTTTCTGGGATTTTGTTGTTAAAGCGTATACATCGCCCCAAGAACGAATTACTGACTCGGTGGAGTCGAGTAACTGGTACTACTAGCTTGTGTCTGTTTCTAGTATTTACAGAATGAATATCGCTTATTTTTATATAACTACTTTTATTTTTGTGTACGTACATTACATTTTCATATATGTATTGAGAGGCCAAAGTTAATATATTTATTTCCTTAAATTTTTGTCTAAATAACTCTAGGTTTTAAATCACAGATTGCTCTTATGGCCCTCTTCTGTAAAACAAATATAATTTTAGTGTCAGTCGCATGTCCCCATAGCAAAATACCATACGACATTATGCTATGGAAATAGCTAAAGTAAACAAGTCTAGCTGTTTCAACACTGGTAAGCTTTCTAATCTTTTTTACAGCATGTGCTGCAGAACTAAGTCTGCTTGCTAGTTTACATGCATACATGGGGGCTCCATTGAAGCTTCGCGTCTAGTGTGATTCCAAGAAAAATGGTGGTATCGACAAGACTCGGCTCCTCCCCATTTAAAATTGCATTGGTATTTAGATGTTTGATATTTGGATATGGGGTAGTGGATGTTCATACACCACCACTACACGGTGTAATATATAAGTTAGTACCTTACAATGACAATTATTATGACGTAGAAATGCGCTTTTAAATTTGAAATATTTTTTTACTGTACAAAATATTTGCATTATGCCAATATTTTAAACATTCTCAACTAAACTCAATTGACTTATCAACAGATTGTAGTCCGGTTAATAATGAAACAGAGTGACAAACGAACACACAGTCGTCCATCTAGTGGTAAGAGGATGTTGTCGCCCACAGACCCTTCGCTACGCTATAGTTTTAATTACTATTTACTACTTTTTCATTAATGTATTACAACGTCACGTAAAAGTCATAAGGGGTATATTTACCACAGTTGACTCGCATGGCAGTCGGATTAGCAACTGTCCTAGTCCTATTAACTACTATTAACTATTATCACTAAAACGTTTGTGAATGTCAAAGAGTTTGTCCTCTAGCAACTGGTTTCTACGAAACGTAAGACATGAAGTAAACTATTAATTTCAAATTTATTCATAATGATATAACTTGTTTTGACGCTGTTAAATGAAACCGGGCTAACTATGGCACCGGGACGTCAAACACCTCAGTCCCCTCACCCCTCCCCCTCCGTGACCAGTAGTGCTGTAAAGCACCCGAAACGTGAATTAAGTAGTTAAAACTAGCTGATACCCGCAACTTCGTCCGCGTTGCTTGATATATCAAGAAAACACACATCACTGAACACGTAGTGCTTATAAAATCGTTGTTTCTTAAAACTTTAATAACTTTATATTAAATGCAGATATTACAATATTTTTTTTTAGATAAGCGCCAAGTGTCTAAGAAATAAAACTTAAAAAACTAATTGAAATCTATCCAGTAGTTTTTCCGTGATGTGCGCACAACTGCAAACCTCTATCATTTAATATCCGTAAAATTAGTTTCATTTAATGTGTAGTGTTCGCGTAAATATCATTATGTTGTTCATTAACTTAACCTTGTTGTATTAAATAGTAATTGTTAAAAATCTGTTTTAAAGTTATTTTTATTTTCTTACTGCCAAAATTGAAGTCGGCCTTGAAAATGTAAGACTTCAAATGTAGGTTTTTGTAATAGGCTCCTATATATATAAGTAAGCTGTAACTGTAACACGTGAGTTGTGAGCGTGATGTAGAGGTTTGAATCTCTGCTCTGGTAGATTGGCTGCTGGGTACAGCGTGAGCGACGCGGAGCGGAGGCGGGTTAACGACCAGCCGTGGCCCGTGGCCGCGCCGACTATTCGCTTTTATTGCACTTATTGCCGACAACACCACTCGGTGTCGCTTTTTGGTGTTCGATTTTCAATTGAAATTAATGAGGGTAACTAGCGGTTTCTCCGAGCTGACAGACGTGGCTCAGATTTGTACGTACTTACGATTTGAAAAAAAAAAACGTTGATTAGAATATGAATTACTGATCCGGTCACTATTTTTTTTTAACCACTAGCAATGCTATTAAAATTACTAATATTCCCTTTAACCACTCCTGGTGACCTTAAAATGTTTGTGTTGGAGTGGTTCACGAAAGTAGTCGAATGGCGGATTCGAACTCACGACCTTTTGAGTCGGTGCAGTCCGCACCCTGCCATTAGGCTAGTGTCATACGCACGCACATACACACATCATTTGCAACCAACAACCTGGTTTTAAAAATAAAGAAAGAATAAAGATATGAATATGAGTGTGTCAAGAAGTTGATCATGGTTTCGGCATCATTTGAAACAGTCCCAGTTTGCAATCAAGAAATAACTGTGTCATTACCACTCCTGGTAACCTTAAAATACTTGTGTTGGAGTGGTTTACGAAAGTAGTCGAATGGCGGATTCGAACTCACGATCTTTTTAGTCGGTACAGTCCGCACCCTGCCATTAGGCTAGTGTCATACATCATTTGCAACCAACAACCTGGTTTTAAAAATAAAGAAAGAATAAAGATATGAGTATGAGTGTGTCAAGAAGTTGATCATGATTTCGGCATCATTTGAAACAGACGCAGCGCTCCGTCTTTCTTTCTTTGTTGGTAAGAGTTTGCAATTAAAAAAAAACTATACCATTATAAAGACGAGTATTGAGAATAGTAAATCGAAATAACTTTGAGCTACAAACTGTTGCCTTATCCTTCACATTCTTCAAGTCTGCGGCGGTCGAGACTTCAGCCTTGAATCCTATAATTGTCCGTGGGGACTGATGTACATCTCGTTACGCGAGCTACGACCGAAGCGATCTTCGCTTCGTTCATATGTTTGGTCTAAAATTTTCCTTATTTATTAGTGCTTGAAGGGTTGTGGGTAATAAAAAAGATTAATTCTAGCTTTCAGGTATTTTATTAAAGAAGGTTTTCTGTAAGTGTTTGATCACGTAGTATTTAAAATGCACAGATATAGGTACATATGGTATAATATATATGGCAAAGTATATGGGGTGTCAAATACTTAAGTCAAGGCACCGACCATTTTTTTTGTTTCGATTCTTAGATGATTCCGGACTATAGACAGACAAAACAAAAACAGCATGTATTCTTATTTTGCATTGTTGTCGTTACGTATAATATATTAAAATACTAGTTCATAACAAAATAGAATTATGTAATCATTGTGATTTTTTACAAAATCAAACGTTTTATTATGTGGATTCAGATACCGTCGAAGTTAAAATTCAACGTTTTGTTAAACACGGGCTGACTACCTAGAAACGTAGTCTGTGTTTCAGACGGCGCTGCAATCAATTGGTTATGGATTCGTGTCTCAGTACCGAAAATAAACGCACAAATAAAGGTAACGTTGGTTAGTCATCTCGTCCGTCCGACCGAGCCTAGGACTGAAATCCCCCAAAAAGCAGTCTTCATTCATTTCTGAATTATCAACCACATTCGCACGTGTACTCGTACGTTTATAACGTGACTCATATCTATTCAGTTCCTGTTATCAGCTCCCGTATCAGTTAACATAATAAACGTTACTATTACACGCTTTTAAAACTTAGTTATCGATTTCATTGTACTGATTCGTTAGTAATGTCCGACCTTTTTCTACACCCTGTTCCACATAAAAATGCAATCAAATAGAGGTGTGATCACCGTTCGAATCCACATCTTTCCAAACGGGACTTTTTGCACAATACCGGTATGAATAATATCTGTCAACATCATCATCACTACAGTCCTTCACAAGTCCACTGGAATGCCACCAAGCACGGTCGTGAGCCATCTGCATCTATCGACTTCTTGCATGTCTTATCAGGTCGTTAAACCATTTAGTGGGAGGCCGCCCTACACTTCGCTTACCGGTAAGAGGCTGGCATTCGAGAACCTTTCTTTCCCATCAGTTATCGGTTCTGCGAGATAGGTGGCCGGTCCATTGCCACTTCAGCTTACTAATCCTATGTCTAGGTAAAGCTATGTCGGTGACTCTGTGTCTACTGATCTGATTAAAAAGAGATAATAAAATAAAAGAGCATTGCTAGATACGTCATTGTCTCGTTCGGAGAGCGGAGACAATAATTACGCGGGTCCTGCGCGATTAGATAGACGTGAGAAGATTTTGTCCCCGGAGCCCCGGACACAATCACACACAATTAAATATGCTTTTCTCTCATAATTTGCAGTTTCGTGTAATTATTTACAATCAGATTTGAAAATCTTATGTTTACTAAAGCTTTACGAGGGGACATTTTAAAGTTCGCGGAATGGGGGTAAGGAGTGGAAATAAAAATCAAATTTATTTTTCCTTTTCAATATATTGACCTGCTACCCTAATACATTTTACGGATCTTTCAATTAACTTATGTATACCCTCAAAAGAAAATGATCTTTGTCTAAAAAATACGCCGAAACTGCTTCCTTCACTTCTTCATCACTTAAAAAGTTTTTCCCACGAAGTTCTTTTTTTAAGTTTGGAAATAGATAATAATCACTGGGGGCCAGGTCAGGACTATAAGCTGGGTGTGGCAAAATTTCGAAGCCCACCCTCTACAGGGCAGCCATCGCAACATGGCACTTGTGAACAGGCGCGTTGTCGTGCAGAAAAAGGATTCCTTTGGTCATTTTTCCCCTTCTTTTCTCCTTTATGGCTTCCTTCAATTGTTCTAGGATTGAAGCGTAGTAATTTCCGGTTATGGAGACACCTTTATTTTTATAATTAATCAATAGGATTCTTTCTGAGTCCCAAAAGACTGTCGCCATGATTTTCCCAGCCGATTGTGCCACCTTAAATTTCTTGGGTGGTGGTGTGCCTTTTTTATGCCACTGCATAGAGTCCTGTTTGGACTCAGGTTCATAATGGTGAACCCAAGTTTCGTCACCAGTAACAATTCGATCCAACACTCCATCTTTGTCTTCCATACAGAGGTCCAAAAATGCACGAGAACACTCCACGCGCTGTTGCTTTTGAGGCGGCGTGAGCATTCTAGGCACCCATATTGCGCTGACTTTAGTCATGCCAAGATGGTCATGAAGAATTTTGAAAATGGTTGTATCTGATACTCCAACCATTTCTGCGAGCTGTTTTTTCTTTAGGCGGGCATCTTCTAATATTCATTTTTCGACTTTTTGAATAATTTCCGAAGTGGTTACCTCGATCGGCCTTCCTGGCCGTGGGTCGTCTTCAAGTGACTCCGTAAACGGATGACGGTCTGAACTTAACTGAACTGAAACTTTATAACGGCACGGAACTCGATTTTCTCCATATTTCACAATTTCTTCCCGATTGACTTGTTTGGTTGACGATAACTCAAAGACTAATGATCTATTTGCAATAAAACCCGGTATTTATACTAATAATGAGTTGCTCAATTAGCATGTAATTCAGCGACGTCCCCACTTATTACCTACCTACCCATTCCGCGAACTTAAAAACGCACCCTCGTATATGTGGTAGAACCACGCTGCAGCTATATTATGTCTGTAGCACGAATGGGTACCCGACCGGGCTAGGTCCAAGTACCCACAGAATACCAGCGTAAAGTAGCAGCTTAATGCTGCTGCCTGTGTTTCGTATGGTGAGTGTAGAGAACCGGAGAACCTTTTTCTGAAACGGGGAACGTCGTGTCATGTCATTTGCAATAGACAGGAATAACTCTTTCAAATGTGTCGATCTCGTCGCTATTTGCTTGTTCGTTTAATTAGTTCTTTTCTTGATTAGGCACGTTAGTCTTCTCTTATTTGGCGGTTTATAGTCTGGTATCCTAGTACAAGCAAGATTATTTGCTTAAAAGGAAGCTCCAATAACTTTAAATTCTATTAGGCTTAGTTACCGAAATAAACTATTTTGTATTTGTTTTGTACATAGGTATTAAATTGAAGTGGACTTTGATATGTAAAAGTGATGCGATTTAGTTATTGTCTGCGCATATGAACTATTTAGTGGAAACGCTGAAACAAGTGCTCCGATGTTGATATAAACCTCAAGTTATTTTATCCGTTTAGGCGCCTGAGATACTGTCGTCATCGACTATCCGTTGAGTTTCACTGTTGTCAAAATCTCCAAAACACTTCTCAATGCAATGCCTCGGCATATTGTGAAGAAGTTTTTGAAACAAAATATTATATAGGATATTTTCTGGCAAAATTATCGTGCAAGTCCATAACCTAAGCAAAAAAAAGACTCGTGCGCCTTTTATTTTATGCTTATTACTTATTTAAAAAAAATAGATATCAGTCGCAGGACTAACGGCTTTAAGTGTTTTCCGAAGCGCAGGGATGAAACACCGCCAACTTCCTGACTCCGATCAGCTACTGAAAATTTCTGGATAGGAAATAACTAATAACTAATTACGGCCCAATAGATTCGAACCCGGGACTATAAGATCAGTAGCCGCGCTTTCAACCTATAGACCAACGAGGTGGTCATTGATAATTTTATTGGGAATCACTTGTGCGCCGAAGCGCCGAATAGATGGACCAAGTAATAGTATTTGTATATTTATATTGTTATTTGCTACAATATGAAATATCAACAGGTGTCCGCATTCACACGCGAACCCCAAGGGATGATTTTTTACCCCTTCAAGTTTGCTTCGTAAAAAAGTTATATATGAACGTTCTTTTTTATCTTGCCTTTTTTTTAATTAAAAACGTTATTCACATTAAGATTATTTTCTGTATCGTATCGTGGGGGCAGCTTTCATACATAAATTTCTTAAGGACAAACATCCACAACTGGAACAATTATTTGTAGGCCATACAAATACTTGTTCCGAGCGGATTCGAACCCGCGGCGCTCAGCGCTGCAACTCATTGCTAAGCCATTGCGCCACGGAACCGTCCACGGAATATAAAAAACAAACAAACTCGTTTTTTATATTCCGTGGAGCCGTCAAATATCCTTTGTGTGATTATTCATAAATCTTCTTTTTCTTCATCAGCCTGTCATAGGTCCATTGCTGGATACGGTCCTCCCATATGTAAGGATTTATCGTATTGCCGGATACCCTAGCATTTTTGTACGTTGCTCCCCGGTTAATCTGCGTGTTGGTTTTGTAAAGTTAAAAAAAGGTATGCCTATATACACCCCACTGCTGGACACAGGCATATGTTCATTTCCGAGAGGATTATGATATATATGATGATATTTGATCCTTTACAGCCTATAAAGGTCCATTGCCGAAAATAGGCCACTCTCATAGACTGTCTCATAATATATTAGGTCCTTACATATGAAATTGGCGTTTTGTACGGGAGGAATATAAAGTCAATTTTTTTTTTGTAAAATATATTTAATTAATCAAAGTATGCACCGTTGTTATCTATGCACTTTTGCCATATCATAGGTTGTTCATTGATCTCTTTACTAAAAAAAACCATGGGGGCGAGAATCAATAAACTCTTTAAAGGCGGTTTGGACTGCCGCATCGGAGTTGAATTTTTTTCCTTGTAAGAAGTTGTCCAAATTCCGGAAAAAATGGTAATCTGTTGGAACAAGGTTCGGGGAGTACGGTGGATGTCGCAGACATTCCAATTGTAGCTCATCTAACTTAGTGGTTGTTTGTTGTTCAGTGTGTGGTCTTGCGTTGTCGTGAAGCAGCAGTGGCCTAGAGCGATTGACCAATCTCGGTTGTTTAGCAGCTAGTTCTTCCTTCATGGTTTGCAGTTGATGACAATGGATATCTGCCGTAATCGTTTGGCTAGATTTTAGAAAGCTGTAGTAACGACACCGGCGCTAGTCCACCAAACACTCACAAGTAACTTTTTCTGACTCAATTTTCGTTTAGGGCAGGATTTGGCTGGGTCTCCAGGGTTCAGCAATTGCGACGAGCGCTTCTGATTATCGTACAGTATCCACTTTTCATCACAAGTAATGATTCGATTTAAAATCCCTTCATTATTGTGTCGGTTGAGCAAAGTAACACAGTAGTCGACGCGTGTTTGCAAGTTCCATTCACTCAATTCATGAGGTACCCATCGTTCAAGTTTTTTTACTTTCCCGATTTGCTTCAAGTGGATTAATACAGTTTTATCACTTACCCCGAAGCCTGCAGATATCTGAAGTGCTTTGTGATGGATCCGCTTCCACAATAGCCTTTAATTCTTCATTTTCCACTTTGGTCTCCGGCCGTCCACGGGGTTGGTTCTGAAGGTCGAAATTTCCAGAACGAAAACGTTGAAACCAAAAACGTACGTTTCTTTTGCGACACCAGCGCCGTACACATCATTAATCCTTCGAGCTGTTTCTGCAGCACTGGTGCCACGGTAGAACTCGTACTCGTAAATATACCGATATTTCATGTTTTCCATTGTGCGGTAATAAGCGACGCCAAAGAATAAAATAATAAGGAAAAAACAAATGAATGACTGTTTTCAAAACTCAAATGTACCAGCTAAATGAATTTATAAATTTGAATTTGGAATTCTTAACCAAAGAGGAGATATTTCAGATCAAAGTGGTCAGTACGACAAAACGCTAATTTCATATGTAAGGACCTAATATTAATCCGTATATAGTGGATTTTGCCATGTAGTTATCACGCCTGGCAGGCGGGTTGGCAAGCGCAGTACCTTATTATTTTGAGTTGTTATCTGGAAGATGCTGCTGCCCATCTCCCGTTTAAGTTTTTCTCTGTCGCCTCTTGCGACACCCACGGGACGGTATGGGGTAGAGGGTATATTCTTACACCGTCACAATTCGGATTTTACAAGCTTTTATTCAGTTTCACCTGTCAGGTGTCTGTAATCAAATCTTGCAAGTTAAATTTGACCCACTTCCCGGTTTCCGATTAAGCTGAAACTTTTTTACGCATTTGTTTGTTACGCCTGGTATATTTTGTAAAATTGTGTACCGCCAATTATCGGAGGCCATAGAATCCCTCTAGTTGCTTCATACGAAATCCACGATACGAAATGGTGTAATTGCTCGCATTAACGCCGCATCGCACTGCATTTCCTCACTACTACTAAGGGCGTAAGAGAATCCACTACCCCATATCATTCCCAAGGTGATCAAAATTCAATAATAACAAAAAAACTACGGTTGCCGCCTCGCCTGCCAAGATTGGCAACTATGGCAAATGTCCCTTTATGAGGGAATCTATGGAGAAAGCCTATATATGAACTTTGATGGACTGTAATAAATGAAAGAATTTGAGTATTAAGTAGGTACTAAAGAGGCTGCCACTGGGGAACCTTCCTTCTCCACAAGTTGTCGTGGTGGTAGTGGTTCTACGTGGTCTATTTTATATGGCGGGCCCCTTGCCATTTCAGCATAATGAACCGTTGGACTGACTAGTTTTAATGCGGATGTCCCCGTTACGGCTTCTATTATGTATTGAACTCCATTACTCGCTAAGTACCTTAAGTTTCCTCATGCGTTTACATTTTATATTAATTGTAAAACCTATGAAATTAACTCCGTTTTATGAAATTAATTTTACGGATTTTATCGCAATCAATCTTTACTTTATAATTCCCGACGTTTCGGGTGCTTTACAGCACCCATGGTCACGGGGGGGACTGAGGTTTGACGTCCCGATGTCATAGTTAACCCGGCTACCTTCAGCTTTTGAATATTTATTTTCAAAACGTCGGGAATTAAAAAGTAAAAATAAAACTCGATAAAATCCGTAAAATTTGTTTCATTTAATGTGTAGTGTTGGGTAAATATTAGAAATCATTAAACGTACTCCGTTTAATAAAATAAAATAGCGTTGAATAACCACGAATGATAACTTTAACAACTTAAAAATAATTTAAAAAAATACCGGTATAATATAAGAGATACGGTAAAATCTTAAATGCGGATCCTGTAGGTGAAGCCGCTGATGTAAAGGCTGACTCTACATACTAGTGAGGATCTCTCCGATGATACAAATAGGTCAACGAGTTCTGCACATCGTAACCGATGAAGCTCTCCCCAGATAAGTGGGGTGACAAACCCAGCACACAATCCACCTGATAGTAATTAAAGGTTGTGGCCCATAGATCTACATCTATACCTATAGGTGTGGGTGATCTATATCGTCCGATGTAAGTAACATCTCTATTAAGAATTAAAGTATAGATGCGTTGTCTCTGAGGAATTTTATTGCTGTTTTGTGGTTATCGAGTTTAATCGACTCAGCCCATTAGTGCTGCAGCTGTGACACGTGGCTCACCACGTAAATGTCTGATATTGGGAATCGACGTGGAAGACTTATCTAGATAAATTAAAGATGTTAAAAATTATAATGATGTGTATTACCTCGTGTGAAGAGCACATAGTACCTAATGTTCAAACTAGGTAAGACAAATTACTTTATTTTATTACGCTTATCTTAGCTAATTAATTTTTTACGTCTTTAATATAACAGATTTCCGCGAAAAAACGCCTGATTATATTAATTATATTATTTAGATAATCAAATTATTTTGCAAATTCGCGGTACTTCCTGATTTTTATTAATAGTTAGTTTTGTTTTTATCCATCTTTTGTTTCTGTCGTTATTTTAGCTTATAACTTATAGATTATTTCAAACAATAAAAAGAGTAATCTGACAGAGCAGTAGACTGCTGGGCAATGACTTTCACAATTGGGGGAGAGGGCAGTGATCGCAATACTCGCAGTAATTTTTATAGACACGGCTTCGAAATCCGATGAATCCATTTTACTTTTATCATTGCGTTTTAGTTTTACAATCGCTTGTAGTCTGTTGTCTTATTGACAAACTGCGCAGTGAAACACTAGCGAGCGCACTTCCACAACAATGGCGTATAATTTGCATCGATAGCATGAAGGAAACTCATAACCCAGTCTTCTCGGTTCTAGAACAGTGCACGTCGTTTCGACCACCGTTTAGGTTTTTATGCAAACAGGAATACCTTTTGCAAATTAATTTCTTTGCAAATCTCGTAAATTTCTTCTGTTACTTGGTTTTTTATGATGTTATAAAACAACCATTCATTTACTTGACGAGTATCTTTATCTATTCCCTAATGATTCCTAAATATCCTAAGATATTTTTTTTATCCTAAATAAGATCGCTAAACGCCAATTTTATGTCGATTGACTGTTGTTCTCTGTTCTTGATTAAGAGAGTTTTAATTAACAATAGTTTTAACAGAATAGTTTTAGACAGAGAACAACATACCGAATATTGTTACAGCCTAACAAAGTCCACTGCTGAACATAGGTCTCCTCCATACATTGCCTCATTTTTTTATATAATAAGGGTGACAAATGAGTACACAGTTCAACTGATGGCAAGTGGATACTGTAGCCCATAGACATCTTCATTTACCCTCAAATAAGAATCAAAATGCAGATGCGTTGTCACACCTGAGGACTAAGATGGAATGCCTCGTTTCCAGTAAAAAAGAGTCTCCGGTTTTCTACACTCACTTATATGTTTTTACTTGTATGTTTTTATTCTATAAAAAAAAGAAACAATAAGTTATTTGATATATTTGTCTCAACTTGTTTTTCTGCGCTTTTCAATGCAGCAGTAATGTCTTAAATATTCCTTCATGGATTTTAATGTCAGAATGTTTTTTATGTTTCTTAGGACTTCTGCCTTTCTGTGGTCAAAAACGTTATGCTTAAGAATGTGAGAAGTGTGAGATGTTTTAATAATGTGTCAGACTATATAACTTTAAGTCAGTTGGTGGCATCTGCGACTTCCTCTTTTTTTACTCTCACACGTGTATTTCATCATAGTCTTAATTGTGGCGGAAAAAAATATTCAAAAGAAGAAAGTAGCCTGGCTAATTATGACACCAGGACGTCAAAAACCTCAGCCCCCCGTGCCAATGGATAAAAGCATCCGAAACGTCGTGAATTAAACATTTTAAAATTAAACGCCATAAAATCCGTAAAATTAGTTTCATTTAATGTGTAGTGTTCGCTTAAATATAGGAAATCACTATGTGGCGGTTTCTCATTCACAATTACTGTTACAGGAAGTACAATCCTTTGCTGAGCCCATACTAACAATCTTCACCATTTCCTATATCTATTTAACCCGACGTAACTATCAATTTTTAGGTTCTTATCATATTAACGAGGCCTTTCATAAAAAAATATGGCAATTAGATTATTTGACCGTATACCACCGATAAACTTAGTGTTTAATCCAAGTAATCGCTATAACTAAATGAATCAAATACCCTGGTTATGTCGAGTTGATTGCATGACATGCCGGGCATAACAAAAGGTACATACCTACATACATAAGGTAATTACATGCGTACATACCTACATACATAAGGTAATTACTTGTCGTGTAGCGCTGAGTCAGCGGGGCGGACAGCACGGGCACGTGCGCACTGTGCTGCGATGATTGATGATATGCATATGTCCACTGATAACCGTGCTCATAAATATTTACTACGATGACGTCCAAACGGGGTTTTTAGTTGTTTCTGTCAATTCTCAGTAGCATCCCTGACTTAAGAAGTTGGTGGTGTTTCACTTAGGAAAGCACGCCGTCAAAGCAAGCTGTTAGTCCTGTGCCTGACCCTGATCTCTCTCCGGTCGTGTCCGGTATTGTCTGTGATCATATTCTAGACGGTCCTCACCACATCAGATTTGATAGACCATAAATCCTCGCGAAAAAACATCGATTCCTGCCAAGGATGATACGTGAAATTAGAAATTTAATAAACATCCTCATTTCAATAGAGTAGTTACACTCAACGAATCGTACGCAGTAGGAGTTATATTAAGTTCAGTGACACATTTTAATTGTTTTTAAATTTATTAATATGAAATGCATCTATTTCAAGGTGTCTGTACGTAGCATTACGTCCAAACACCGGCCCGATACAATAAACAATATCTAATTAATTCCGATCATGCGCCAGTAGCACACGCCGCGGTAATCGTGGAAACATGCGACAGACGAACTCATTCGATCAGTGATACGAAACGAACATGATATAGAACAAGATGATGAAGTTCAAATCGTTGTTCCGTAGAGGACAACAGGGCAAGCAGGAGCCCACGCTGAAGGGTGCTCCGTCCGTCTCCAGTCTCGACTCGAAGCACAAAGTCGCGCCGTCGAGAGACAAGACGTTAAAAATATTCGGCTCCAAAGAGAAGCTCCACAAGGCGCACAAGAAGAAAGATTTGGGGAATAACAATGCCGTATTAGAAGACCCAGAGTTGAGAGAGGTGCTAGAATACGAAGATGGGGAGGTGAGGGAGTACGGGAGCGCCGAGGAGCTGGGCTCAGTGGGCGAGCACGGCTCCCAGGAGTGCGTGAGTTTGCCGGTGATGCTCAACGCCGACCACATGCCGGGCTTCCAGGAGGTCCAGCTTAGGCCTAGAATACCATCTGAGGTAAGTTGATAAATTCTATAAACATTTTAATAGTAAGTAATACAAGGTAGAATCACTCTGTGGCGAATTATGGCTGCAGAACGAATGGGTCGGCTCGACCGGGAGTATCACGCTTGTAAAAACCGGCGTGAAATAGCAGCATGATGCTGTATTTTGTATGGTATGTATGCATGTACGAACACCTTTTCTAGTGGTAACTTAGTTCTCTGCAGTGACTAGGCAAGGTTTTGATTCTTAATCGAGGATAGATGTTGGTACGTATATGGTGTAGTACACATTTACCATCTCAGAACAAAGAAACAAAGAGTCTTCATCAGCTCATAAAAGTCCACTGCTGTACGCACACATATGCAACTAAAACCAAGTTATTGGTTGCAAGTAATTTTAGATGTGTGTCACGTACGTGTTCTTACAATAAGTTGAGCATAGTTTCGGCTTGGTGTTTTGCGTCACTCGATAACATGCACGCAGCGTTGGACCTTTCTTTCTTTGTTGGTCTAAGCTTACCATTAGGTGTGCTGCTCGTTTGTCACCCTTAATTCTCGAAAGAAAAGTATAAGGCGAATATACAAGCTCTATGTGTCAATCTCACCTGCCCGCGGTGCACATTGCTGACTGAGGCAAAGAGAGACGTGTCTTCTTGGATGACTTTCAATAGACATTTTATACTTAGGTTGAATAAAACTAATTTTACGGAATTTCAATAGTTCATTTCGCTTTCCAAATGGTATCTTCGTTCCATTTGCTTTATCAATAGTGACTTGTTTCTACAATAATATTTCCGTAATATAGTTTAGCCTTTTGTCGTAACACATGCACTGTAGTGTTGCACCGCCGGGTAGGGCCTGGGGTCGCTATGTAATATTGGAGGTGTCAATGAGAGACGTGTTTCTGGTTGGATGACTTTTATTAGACTATACTAACGACCCGCCCCGGTTTCGCCTAGATAGAAACTATTAATGTTGCGATAATATTTAGGTTTAAGATAATAAAAGACCATTTATTTTATCAATTTTTTGTTTTTTCATAAAAAAACTAAGTTTTTCTTGTAAAATATATAAGCTAGATCCCTCCTGACATTGCTTTCTATCTGTTTGTTAAACATCACAATCGGTTCAGCCATTGCGAAGGTTAGCCCGGACACACAGACAGACATACAGACAAACATTTTAAAAATTGTTGTTAAATGGCTCAATACCATTCAAATAGCTTAATTATAGAAGCCAGTTATTTGAATATTAAAGACAAACGATTTAATTTTATTTATATGTATAGATTTTACACTAGTATAGTTTGCACTAACCAGAAAACCATTACACCCAGTGCGTCCAGAGATGGAGTATACACTCACACCGTAACCGCAGATCTACTCCCATCCCTGCTCGGACGGCAGTTCTATAACTCATTTGTATATTGATTTGCATGTAGGTGAACACCATAAAGGAAAACTAACGTTCGGACATAATCGGCATCTTTATCATCATCAGCTCCCCCAGACCGAGCGCCGAGACGTCTAGACTCTAGACTATATTTTATCCGAAAAATTTGAAGACGTTATTGAAAATGAAAAAAAAATGATACTTAAAATAAATGGTTTTTGATTATCTTAAACTAAATATCCCTACATTTAAAAATTATAAAAATATTTTATTAGAAACTAAATATCATGCAAGTAACGTCGAGGAAACAGTTTCTTCGTATTTTATATACAAATTCAAGACATTTTTTTCAAAGTTTAATTACGTTTAATTATAATATATATTATGTTCCATTTTGTTCGATAACTTGTTGCCATCTTGTAGGTAGTGACATAATCCCGTTGCTGTAGAAATCTTGGGATTTTTGGATCAAAAAAGTAAGTCACAAGTAGTTTTGACAGTGATCAATCTTTTCAAAAATGGTTCGGTTTCATTACGTTTCAATAGAGAATCGCAAATAGGTTTCTTTCAATGAGCTCGTTTGCAACCCAAATATGGAGCTTTTTTGTATAGCCAGACTTTTTCAAATGGCCCAAAACTGTATTCCTCAGCTATGTCGTAACTACTAATACGAGGTTGACACTGAAAGTTCTTAGAAAATCAAAAACTGAACAAACAAGTTATACAGCAAGTTATTAGTTTTATTATATACGAGTATTTTCAAAATAGTGTCTATTTACATCAATACATCGCTGCATCCGATGGAACCACTGAGAAAAGCACTTTGCTCACTCGTCCTTAGGGGTCTCTTCGACGGCATTTTGAAACGCAGCCACTGCTTGCTCGGCGTCCATAAAACGTTTTCCTCGAAGTTTTTCTTTTATTTTCAGAAAAAAAATAAAAATCGCAAAGGTGCGAGGTCGGGGCTATAGGGCGGGTGACCCAGTAATTTCACGTCTGACGTCGCCAAGTAGTCGATTGTTTGCTTGGCGGTGTGCTACGAGGCGTTGTCGTGGTGAAGGAGGATCTTACTGCGAGGTCGTTTCTCCTCGAACTTTTTCCAAGACAAGTGGCAAACTGGCAAACAATTGTTAGTGTACCACTCTGCAGTAACTGTTTTTCGATCCTCTAAAACAATTGTTGCGTAATGACCTGTCCTTCCGTATAACAAGGCCACCATCTTTTTTCCCACGCTTCGACCTCTCTTCATTTTAATTGGCAACTCCTCGGAAGGAAACACCCAGACAGCAGACTGTCTCTTAGTTTCAGGATCATAACAGTAAATCCAGCTTTCGTCACCCGTAAGTATGTCGAACACAGCATTTGAGTCACCTCCGTTAAATCTTTGAACCATTTCCACACCAATCAACACGACGGAGTTTTGGGCCTCTGTCAAATTATGAGGTATCCACCGGGCACAAAGCTTCCTGACCGCTAAATGTTCATGGAGGATTTTGTGCACTTGACTCATACCGATGCCGAAGCTTGTCCGAATCTGCTGATAAGTCACTCTTTTGTCAGTCTCTATCATACGTCCCACAACACTGATATGTTATCTTCAGTCGTCGCCGTAGAAGGGCGTCCCTCACGCAGATCATCGGTGAGATTAGTGCGACCACGTTTAAACTCATTAAACCAGTTGTAAACAGTGGCACGAGATGGGGCTTCATCGTGAAAGGCCAATCGAAGTCTATTCTAACTTTCTTGTTTACTTAATGACATCGAAAGTCATAAAAAGTCATTGTACGAAAATTTTCACGCGTTAAATTCATGCTGACGTGACACAGACAATTTTTAATTTGCCGCCAATTCGTAAACAAATGACAAATTAATAAAATACATTCACAATAATATTTTCAAAAAGTTCCATTTTCAAAATTTGAACTTATTTTTTTATTATATCGTTTACAAGTGGCCAGTTCTAAAAACTTTCAGTGTCGCCCTCGTACGCCGATCTTGCTCCACTTTTTCAAAAATGACATCGACTTTATCCGTATGAGGGCGACCAGAGCGAGCTGCATCTTTAACATCAAAATTCCCGGATTGAAAACGTTTAAACCAACTTTGTGCTACTTTTTACTGACACTGCATTAGGTCCATAAACGTCACATTTTTTTTTCTTAATGTCCTATATGTATTGATATTAAAACCAGCCAGATACAAACAGTGCAACCAAAGAGGTTTTTCTTCAATTTTATAAAAACAAAATACGAAGAAACTTTTTCCCCGACCTATTATGTAGACGTGTTCAAATTCGAAATAGAGAGTGGTATGTTTGCAGGCATCGTTGGGCAGCGGCGTGCGGGAGACGGAGGCGCTGCGGCGGGAGCTGGAGGCCTGCAGCGCGGAGCGCGCGCAGCTGCAGGCGCGTCTGGACCAGCTCGAGCAGCGCGCCGCGGAGGCTGATGCTTTGCGCGCAGAGCTGCACCGCCTCAAGGTACCCACACAACTACACTCGCTCCTTTTCCTTTGATGTCCCTTATTCAAATTACCAGGTTGCTGATGCTATTTTGGGAGTTGGACTATTTTTCATGTCGTATTTATGTGTGCGGAGCCCTAATAACAAGAATTTCCGACACTAACGTTTTCGTGCAACGACTAAAATTTTATAGAAATATGAACAGTGCTCCTGACGGACTATGTTTTGTAATAAAGTGTACACAGTTTCTCAAATATTACGATACGAATTCGATACGATAGAAAATACATGGGTTTACGTTTCCTTTTACTACCTGATTTTGTGACGACTTCATTTGAAACAGAAACAGAAACAGAAACAGAAACTTTTTTATTCAATATAGATTATAAATAATACTTATTGAAAGTCACTCTTTTGTTTAATTACCACTGGTTCGAAAAAACATCTATATACAATCATGTATGTTACACAATTAACCACACAAAACAAATTAGAAATAGCTTGGTAGCGAACATCTCATTCCCAGGGGCTATTATCATCCATAAATTCCTTAATATTATAATAACCCTTTTTATACAAACTATGTTTAATAAAGTTTTTGAATTTTGAAAAGCGTATACATCGCCCCAAGAATGAATTACTGACTCGGTGGAGTCGAGTAACTGGTACTACTAGCTTGTGTTTGTTCCTAGTATTTACAGAATGAATATCACTTATTTTTGTATAACTACTTTTATTTTTGTGTACGTACATTACATTTTCATAAATGTATTGAGAGGCCAAAGTTAATATATTAATTTCCTTAATTTTTTGTCGGAGCGACTCTTTAGGTTTTAAATCATAGATTGAAAATGTTATACAACGCTTGTGCGTATCCTTCGAGGAATGCAGTAAACTTCAAAGTTTTTTGACATTACAAGATATGACAAGAAGTAATTAATATTTATATTCCAAGTTTTATTTTACCGCCTGAGTTTAATTATTTCTGTTAACACATACGGTATTACATACATACATAAACACTCACGCCTGTCACCCAGAGGGGTAGGCAGAGATTATGGACTTCCATCTGGCACGATCCTGACACACCTCTCTCGCCTCCTCCACATCCATATACCTACGCATACACGCTCGTCGGTTAAGGGTACTCTTAATTTGGCCCACTTTCAGTATATCGCTAATTTGGTCGATAAACCTTCGTCTAGGGCGTCCCTTCCCGACTCTGCCGTTCACCTCTGCCACATAAATTTGCTTTGTCACTCTTTCCTCATTCATTCTTTCTACATGACCAAACCACCGAAGCATTCCTTTCTTAATCCTGGTCACAACATCATCTTGCAAACCACACTCATCTCTTATCACACAATTTCTCACTCTGTCATTCAGATTCAGCCCTAACATACTCCTTAATGACCGCATTTCTACAGCATTTATTCTACTCTCGTGCTTCTTCTGCCACACCCAACTTTCACTACCATACATTAAAGTAGGGACTAACACAGCATTGTGAATTGCCATACGTGCCTTTTAGGACACTTTCCACAAAAGAGTGTAGAGCCCCATTTACTTTATTTCCTGCGTTCACTCGTCGTTCTATATCCTTATCATACCTACCATCCCTGCTAAATACACATCCCAAATACACAAACTCATCTACTTGCTCGACCAATTCCCCTTCTATTCTTATTTCACATATTGTTTTACTTTCTTCTCTTTCAAAGACCATAACTTTCGTCTTACTTGCGTTCACTTTCATTCCCCTTTCTTTTAATGAAATGTTCATTAATGTAACCATCATTTGCAACTCGGCCGCCGACGACGCGAGTATGACTTGATCATCGGCGTACAAAAGGCATTTGACGGTTAACTCACCCATTCTTAACCCGCATTCTTCAACTTTCAGATTTTCCAAACAACTGTCCATAAATAGGTTGAACAGCCACGGGGAAGCCACACAGCCCTGTCTGACCCCTTTATGGATGCCAAACCAGTCCAGTAGGCCACGTTGATCCTGACACAAGCACTGAGTCCCTATACAGAGACTTCAATGCCTGTATCAACCATCACTCAACCCAAATGAGTTCAGTGTTTGCCATAATACATCCCTGTCCACTCTATCATAAGCCTTTTCCAAGTCCACGAACGCACAAAACCTTTTGGTTTTGGCCAAAACTTCTCCGCGATCATGCGCATGGAAAAGACCTGATCCGTACATCCCATTCCCTTTCTAAATACCGCTTGCACATCCCAAATTTTTCCATCAGTATCTTTCATAACTCTTTCAATTAGTACCTTAGCATACAGTTTTCCCACAATGCTAAGAAGACTGATACCACGGTAGTTTTTACAGTCCTGCTGCGATCCTTTTCCTTTATATAGTGGGACTATCACGGCTTTGCACCAGTCTCCCGGTACCCGCTTAAGTTCCCAACACAAATTAATCAAGGTGTACAGCAGGTCTGCCACCACTTCCTCTCCAGCCCTTAGCATTTCGAGTGATACTCCATCATATCCGGTTGCTTTACCTGCTTTCATACTTTTCATTGCTTTCATTATTTCATATATACTTATCTCTCTATCTCTTTCCTCTTCTTTCGGAATTTCTATTTCATTTAATTCAAACGTCTCATCACTCATAAACACGTTTTGAAGCATTGCCTCATTCGTAATATGTATGATAGGAGAGTTGTCGTCCTTCCTCACGAATACACGACCGTAGGATGTCCAACAGTATTTGTAATTCTTGGACCTTCTCAAGTCTCTCGCCAAAAAGAATAATCTCGATGCCTTCGGTGTAAGGTACTCTGCGATAAAGATGGGACTATCGGGATTTCTTTTGTTCCCTAAGTGCTTGGCGCATAACTTGTCACTATGGTTACGTTTGTTAAATGACTTAGCCCCTTTAAGAATGTCTTCCTTTAAAAGAGTCGAGCTAAATTCAACAATCACAGATTTTTTCTCCGTTGTGCTTTTTGATTTGTAAATGTCTCTAATATCACCCTGTTAATAGTGACGTTTATGGTTTTAGAAAGGTTTTCGATCATGCTAACCAGGCCGTCTTTTGACACATTAGTATCAAAAACTACATTTTTAATCTCTATAGTAGTTTTACGGCTATTTCTCAGGGTGTCTTCTAGGCGGTCCTCAAGTATGGCAACATATTCATCCCTTTTCTTAATCTCCCCTTCCAAACGCTCGACATTCTTTTTTAGCTCGGCGTTCTGCTCTGCCAGAAATGTGATGGTGGTTTCAATATTATTATTAGCTTCCTGAATTCCTTTTAATATCGGGAATAATTTTGTAATTTGAGCCTCCTGTTTTCGCATTTGGCTGTCTTGCCTAAGCGTCCAATTTTCAAATAATTCATGCATTTCGTGTCGAAATTCACTATAATCACCTCTGTTTTCCTCGTCTTCCATCCTTTGCCGTTTTGCCCTTGATGTAATAAACCCGTAAGTCTTTTTCCGGGTATCGTCATCAACGATACTTAAATTAGGCGCGGAGTTTGTTTTGTCCAATGAACTATGTGGCTCCATGATATTATTGTACTCGTAAAGCAGCAGTTATTATAAGTGACAATATAGAGGAATAGATCTCACCAAACAGCCCGATGAATCACAACACGGCAAGCGTAGCAAGCAATGTTTATGTGCTACGTAATACGTAGTTTTCTCGTAGCAAGTGGGCGTGCTCGTAGTTAACGATATTAGGCACGCTAAGAATGCGATATTAGGCACGCTATTCTTGAAAGAAGCTATGTTATATTCAGTATTTTTGGTGACATAAAGTAAAGGTCCGGAATTAAAACGGACCAAATATCAGTCCCTGAGGTACACCCATATTTTCCACGCAATTTGTTCACAACACTGTATATTGCTATTTTCGCTTTCAATTTATGTATGCAAACCACTACCTCCCATGGCCCCACCGGTCATACGGGACGAACCTCGGGAGAGGCTCGCTGTGTGTGCTCTTTCCTGCTTTTACTTACTTGAATCCCTACAAATCTTTTCCTTGTCTTGAATACGATGATTTTCCATTCTGGGCTAAGACTACACTTACAAAACTTTGGTTCCAAAGAAAAATATCCACTACCACATGGTAGTGGATATTCTTATAAAGCCACTACACGATTAAGCTCCTCACGGGTCGATTCCACGACTTTTTGGAGGTGGGCCACGGGGCCGAAGTGACGAAGTGTGTCGGACGTTGCAGGCGGCGGAGGCTGAGCGGGAGGCTGCGATGGAGCGTCTGGCGGACGAGAACGGGGCGCTAAGAGCGCGTCTGCGCGGCGTCGCGCACTCGCCGCTGTCCGACAGCGAGAAGCGGCAGCTGCTGCTGGCGCCGGCGCCGCGCCGCATGCACTCTTCTGCGCCCGCCTCCATCGCGCTGGCGCACAACGTACGTACCTGCAGCCCTGCAGCCTGCAGCGAGAAGCTTTTTTGGGTTCAAATCTTACCTGGAATCAATTCGGCTCGACCGGGGTAGGACCACGTATCACAGAATACCGGCGTAAAATAGCAGCTTAATACTGCTGTGTTTCGTATGATGAGTGTAAGAATCGGAGACCCTTTTTAGACATTCCGTCTTAGCCCTCAGGGGTAATAACGCATCTGAATTTTCCTTTTTAATGGATAGATATAGATGTCTATGGGCCATAGCATCTACTTACCATCAGATCAGGTGAACTGTGTGCTCGTTTGTCACACTTATTCTTTGAAAAAAAAAGAACTACTTTTGTGTATTTCAATAGAGATATATTCACTGCGCCTATTTTTCTTTGTTCACTTCAATGGTATGGGGTATGCGTTTGCAGGGGGAGGGTGACAGTGGGGAGGCAAGCACGCCGGAATGGGACAAGCACTCGTCGTCGTCGCTGAGCGAGGTGTCGGTGGCCTGCCTGCAGGACCGGATCCTGCAGATGGAGGAGCACCACTACAGGTCAATATGCTGTCCTTCTGTACTTGACTTGTGGCACTAATACCTGGCCTTGAATGTGATGAACGTTCGTGTAGACTCTACAAGAACGTTCATCACATTCAATGACTCTATTTGGACTCTATACTGTGTAGAGCATTATAAAGGTTCGGTCACCGAATCTATAAAATATCATGTGGATTTTGTTGAATACTTCGCTACGACATTTTCTATCAAATCTTATGGTTACAAGAATTTCTGAGTGCCAATGTACATCAATGCCTTGTACATTATAAAGAAGCTCAGAGTAAATGATCTTCAAAGATTCAGAATAAATGAACTTCTTATGATATACAAGGGTCACTCTAGTAACGTGCCCTTTAACCTTAAAGTTGTATTCTTTTGGTAGCTGTAACTTAATATTAAACTAAAGCTGTAGTTATAGATCATATTTATACTATTAATTATATGATGTTTTTAATGCACTACTGTTAAAAAGATCATTATAATATTTACTTGCTCGCTTCTTGTTATTACTTATGTTTAATCTATTTAATTTTGGTATTGTGGAGGCGTATCGCGAAGTGAACATTCTTCTACCTCAGTATTTTTTATGGATCACACACACCTGATTCTGTAAGACGGAGGTACGAATTTATCATTATATGGCCGATAGATATTCACGGGTCCATAAACATATTAAATGTTTGCTTTATTTTTTGCATCAGTGATGATATCGTACATAGCATTTTTTTATTTAATTTCAAAACATCGTGAAAACTCATAACCCTTTTCACATTTTAGTTCATTTATCATTATTGTCATCGAAACCTTGTTTAGTTTTATCCTTAAAAACTTACAATAAACCGTACAATTAATTTGTTTTGTATATAAAGTAATAAGAAGTAGTTAGTTATATCGAATTTAGAATAGCTTTTGACTAAAAAGTAGTTATAATTAGTATGGTTTCAATTTTAAAGGATCAATCCATACATATTCTTAAGTATTTTGACCAATATCACCAAGAAACCTAGCAGGATATTCTATTAAAAAAAAAGAATAGTTTAATCTTATGTACTGTACATATTCTTTTAAATCACTAGGGAATGTCCGTTAAAAGGGGAATGCCTAAAGGATCAATCGTACGATACTTTACGATTTGTTGGTTTTGGTATGCAATAATTAACTGACGATGAACTGACAACCGATGGAGAAGAAAGGTTCTCGAGTGACAGCCCGTTACCGGTGAGCGAAATAAAGGGCGGCGCTCTGCTAGATAGAGTGACATCTTGGTCCACAAGTCCCGTCTCCATCCCAGCTGGGGCTTTTGCGATAGCCACCGGTCGAACATACGCCTCTCCAATCCTCCAAACTCCAAACGGTTTATAGAGCTGTATGTTCGACCGGTATCTGTTGCAAGAGTCACAAGTGGGAGTGAGGTGTGACGTGTAGTATGCGTGTGCGTGTGCATGTGCGTGTATCGCAAGTGGGAATGAGACGGCACGTGTAGTGTGCGTGTGTGCGTGCGTGTCTCTTGTGACAGCTAGTGTGCGTGTGCTGCAAGTGGGAGTGAGAGGGCACGTGTAGTGTGCAAATGTGCAGCACGAGCGAGTAGCTGCAGGCCACGCTGGCGGAGCTGGCTAACCTGCAGGCGCAGCTGGCCGACGTAGTGCGCGTGTGTGCGTGCGTGTCTCTTGTGACAGCTAGTGTGCGTGTGCTGCAAGTGGGAGTGAGAGGGCACGTGTAGTGTGCAAATGTGCAGCACGAGCGAGTAGCTGCAGGCCACGCTGGCGGAGCTGGCTAACCTGCAGGCGCAGCTGGCCAACGTGTAGTGCGCGTGTGTGCGTGCGTGTCTCTTGCGACAGCTAGTGTGCGTGTGCCGCATGTAGAAGTGATACGGCACGTGTAGTGTGCGTGTGTGCAGCACGAGCGAGGAGCTGCAGGCCACGCTGGCGGAGCTGGCCGACCTGCAGGCGCAGCTGGCCGACGCGCACGCGGACAACGAGCGCCTGGCGGACGAGAAGCAGGTGCTGCTGGAGTCGCTTTGTAGGCAGACAGAGAAGCTCGAGGACAGCCGCACAAAGGTACCTATACCCTTCACACTGGTTTACTCTAATCTGCTATAGCACTAAATTATCTATCTAACTAATCTATCTATCTATTACAGCCATTGACCTCTATATATGGACTGGCTATGCACCGTAACATATTGAGGCGATTTGATTCTCGCCATTTTGGCGCTGACAGCAGAAGTGAACGTCCAAGGAACTAATAATAGAGATAAGACAGTGTGACAAAACATATCGATAAAAATTCTATACCCAGGCCTACCCGTAAAGCCCATTCTATTTATGAATCATATTAATATAATGCCATACAATAAATAAATGTATCAATTAATACCTAAGCCTTAGACACAAGCTTTATACCTCATATAAAACCAAGATCGACGCTGCGTTGGTCTATCTACGTTTTATTCGTAACTACAGAACGGATTTTGTTCCGGGTTTCAAATGAGGAAATGCCTACGCATACCCGCTTCGCGTGGGCAAAAATTATGTCGGACTCGCACCTACTAAAACCCCATGGTGTTCCACCTTCATGTCTAATAAAACAGTCGTCTGTGAAGTGCTTAGAACAAAGACAATCATTTTGTTTCGGACGCCATTTCACAATTTTTATGACTTTTAGCTCTAATTTTAGTCTAGGTTCAGTTGGAAACCTGTTAATTAATAAACATTTGATAATTATCTGTTGTCGGCGACTTTGGTTGTTAACAGATATGGGTAGAAAAGAACATCGATAAGTATTATTGACAAGGAACTCGACAACCCTATTGAATTTTATTGTTTATCAAAACTCAGTAATATAAAGCCAAACATGTTGGTAATTACGATATTAAGATTAGTAACAAATTTTTAAGTACCTATATTATCAAATAGTTTTAATTTGTTTAATATTAGCTGTAAATTAACTTACTTGTGGAATGTTATCCCACTTTCCTTCTGGTAACGAGTTTTATATATTACGCACACTCTCACCATCACTAAAAATAATTCTTATTATGTAACTAAAATCAAACATAATCAAACCACATAAAATACTTTCATTTTTTAGTTTAAAAGTTCAAAATCACGATTTAAATAAAACAAAAAACTTCTTTACACTTCCTTAATTCGAAGTAAATTAGAGTACGGCACAATCATATGGAGCCCTAATTATCAAATACACAAAGATCGTATAGAGAGCATTCAAAGACGATTCACTCAATATTGTTCTAGTGGTAATCATATGGAATCCTATTCCACTCGTCTCTTAAAACTAAAGTTAAACTCACTATCGGACAGACGTAAACTACATGATTTAGTTTTTTTGTACAAGCTTATAAATGGGTCTATAGATTCTGCAGAATTACTATCACAAATATTGCTCAAAGTTCCCTGCCGTATACCGCGTTTTTCGATTCCCTTACTCAAACACAAACTGTATAAAACTAATCTTGGTCATCACTCTCTTATACCGAGAATAAGCAGATTGTATAACGAATGTGTCCTTAAAGATAAGACTATTGACTTATTTAGCGATAGTATAAAATCTTTTAGAGCCAAAATTGTCAATCTATTTAATAAATCATAGTAAAATTATACCATAACTTTATATAAATTTGATATAATGTTGTTATTTTCATATATTTTTAATCATCATATATTTCGTATTGTTTTATTGTTTTTGTTTGTTTTATATTAGTATTTTACTCGTACTTTGTAACAATTATTAAGTTATCGTACAGTTATCGTCTTTTTAAACATGCTGTAACTACCTTTAAATGGAAACATGTAAATCTTAGTTCCTAAGCCCATTGTCACATTTTTTAAAACAACATGTTATTCCGTTGGTGGTTCTATCAATAAAAAAAAAAAAAAAAACTATACGCCCGATTGACTTGTACGTATAAACCTTTTTCGACGTAGACATCCACTAAGGAAGCATTTTGAAAAATTCAACCCCTGGGAGGATGAAATAGGGTGTAACAACTTGTCAACTATATAATACGCACGCAATGAACTATATAATGTAAACCAAAGTAGTAAAGTAGTCAATGCTTACAGTGCTAATATAATTTGTTTCATTTTCTGTATATAAAAATAAATTCTCCTCACACATATGTACGTACACACGTGTATATGGGTGCGTGTGCGCATGTGTGTAGATGAGGGTTGGGTTGTGTGCGTGCAGGTGGACACGCTGCAGGAGCTGCTGCTTCGCGAAGGCGTGGAGCCTGAGGCGCTGGCGGCAGGAGACCAGCACCAGCATCTCTTCGCAGTGCTCAAGGTGCGTCGCTACCGCACCCTCACTCACCCACTCACTCACCCACTCACTCACCCACTCACTCACTCACCCACTCACTCACTCACCCACTCACTCAATCACCCACTCACTCACAACTCACTCACTCACCCACTCACTCACCCACTCACTCACCCACTCACTCACTCACCCACTCACTCACCCACTCACTCAATCACCCACTCACTCACAACTCACTCACTCACCAACTCACTCACTCACCTATCTACCCATTATCTCACTCACCCACTCACTCACCTATCTACCCACTCACTCACTCACCTATCTACCCACTCACAAACGCAACCGTGAGCTCTAGTGCCTAGAGAATATGATACTTAACTGCCGCTCCTAGGAATACCAGCGGGAGCCAACGTTTATGCAAAACGCAGACTGCTGGTTTTCAGGTCTAGATGAACTGTTTGACACTTAAGTTATTTATATATTTTTTTGTGTGTAAACTCAACCCCAATATGGATTTGTATTTACGTTGACTGATACCTCTTATATTCACAAATTATTTTATTACAAATTATTATATTTTAAATATAATTTTATGCCTAGAGAGCTAGAGCCATGCTGCAGCTATACTATGGTTGTCGCACGAATGGGTCGGATCGACCGCGGAGGGACTGCGCTCTTACAGAGTGCGTAGTCTCTCCGCGGTCGGCGTGAACGAGGTATTCCATTTTCGTCCTCAGGAGTGACAACGCAACGTATCTGCATTTTGATTCAAAATCAAGGTTTGATGTAGATGTCTATAAACCACAACATTCACTTACCATCAAGTGGACTGTGTGCTCGTGTGTAAACCTTATTCTATAAAAAAAATATTTGCAGACGTCCCAGGAAGAACGTCGGCTCTTGCTGGCTAAGCAGGAGCAACTCGAAACCGAGCTAAAGGAAACTAAGATTGCGCTAGAAGAAAAAACCAAAGAAAACGAGGCACTCGTTGAACGAATTCGGTAAGAAAATTAATTTATTATATTATATCATTTGTTTACAAAAATTTGTGCATACTCATCATTGATATTTTTATACAATATACAACATGTCTCAAAATTTAACGTTAAGCGGGCCAAGTTGTGGACAAATTGATGACTAGGTGTACCCAGGGAAAAATAAAATCAGTTTTTTTGTTTAAGTTATAATAACTTTTTAAAATACTTTAAAATTTCAAATGCATTACAATATTTTAGGTGCTATGACTACAAATTTGCAAATATCACTGTTATTTTTTTTGTATTAGCAACCTAAGTAGCATATCTGTTCATCCCAGTTTCAAATAAAACAAAAATATCTAAAGCTTAAAAAATAAGTAAATATTTTTCTTGTAGTTTTAATTTTTTTTACCTTTTAATGAACTTTCACTCGTCACGGAATAAAAAATGTATCAACACTACTATAGTCAGTGGTGAAGCTAGGGCTCCAAACTAGGGCAAGCCCAAGATATGGTTTTGTTGTATTTAGCAGTTTTTTAAAAATTTACCTTTTCTCTTTTTCGATTTTAACTTTTCCTCGCCGATTAGCACTTTAACACACTACAATTTATCACAAGGAACACTATTATCCTCCATTTTCACTAAAAATCTATAAAAAAGCATAAATTTTCAACTCGCAATATTAATTCGCTCAAGTAAACACACAGTTCGCTCAATAAACAATCGTAGTTATATTTCATTATAGAACATTTTACCACAGGTTAGAAAGGGAGCGATCGTCTTCTCGAAAGCCCGGTAAAAGCCCACGCGTGCGAGAGAGACGACAAATTTTTATGACAACCTAATCGCGCAGTTTTGCCGCGTGTTGACGTTATAAGGTCTGTGTATATACAGTAATCTATGGCCTGTGTAGAACAGGTCAGCGACAGCGACAGAGAAGCGCGCGGGAAATTTGAAATAGTTTGAAACAGTTTACGAGTTATTTTATTAGTTGATATTAGGGATTGAGCAGTTTGATAGGGCAAGCCCGGCTTCTCGGCTTCTATGGAGGCTTCGCTACCGACTATAGCAAGTTATTATAAACTTTAGCACAACTCATCAAGACTCTAAAATGGTATAATACTCTAGTAACACTAAGCACAAAAAAAAAACTATTCATTTTTTTTCTGAACAAGAATCGTAACACAATTATTAATTATTATCCTTGAAAACGTTATTGTGTGCCCCGAAAACAGGTTTTGCGTTACAGATTCACCTGAATGCAGCGTGGCCTGCAGCTCCTGCAGGTAGATAAGCGTCGTCAATAGATTTTTGAAGTGGAAGTGAGATAGATAGTTACATTGGCGGATTATCCTAAAGGCAAACTAGGCACGTGCCTAGGTTCGCAAGGTTACAAATTAAGTGCGGCTCACCTGATGGTAAGTAATCACCGTCGCCAATGAATATCCGCCACATCAGGGGTTGCCGGCCTTTTAAAAAAGAGTAAACTCTTTTCTTGAAGGTCCCTAAGTCGTATCGCTCCGGAAAAACCGCTGGCGACAGTAAATTCCATAGTATGATCGTGAGAGACAGAAAACTCCGCATAAATCGCACAGTAGTGGAGATGATGAGGATAGAATTTCAAGTTATGTTGCAGTGTAAGATGGTGGAATTCAGCACCTGGAATTAATCCGAACAATTCCTCTGAGCACTCCCCGTGGTATATGCGGTAGAAGATGCATAGAGATGCAACGTCTCTTCGCAAGACCCTTGGATCAACCCGATTGGAAAGTACTTGGTCGTCGATGATTCGGGCCGCTCTCCGTTGAATACGGTCAAGAGCTGCTACCTGGGGTGCCCCGACCAAGAGATGAGAACAGTGTTCTATATGAGGCACGCAGTCGCGGAATCTCGAATTGGATGCAAAAAGAGAACCTAAAAGATTTTAAGAAATTCTTCGCGGTGTGGACCAGCGATTCATCCTCCCCGCGCAGTGACTGTAATGATGGCTTACAGAAATTCCCTTGGGCACCTTTGGCGAGAGACCAGAATGCACGAATTCTCGAAGAAAGGCTAACTATTTTCTCACCAATTCTCTCAAGACTTTCCCCTAGCGATAACTCTTTAGAAGGACCTGGAGTTGTACTTCTTTTTGAGTGCGTTAGTGCTTGCTTCGCTGGACGCCAATGCGTCGGCCAAGGCCTTGCAACACTCCTGCTTTTGCCGCGACGCAATTTTGCAGGAGCGACCAAACCAAGGCTGGGATCTGCCGCGGATAGGCACTACAGATGACGGGACTCAGCAACAATGTTGGGATCATATAGCGAGAAGCAAACCCGCCCCCATGGGTAGGATACAAAAACATCCCATCCCAATTTGCTGACCTATAGTGCCACATACGGTGACAGCCTACAGATCGCGCCTACAATGAGCATGTGATGGGCACCGTACTCAGGATCAGGCAGTGATCCGAAGAGCAAAGAGGGCATTAATGGAGACCTGATATTCGTCCGGATTAGAGGTCAGCAGAAGGTTCGACAGGGAAGGTGCATGATCCTCCACATTTGGAATCCGCGTGGGTGAAGTGATCAGTTGTGTCAGACCATATGCCAAGGCAAAGCCGTAAACAGATCTCATGATCGGTAGTACGAGAACCAAGCTATTCGGTATGGTGGGCGTTGAAATCGCTAAGAAGCACGATCTCTGCGGATGGGATCTGTTATAGCACGGAATCTGTAGCCATTTGGACGTGGTCGATGAGTCAGCCTGTCTCGGCATTACCGCTGTGGGACCTATAAAGGCACCCATAAACGAGGGGGTGGTCGTCGCCGTCTATGCGTAGCCACGGGATATACAGGTCTTCAAGACTAATGAGGAGTCGAGAACAGATACTTTCTGACGTACGCACAAACTCTGGCCCGAGGCAGAAAGGAGTATTCCAGTTTGTAATCTGGGTAAGATAAATAAGATTATTATGTGGTAGAGCCATGCTGCAGCTATATTAGTAGTAAAATAGCAGCTTAACACTGCTGTGTTTCGAATGGTGAGTGTAGAGAACAGAACCTTTTTACTGGAAAAGAGGCATTCCATCTTAGTCCTCACGGCTGACAACGCATCTGCATTTTGATTCTTTATTGAAGATAGATGTAGATGTCTATGGGTCACAGCAACCACTTACCATCAGGTGGACTGTGTGCTCGTTTGTCACCCTATCCTATGTAAAAAAAAAAGATGACGGAGAGAACTGCGTCTCGGTGAGAAAGAGCACGACCGGCTTCGCCGTCTCGAGATGGTGGTGTACAGCGTTAAGGTTTAAATGACGTTCCCTTATGTTGCAGAAATTCACAGTGGGCGTGGGAAGGGTTCTCCAGGATTATCGATGGTCCTCGGGCAGATTTTTACACCGATTTCATGTTTTTCCTCTGAACTATATTATCATTTATAACATAGTTTGTTTGCAAAATACGTAGTTATAATTTATAATAAATAGCCTCCAGAGAGGCGCCTAGGGCGCTGTCGACATTTAATCCACCTCTGGATAGTTACACTATTGGTAAGCAAGGGTGGAACAGGTATACGCTATGAAAAATTTAGAGCAAGACAGAGTGACGCCATTTTTATCGTTTCTAATTGGTTTATTCGGTAGAATTGGTGGCGGGTAACCAAATCAACATTGAAAGTGGATTGGGCGTCTTGGTTCAATTTTATGGCCGCCCCGTTCTCCAGATTTAAACCCGTTGGCTTTTTTTACTGGGGTTTCCTGAAAGACAAGGTATATTCAAAACCAATAGCTATAATAGGCGAACTTCGACAAAGAATCTTGGAGGCTGCAAAAAAACATAATACACGAGGATATGCGCGATTGAATAAAAGATAATATTGAAGGTGTTGTCAGTGTTAAACAATTTGAACATTTAATTTGATGTACTTACATAACTAATGTTTCAATTTCATATGAGTTTCATTTAAACAACTATCTGTCCCACTCTTGCTTACCAATGGTAAAACTGTTTATCTCACTCGCACTTCAATAATCTATTGACGACGCTTGTCTACCTGAATCTGTAACCCAAAACCTTTTTTTGGGGCACACAATAACGTTTTCAAAGATAATAATTAATAATTATGTTTGGTTCTTATTCAGAAAAAATATGAATATTTTTTTGTGATTAGTGTCACTGGAGTATTGTACCAGAAGCAGAAGCAGAAACAGAAACAGAAACTTTTTTATTCAATATAGTTTATAAAAGTCACTCTTTTATTTAATATACCACTGGTTCGGAAAAAAACCTCTGTCCTGGGAAGAACCAGCAAGAACCCCAGCGAGACTTTTAAAAAAAAAACAGCTTATTATTATATATGTTACATACTTAACAACGCAAAACAAATTAGAAATAGAGGTAGCGATCACCCCATTCCCAAGGGTTATTATCTTCCAAAAATTCCTTAATATTATACCCTTTTTATACAAACTTTGTTTCATAAAGTTCTTGAACTTTGAGCAGGTCAAATTTTGTATACTTTCTAGGATTTTGTTGTAAAAGCGCCCCAACAACGAAATATTGACTCGGTGGAGTCGAGTACATTTTGAAATCTAGATTAGTTGTGCTAATTTTTAGAATAATTTGCCATAGTAGTATTGATAAATTTTTTTATACCGTGACGAGTGAAAGTTGATTAAAAGTTTAAATTTACTAAAATTGCAAGAAAAAAATTAACTTAATTTTTTTTTAAATACATCAGATATTTTCGTTTTATTTGGAACTGGGATAAACAGCTATGCTACTTAGATTACTTTGTAAATTTGTAGTCATAGTACCTAAAAATATTGTTTAACGTGTTAAATTATAGTGTTTTAAAAAAGTTATTATAACTTAAAAAAACAGAGTCAGATTTTAGTTTTTATTTTTCCCTGGGTATTAATTAGTCCACTCCCTGTTGCCCGCTTAACGTTGAATTTAGAGACATCCGATATAACAATTTTTAGGTAAATAAATTTGAGCTTACTCTGGTTCCGCTTCCAGTCTGGTACCCCCTTGTATCCTCCGACCGAATAATGGTGGGTGACCCCAGAGCGATGAGACTCACTGTTTTATCCTGGCCGAATACTCTTAAGACGCAGCGATTGTCTGGTCATAGTTGGCAGTTTTCTTACGTTTTTAAATACGGGTTGTGTTTATGCTTGGAATTGGCATAAACCAAACGTTTATGATTTGGCTCAAAATTTCTGTTTTTGTTTCTCTCTTTTTCTTTCTGTTTCTCGGATTTCAGATCCGGCTTGAAGAACCAATAATATCTAACAACCCATTGCATTGTTATAAATACTAGTAGTTTATATTATGTCTCAGGTTTAAACTAAAATTCGTTTCACAGAAAAAGTCACGCGGAAGTATGTGAACTAAAATGTAATGTATGCAACTTGACAGTAACTGTCAAATTTCGCGAAAACTGTAGTGCCGCCACTCAGAGACGTGTTAAGTTAAAGTCCTATTCTTAAACCAGAATCTATCAAAAAACCTTTTTTTAATAAGACGGATAGTGTTCAAGATCTTTTTGATGTTTGATATTGGCAATTCGCTTGTCAAAACTAATCAATATAAAAATATAATGAGCGCACGTTTATGTTGTTCGTTTTTAATCTAGCGATTGTGCAGTTTTTGCTTGTTAGAGTTTATACGATTGCTGTTCAAATAGTAAACCATACTAATAAGTTTTTTTTAAATCTTTAATATTTTACGTAGTATCTTGCTAATGATCATAATATAAAATTGTCTGTAGTAGTTGTTTATCAAGTTGGATTCATATGATGAACATTTATTTATTTATTTATTCTTTTTTGTACCTTACATATTTATAGGAACAAAAGACTTAATGCTCAAAGCATATGTGTGAGAGCCTAGCTATATAATTATGTGCAGCTGTTCTTGCAACTTTTCATTCCCACATTGCAATAGTGGTAGCTCAGATGGTTAGCACTCGCTGTAAGTTTCACAGTACGCAAGCAACCTGGGTTCGATCCCCGCCGGCACCAATGAAATTGTTAATTGCAATTTTAAGTGCTGATTGACCACGTGTTCGGCGGTGAAGGAAAACATCGTGAGGAAACCTACATGTCTGAGAAATCAAAAAAAAAATATTTCGAAGACATGTGAAGTTCGCCAATTTGAAACATTGGAGCAGCGCGGCGGACATTTCCTTGCCCTAAAACCCTCTCAGAAATGAGAGGAGGCCTGTCCCAGCAGTGGGACGTATATAGGCTGTAACTTTACTTTACTTTATTGCAATAGTGGTTTAAGCCGAGGTTCGTACCTCCTTCTGAAGTGAAAGTGTGCGTCTTGATGTCTGGTGTCTTGGGTTAGGTGTGCGTGCGAAAGTGTAACTATGTGGATGGGTATGTTTATGAAGTTTGCGTGCGACACTACATTGTACGAGTGCGTGTGGGAGTAGAGTACATTTCAGTACAATGTACGGGTGCGTGTGGCAGTTCAGTGTAGAAGTGTGTGTGGCAGAACATTACATTGCAGTTCAGCGTACGAGGGTGTTCGGCAGTACAGTACATTGCATGCAGTACAATGTAAGAGTGCGTGTGGCAGTACAGTGTAGGAGTGCTTGTGGCAGGGGGCTGGAGGGTGCGGTGCAGCACTGGGAGCAGGAGGCGGGCGCGTCGCGCGAGCTGGCCGCCGCGCGCCAGCACCAGCTCGCCACGCTGGGAGACCTGCTCGATGCTGCCAAGGCCAAGGTACGTCAATAGGGTATTACACCCATTTTCAAAAAGTGTTTTAAATTAATCCTAGAGTGATAATGAACCACTATGTTTTTTATATATATTTTTTAAACCGAATAGTACCATAAAAAATACTTTTAATCTATCGTTTTAAATGTTCGCATAAAACGCTAGCCGCCATGCTGTTCAACACGTGACGTCACTGCCCTAGAATTTTGCCGATTTTGCTAAGGAATAAGATACTTTTGGATATTTAATAATAGGTTATCATCTATATCATTGTTGTGTTGTGCCTGAATGCAAAAATACGATCATAAGAACGCCGAGGAAGTTATGAATTCAAGTGCAATTGATTTAAATATGAGAAATACTTGGTTGAAACTGGCAAGAAGAGACCTGAAGACATTGTCTACAAAAACTAGAATATACTTCTGTGAAGATCATTTTGATGTAAGTATGACTTATATTTAACTATCGTTTATATAAAACAAAATATCATGAGGTGATAGGTATTACAAGTCAAATTTTGTAATAGATTACGTTATCTTAGATATTATAACTAATGATTGTTAATCATAGATAAATTTAACTATGTATTATCAAAATACACTCTGACCTGGTATTGTGTTATAGTATAAACAAAAGTTGGTAATATACATTGATGTTTCAACAAAATGCAGAATAACAGTTAACAATTATTGTGATGATAACTTGAAAATTTTCGAAATAACACACAGCACATTAGTTAGTTTACTTAACCAATGACGTCACGACGGTATCTAATATGGCGGACAGCGTTTTTTTTTTGGAGTTTATGGCCTGGTATCTAGACCTTTAGGCCAAGTCTTAGGTATTTTTATTCGGTTTATTATAATTTTCTTCATAGTACACTGCTTCACAATATGTTGATGCGTCACATTGTGCAGCCCTTGGGAGATTTTGACGGCAACTTGAGTCAGCAGACAGCTGACAGTTGGCGATGGTATCTCAAGGCGCCTAAGCAGATAGACACCTTATCTTGAGAATCACATCACCATCAGAGCGCTTGTATCACCATTTCCAATAATAGTTCACATGCGCAGACACTTAATACACAAAATCGCACCACTTTTACATATCAAAATCCACTTCAAACCATTATTCAAACAATAATACAGGAGCAGCAAACCGCCGCCGAATAAGTTCCCGCCAAAACTCCTCGGCACCGTTTTGCAGATTTCGGGCACAGTTAAAAAAAAAAATCTTAAAATTGAAATATAAAATTTATAATGCATTTTTATAAATAGAAATCAATATTTCTCGATTACTTTTTACAAAATCTATCATAAATATATTTTTTTTTATTTTTTTTACATGTTGTAAAATACCCTTACTTACTTATATAGAGAAGCGGAATGAAACAATATTGCATAACCACGTATAACTAGCCACATATCTACTTACATAACATCGAATAATAGCAGACTATCAACTGCACAGAATATTTTCTCATTTTTTGATAGGGACTAGAGCTGAATTATCTCAGGGATTGGTTCAGGAAGCGTTCACCATTTTATAGTGTGGGAGCATTTTGGGTTCAATTCACACCAGCAGCAATGATATTGTTATTCAGAACTGAATAACAATGTCATTTGCATTGAATTTGAACACAGAAATTGTACATGAGGAAACGAGTATCTGTGAGCAAAAAAAATATTTCAAAGACATGTAAGTTCGCCAACACAAACTGTGGAAGCGCGACAGACTATTTTGTTCTATTTTGTCCAGAGCAGGTTATACCTAACATTATATTATTTTATATATATTGTTGTATTGAGTATAATCTGCCATTTTGTATGGCGTATGCTTCAACAAAAAAAAGCCAAGGAGCTTAACTATATAACTGATGTGCGTCAACAAATACTTAATAGTTATTACGACACCTTTATGTTCATAGAAACCTGGTTAAATTCCAGTGTTGCTGACAATGAGATATTTAGTGATAAATTTCATATTTATAGACGCGACCGCGAAAGTTTTACTCTTAAAAATAACAAAAAAACAGGTGGTGTGATATTAATAGCTGTTTCAAAAAAGTATCTATCTAAGCGTGAGCATAACTTCGAAAGTGAGTGTGAAGATATTTGGATAAACATCAATATCAAACAAAAATGCACTGAGAAGTTAAGATTGTGTGCGGTATACCTACCTCCACCAATAACGCAGAAAATCTTAGATAGTTTTCTTGATAACACTAACAAAGTCCTTGAAAACCCTTATCAGCATACGATTATATGCGGAGATTTTAATCTGAGCGGAATATCGCGGACAGTATCAGGCGAGGTATCTTATTTACACTCTTCATCGATTTTTTGGCTCTTAACAATTTAAAACAGTTTAACCCAATAACTAACTTTCAAAATAAAATTTTAGACCTAATTTTGTGTGATAATGAAATAATATCAGTCAATAAAAGTCCCTATCCTGTCCGTGATATAGATGTGTTACACCTCCGCTTGAACTCTCTTTAAGAATAATAGCTTTGCAGTGTGCAAAAAACTTATCAAAAAGCTAATTAAACTTTTATAAAGCAGATTATGGTGCAATAATAAAATCTCTCGATCATGTAAACTGAGTAAATGAATTGAACCCTTTCAGCAACGTAAATATAATATTACAAAAGCTTTACGCTATACTACAAAAATAATAAATGATTATGTACCCAAAACACGTAAATGTAATTCGGTTCTATCCAGTGTGGTTTTCTCCTAGCTTAATTGGCTTATAATACAAATACCATACCAAATTTAAAAAATACAACAATTCGCTTAACCAAATTGAATTTCAATACATAAGAAAAGATGTGAACCGTATAATAAATAAGTGCTATATAAAATATGTTACAATCATAGTAGTGTGAAGTATTACTAAAAAAAAGAGGTGACAATGAAAAAGAAATAATTGAAATAATTAAAAAGAATACACAATTAAAGTGTGACATGGCAATGTTATACACAGATTATCTTAATGTATTAAAAGAAAGGGACCAGCTTCAGGGAACGGTCAATGAGTTCGATCAATGTAACAGAAACAGAAACTTTTTTATTCAATATAGATTATAAATAATAATTATTGAAAGTCACTCTTTTGTTTAAATACCACTGGTTCGAAAAAAAACCTCTGTCCTGGGAAGAACCAGCAAGAAACCCAGCGGGACTTTTTTTTTAAATAACAGCTTACAATCATGTATGTTACACAATTAACTACACAAAATAAATTAGAAATAGCTTGGTAGCGAACACCTCATTCCCAGGGGTTATCATCATCCATAAATTCCTTAATTTTATAATAACCCTTTTTATACAAACTATGTTTAATAAAGTTTTTGAATTTTGAGCAGGTCGAATTTTGTATATTTTCTGGGATTTTGTTGTAAAAGCGTATACATCGCCCCAAGAATGAATTACTGACTCGGTGGAGTCGAGTAACTGGTACTACTAGCTTGTGTTTGTTCCTAGTGTTTACAGAATGAATATCACTTATTTTTGTATAATTACTTTTATTTTTGTGTATGTACATTACATTTTCATAAATGTGTTGAGAGGCCAAAGTTAATATATTAATTTCCTTAAATTTTTGTCGGAGCGACTCTTTAGCTTTTAAATCATAGATTGCTCTTATGGCCCTCTTCTGTAAAACAAATATAATTTCAGTGTCAGTCGCGTGTCCCCATAGCAAAATACCATACGACATTATGCTATGGAAATAGCTAAAGTAAACAAGTCTAGCTGTTTCCACACTGGTAAGATTTCTAAATCTTTTTTACAGCATATGCTGCAGAACTAAGTCTGCTTGCTAACTTTGATATATGGGGGCTCCATTGAAGCTTCGCGTCTAGTGTTATTCCAAGAAAAATGGTGGTATCGACAAGACTCAGTTCCTCCCCATTTAAAATTACATTAGTATTTAATTGTCTGACATTTGGAGTCATGAACTTCATACATTTCGTTTTATTGCTATTTAAATGCAAGTTATTAACATTAAACCAATTTACTAATTTAGATATAGCATTATTTACTTCGTCATATTTTAATAATTGTCGTTTTAATTTGGAAATTAATGAAGTGTCATCAGCAAATAATACTATATAATGGTTATCCCTTACAATGTAAGGTAAGTCATTAATATATACAAGAAACAGAAAGGGGCCGAGAATTGACCCTTGAGGCACGCCCATTTGTATTATCGACCCGGAAGAGCTCATACTATTGATGACAACTTTTTGCGTTCTGTTACTTAAATATGAAACAATTAATTTAAGAGCATTACTTCTTACACCGTAGTGTTGTAGTTTCCTGATTAATGTTTCATGTTGAACACAATCGAAGGCTTTGGATAGGTCACAGAATATACCCAAAGCATCCTGTGAAATCTCCCATGCATTGAAAATATATTTAATCAGCTCAACACCAGCATCAGTTGTCGAGCGACCCTTGTGAAACCGAATTGATTTTATGAGTAAATTATTAACATTAAAAAAAATTAACATTTGATCAAGAATAATTTTTTCAAACATTTTACTTAGTGTTGGCAGTACAGAAATGGGTCTAAAATTGGCGGGGTCTAATTTACTACCAGATTCATTGCTGCATTGCAATTACAATTGAATTAAGCTCAAGGGTAAATTTTACAATTAAACAAAAATTTAGACAACTTAACAGCCTGCAAAACTCAGAGTCTGTTCCATGAACTTTTAGAATGCACAACCTCTCAAGCATCCTCAAAATTGTTACAAACATCATCAACAGTGGATTTGACAGGTGAAGAAACAGAAACGGAAACAGAAACAGAAACTTTTTTATTCAATATAGATTATAAATAATACTTATTGAAAGTCACTCTTTTGTTTAATTACCACTGGTTCGAAAAAAAACCTCTGATGAAGATGCCTTCATACCGAGAACAGCAGGAAGAATCGCTTGCAGTAACAATAAATTAAAGAAATACATTAAAATTAATAAATACATTAATAAATTGCAAAAAAACATAAAAAATAAAATAGTTATGTAAAGAAAAACAAGAATTAATTAATAGTGTCAAAATATATTCAATTGAGGTGGATAGCATTAGGAAAAGTTATGACACTGACATGGAATATCTTAATTCAGAAATTTCTTCACTTGATAATGCACTACAAGTTATGACAAATAAATATAAATCAGCTCAAAATGAAATAAAGAAACATATACTGGCCATGGACGAACTGGTGACACTGTGTAAATATAATGAGGAACGTTTTAAGTCATTAGTAAAACAACAGTGTGAGTGTCAGCGCTCATTGTTGTACCAATCTACAAATCAATAATTCAAAAACTTAGTTCAGATCACTATGGACAACTGGTTTCATTACCTTATATGTACAAAAAACGGGTAATTGAGAAAATTGTGTTTGTTTCTATTAATGCAAAACGCCTGGAGAGATTTAGAAGTAATATGGTAAAAACCTTCCATCGCTTTCTTATAAGAACAATGCAGACTATTTATATGGAGAATAATTTAACCTTATAAGCAATGAATTTAATAGAACATTTACTTCTAAAACATTCTCCAGAAACAGTCGCAAGGCATTTAATGAGTGAGCGACAGTAGAATTCATAAAAGCAGACGAAGGTTATATGAACTTTACCATGAAAGATCAAATAATCTTTCCGATGCTTTTAAAGAATATGTCAATAATTATTCTAAAATGTTTAAAAGAGTTTGCTCCACGGCCAAATCTTTACATATTAGCAACAAAATTAAGACGGCTAAGAATAAAATTAAAATGACGTGGAGTATAATTAACAGCGAAACCGCTAAAGACAAGCAACAAAATTAAGACGGCTAAGAATAAAATTAAAATGACGTGGAGAATAATTACCAGCGAAACCGGTAAAGACAACCTCGTAACTCAAACTATCAATTAAAAATTAACAATGAATTGACTAAATAAAATCAAGAAGTTTGAGAAATATTTCACTGATATTCCTATCTTGACAACAGAGTCATTGAATACTTCTCCAACTGTCGCCGAGTCATTACTCAAACAGAATGTTAATACCTTTTTAAAATAATTTAGATTTGAAAAAGTATTACCGCAAGATATTGTAAAATACTTCAAAACCATTGATGTATAGAAAACCGCAGATTTGTGGGGGATTTCCGTTACAGTTATTGCGTCCTTATTAGATTTAGTTGCACCTCATCTTGCTATTATTTTTAATACTAGTACCGATTCTGGTGTGTTTCCTGATTTAATGAAATATAGCAAAGTAATACCTTTATTTAAATCTGGTAGTACATTGGATACGAACTAGAATGAAAATAACCTCTGGGAATAAGGTGATCGCCACCATGCTGGTTCTATGAAAATTCATTTAAAAATTGTGCAAACAAAATTTTTGTTAAGTGAAATATGTTTAAAAAAAAGTCCCGTTGGGTTTCTTGCTGGTTCTTCCCAGGATACAAGTATTATGTAATAATCAATATTGAATAAAAAATATTCTATTCATTCTATTCTATTGAAGAGGAAATATTAAAAAAATTCTAAATATATCTGGGCGCATATTAAATACATGCGAAAAAATAATTCTTCATTTCCTCCTATCATGATGCTTGAGAACGAGAAAGCACACAACACAAAAGAAATTTGCGATTTATTCTCTAAAAATGTTTCTTCAATTTACGTAAAAAGTGACGGCGCTGACGACCATTCACATATACCAACTCCCACTGTACTACCAGAAATATAGAACTTCCAAAAGACTTGACTGTACTAAAGGAAAGGGACCGGAAAACATCCCACCAATATTTTTTTAATAAATGTGCATGTTGCTTAGCTGAACCTCTTTCTACCATTTTCAACACTTCTTTGACAACTGGCATATAGAGTGAGAAAGAGTAAAATGTGAGTAGATAAGATGTAGAGACCGACAAAGAATGAAGTGTAAGCAGACAAGATGTACAGGGTGAGAAAGAGTGTAGTGTAAGCAGACAAGATGTTGAGAGCGAGAAGGAGTAAAGTGTGAGCAGACAAGATGTAGAGAGCGAGAATGAGTTAAGTGTGAGTAGACGACAAAGAGAGGAAGACAAATAGCAGCTTAACGTGTTTCGTATGGTGAATGTAGAGAACCGGAGACCCGTTTTGCTGGAAACGTGGTATTCCATCTTAGTCTTCAGGGTGGAATGCATCTGCATATCGAGGATAGATGTAGATGTTTATGGGCCACATTATCCACTTATCATCACGTGGACTATGTGCTCGTTTGTAACCTTTATTCTATAAAAAAATGACTTGTAACAACGGAAATTCAATGTTTGTCGAGAGAGCGAGAAAGAGTGAAGTATGAGCAGAGAAGATGTAGAGTGTGTGGTCTGCAGCTGGCGGGTGCGGCGGAGGGCGAGGCGGCGGCGGCGGCGGCGGCGCGGCGCGAGGCGGACGCGGCGGCCGCGCGCGCGCACTCGCTGGCCGAGCGCCTCGCGCACGCGCAGCGCCAGCTCGACCGCGCGCACGACGATGCGCGCCGCCTGCACGACGACGCGCTGGTGAGTACTGCTGCACCCGGTACGTACACCGCGCTGGCCGAGCGCCTCGCGCACGCGCAGCGCCAGCTCGACCGCGCGCGACGATGCGCGCCGCCTGCGACGACGCGCTGGTGAGTACTGCTGCGGTACGTACCGCGCTGGCCGAGCGCCTCGCGCACGCGCAGCGCCAGCTCGACCGCGCGCGACGATGCGCGCGCCGCCCGCACGACGACGCGCTGGTGAGTACTGCTGCACCGGTACGTACTGCTGCACCGGTACGTACACCGCGCTGGCCGAGCGCCTCGCGCACGCGCAGCGCCAGCTCGACCGCGCGCGCACGACGATGCGCGCCGCCCGCACGACGACGCGCTGGTGAGTACTGCTGCACCGGTACGCACTGCTGCACCGGTACGTACACCGCGCTGGCCGAGCGCCTCGCGCACGCGCAGCGCCAGCTCGACCGCGCGCACGACGATGCGCGCCGCCCGCACGACGACGCGCTGGTGAGTACTGCACCCGGTACGTACTGCTGCACCGGTACGTACACCGCGCTGGCCGAGCGCCCGCGCACGCGCAGCGCCAGCTCGACGCGCGCACGACGATGCGCGCCGCCTGCACGACGACGCGCTGGTACGTACTACGTACACTGCGACGTGATGCGAACCACCAATACTAATATAGCACATTATGTCATCTCTCGAGTGCCGATACAAATATTATGCCATCTGGCATTTCAAAAGAAACTTATTTTGCTCTGTCCCATTACATTAAAAATATGGCTTCCTCAAGGAAGCATATTAAGCCCTGTCCTGTTTATTTTAGTAATGTAGCATCCTCATAGAAGCTTATTATAACCCTGTCCAATTTCTTTTAGAAATATGGCATTCCTCAAGGAAGCTTATTATGCCCTGTAATATTTCTTTCATACGTTAAAGATTTGTTAGGCTTAATAAATCCTAAATACAATTATTTTACGTAAAAATACCATCTTTATACAGGTATTTTTGAAACGCTCCTGAAAACGAAGACAGACGACAGTACTAACTATATCTTAGATGATGGGTGAAATATAAAATCGATCCTGATGAAAAAAATCATCTTTTCACAACGTTTTATTAGCTTTATTCACGCTCCATCGTGTTAGTATAAATCATCGTGTTAAATAAAACGTTAATTTATTAAAATAAAACATGAAAATACTTAAACATTAAAGCAGCAATGGAATTTAAAATAAATAAACCATAAAATCAGCTGACTAGGGTCAATATCCGCGTCGAGCCAAACTCAACGTCACGTAAAAAGAACGCTGAGCGATAGTGGAGGTGTGTCTGCGCATGGGTACAGTCGCGTTCTAAAGTACTACATGGTACTAGGCTGTTGTTTTATAATATTATAATAGTAATTAATGGTTTTATTGTAGAATCATAATAGGTACTTTACTAGCTACTTAGAACTTTGGAAGAGGTTGAAATTCAAAATGGATAATGTTTGCTTGAGCATTATTTTTATTTCTATCAAACAGTAGTTTGTAACAAGAAAACTTAAGCTAAGGGTGACACGCTGTCCATTATACCATTGGAACATGGAACATGGAAGCCAAATGTCGATGGTGTATTGGTGTTACTGATGCTACTTCATCATCACTCATCAGAATCATCATCATCAATGCGAATGATAAATGTTTCCGTCATCAGGTTGACCACATGGTAATTTTTTCGGTATTCTTCCTCAATACATTTAACTTTACTGCACAATTTTCCCCATTCACCTTCTATTTACCTTTTCGTTCACTAGTTCAGTCATAAAACAATAGATATAAATAATTTTTCTTTCCTTCCTTTTAAAACCATCGTCGCGCGTCGTGCAAAGAAAGCTGTGTGTGCGACTGTACATTGGGAAACATCGCTTTTCAAAGCGCGGGAAGAATGAGGAACCACAGCGTGCGCGCACAGTAATACTGGCGAGCATTCCCCGTCGCGCCCCTTCGGCCACGCGCTGCCGCCGCCCGGCCGACTGTGTGTCACCTCGCGTCAGCGCCAACATATGGGAATTTCAAATTTACCTACTAAGATTTGTTTGCAAGCGACATAAGAATTAGAGGCAATTACAATAAAACTTGCAAGTAATTTTTAATAGTTTTGACGTACCTCTTTTCAAATCAAAGTATTGGATGGATTAAAACGGAAAGTCAATAAAAGTAAAGTAAAATAATTATTTTTAGATTAATTACCTGTCGATCATAATTGCAATTGATTTTAACTATTAAATTATTCAATACCATTTTATTTCTATTTTCTTGTACAAAATCAAAGATAACCAAACCCAAGTAAGTACGTTTATTAATTTCAATATCATTTTGTAGTAACGAACTGCTTGTTCTGTCAGGGTACAATTGATTGTCTAATTGTATTAAAAAATAACAACTATAATTTCTAAATTCCATATGAAAGAGTAGTCGTAGGGATCATATGGAAACTAAACTTATAAAATAAAGTTGGCAATGTCATAACATTTGACGGTCTGTGGGAATGTTCAAAGTGTAGGCTTCAGTTTTGCGGGATTAATTATTGATTTTAGTTTTGAGACAGTTCCGTGTTGACTTTGACACGCATGCGCAAGCGACAGTTCAATTGTTTTTTATTAAATTTATTGTTATTACTTGGTATTACCTACTTGTTATTACGTGTTATTCTTGTTGTTACGTTTTGTGTTTCTTTTTGTTTTAATAATGCCTAACGCGTACGTTTATAGTGCTCGTGAATACGGCAACATGTTAATGTGCCTTGAGAAGCTCGCGGAATGCTTCGCGCATTACGAATTTACCGAGAGAAATTCTGACCGCTCGACACCCAGCTGACTCTCGTCTGATAACAGCAGCATTTCAGCGAGTGTTGGAAAATCGGCCCATTGCTCCAGTAGCGGCAGGGTGGAAGTCAAATGACTGTTCACCCGAGGAGCGCATTTTAGATGTCGTTCGCCGGTATCCGAACCTAGGTACACGAAGTATCGCTAAATTGTTAAGACGTCGGGATGGAACAAATGTGTCATACTGTTCAGTTCACAAAGTGTTAAAGCGTAACCGAATGCGGCCATACAAAGTGCACAAAGTGCAAGTTTTAATTCCCGGCGATCACGACCGCCGACGAGTTTTCTGCCGTTGGTTATTAGACCAACAACAACGTGTGCCTGGTTCCATTGAGCACGTTATCTGGACGGACGAGTCGACATTTACCAGAAACGGCATGTGGAACTGAAGAAATACACACGTGTATTCAGAGGTTAACCTGTACGCTGTTCGACAAACCGGGCACCAAACCCGATGGTCGGTTAACGTATGGGCAGGTTTATTTAAGGATCGCATACTGGGACCAGTGTTTCTGCCACAGCGACTTAACGGACAGGGATACCTAAACTTTATAAATGAACAGTTGGTTGACATTTTAGACGACCTATCGTTGGATGAATATCGCCGTACATGGTTCCAGCATGATGGTGCACCTCCACATGTCGTGAGGTTTGTCCGTGAGCGCCTTACCGAATTATTTGATGATCGCTGGATTGGCAGACTAGGACCACACGCTTGGCCACCTCGCTCACCAGATCTGACCCCGTTAGACTTCTTTCTGTGGGGTATGTGAAAGAAAGGGTTTTAATCGTGAGTGGATAGTGCTGACGAAATGCGCCAAAGGATCGTGGATGTTTTCGACAAACTACGTGCGGACTGTGTCGAAGACCACACATAATGCCCCGCCTGCATGAGGAGACGCAACACCGAGCCCACATCTGCCTCAAATGAATGGAGCACAATTTGAGCCGCATCTCATAAGACCACGGAGGATTTAGAGCGGTAAGCTGTTTCATACCTATTTTTTTTAAATAACTTGGTACTGAACTGATCTGAATAGGTACATAACTGAATACATCAGAATAATAAACATACCTACACGATGAATAAAACGCATAACTCTAACCTTGTTAACTTTTCATTTAAGTATTTTTTCATTAGCGGGGAATCGAACCAGTTATTTGGTTTATTTAACCTGTGAATTCGAATTAAAGTGGCTACGTGGAGACAAGCACAGTGGCAAAATAGTAGGTTAAGTAGATAAGTTAGGTATTTAGACAAGTGTTGTAAATTATTAGGTATTGTGGTACCATCGCTAGTTGCGGGCCGCGCGAATTCGGCGTTCGCGCGTACATTGACCCCTAGTCAGCTGATTGTAATTCAGTAATTCCACTGCTGGTTTTATGTTTAAGTATTTTCATGATTTTTTTTACTGAAATTAACGTTTTATTTAACTATACTAACACGATGGAGCGTGAATAAAGCTAATAAAACGTTGTGAAAAGATGTTTTTTTTCATCAGGATCGATTTTATATTTCACCCATCATCAAAGATATAGTTAGTACTGTCGTCTGTCTTCGTTTTCGGAGCGTTTCAATAATACCCTGTATAATAAGTGATATAAAGTTAGAAAAATAATCCAGTTAACTTTATTTGATGTCGAAATTATTGCTTTAAAATAAATTTTATCAAATTGTATTGAATATCACTGTGATAGACGTGATACATGACAATTATTGAAAACATAACTGTATCTGACAATTAATAAACACATACACCTGTTTGTCAAATGATCCCTATGATCCCTACGACTACTCTTTCATATGGAATTTAGAAGTTATAGTTGTTATTTTTTTAATACAATTAGACAATCAATTGTACCCTGACGAAACAAGCAGTTCGTTACTACAAAAATGATATTGAAATTAATAAACGTACTTACTGGGTTTATCTTTGATTTTGTACAAGAAAATAGAAATAAATGGTATTGAATAATTTAATAGTTAAAATCAATTGCAATTATGATCGACAGGTAATTAATCTAAAAATAATTATTTTACTTTACTTTTATTGACTTTCCGTTTTTAATCCATCCAATACTTTGATTTGAAAAGAGTTATGTCAAAACTATTAAAATTACTTGTAAGTTTTATTGTAATTGCCGCCTCTAATTTATGTCGCTTGCAAACAAATCTTAGTAGGTAAATTTGGGGAATTTATATGTTGGCGCTGACGCGAGGTGACACACAGTCGGCTGCGGGCGGCAGCGTGGTACGAAGGGGCGCGACGGGGAATGCTCGCCAGTATTACTGTGCGCGCACGCTATTGGTTCCTCATTCTTCCCGCGCTTTGAAAAGCGATGTTTCCCAATGTACAGTCGCACACACAGCTTTTGCACGACGCGCGACGATGGTTTTAAAAGGAAGGAAAGAAAATTATTTATATCTATTGTTTTATGACTGAACTAGTGAACGAAAAGGTAAATAGAAGGTGAATGGGGAAAATTGTGCAGTAAAGTTAAATGTATTGAGGAAGAATACCGAAAAATTACCATGTGGTCAACCTGATGACGGAAACATTTATCATTCGCATTGATGATGATGATTCTGATGAGTGATGATGAAGTAGCATCCAGTAACACCAATACACCATCGACATTTGGCTTCCATGTTCCATGTTCCAATGGTATAATGGACAGCGTGTCACCCTTAGCTTAAGTTTTCTTGTTACAACTACTTTATTTTACGATAGAAATAAAAATAATGCTCAAGCAAACATTATCCATTTTGAATTTCAACCTCTTCCAAAGTTCTAAGTAGCTAGTAAAGTACCTATTATGATTCTACAATAAAACCATTAATTACTATTATAATATTATAAAACAACAGCCTAGTACCATGTAGTACTTTAGAACGCGACTGTACCCATGCGCAGACACACCCTCCACTATCGCTCAGCGTTCTTTTTACGTGACGTTGAGTTTGGCTTCGACGCGGATATTGACCCTAGTCAGCTGATTTTATGGTTTATTTATTTTAAATTCTATTGCTGCTTTAATGTTTAAGTATTTTCATGTTTTATTTTAATGAAATTAACGTTTTATTTAACACGATGATTTATACTAACACGATGGAGCGTGAATAAAGCTAATAAAACGTTGTGAAAAGATGATTTTTTTTCATCAGGATCGATTTTATATTTCACCCATCATCTAAGATATAGTTAGTACTGTCGTCTGTCTTCGTTTTCGGGAGCGTTTCAAAATACCCTGTATATTGCTTCTGAAGAAATTATAGAAATGGCTAAAAGTACAAACTTTGAAAATAATACGATGTTAAATAAGAAACTACCTATAATACATATGAGTATTTGCAACAAAAGGAATAGGAAGGAAGGAGTATTTGCAAAATACGTTCCACAAACGTATTTTTATATCACAGTTTTAAGCATTTTTCAAATAAAGAAATGACTATTATTATGTACTCGCAGGTATCACGGAACAATGCTAAATCCACCATCTCAGAGTTAGAGTTTCAGCTCGAACAGCTACGACAAGAGAAAACGGCGCTGCAAGGCGAAGTTAAGACTCTGCAGGAAAATATATCGGAGCTGCAGATACAGGTTAGAATATATGATTTTTTTTATAGTAAAATTAAATTATTTTTACTATAAAAAATGTTTAAAACAAAAATATTTTTTTAATGTTATAGTTTAAAATGAATATTCAAATTAATAACAATGCAAAACCGTCCCTTTTATGCTTAGTCCGAATAATAAGTTGCAAATATTATTCAATTTAAAAAAAAACTTTAATAGCATAAGGACGCGTTTGTAAAATTGATAGGTATAGAATCGAACTATTACATTGACACGGGTCACACACACAAGTGTACGTACGGTTAGCTGCGGGTGTGTGAATCGTAATCAAGTAAAAACATTTTGATAATTTGAAAGATTGATTTTTCTCATTTCTTATACCTACAAAAATATATTACATACGAAATACGAATAGCTGCTCCAGAGACTGCTAGGCACTAAAGCCCACTACTGGCAGTGAGATGGTGGCTGTGGACTTTGGGCTGGTTTTGTTAGTTATGATAAGACTTTAGCTTCGGACTTGGTGAAGTGACTTGAAGGTATACTTCGGTGACAGCTACTGGAACTCCTCGACGAGTAGTACTAGGTGTGCCGAGTTTGGGCTCGTTTTCAGTCATGATGAGCTTACCTCCGGACTTGATAGAATGATCTGATGGTGTACTTCGGTGACTACTGCTGGAATTCCTGGACGATTAGAACTAGGTGTGCCGAGTTTGGGCTCGTTTTGTTAGTCATGATGAGAGCTTACCTCCGGACTTGATAGAATGATCTGATGGTGTACTTCGGTGACTACTGCTGGAATTCCTGGACGATTAGAACTAGGTGTGCCGAGTTTGGGCTCGTTTTGTTAGTCATGATGAGACCTAACGTCCAGGCTTGATGGAGAATTGATGGTGTACTATGGTGACTACTGCTGGAATTCCTGGACAGTAGAACTAGGTGTGCCGAGTTTGGGCTCGTTTTGTTAGTCATGATGAGCTTACCTCCGGACTTGATAGAGTGACCTGATGGTGTACTTCGGTGACTACTGCTGGAATTCCTGGACAGTAGAACTAGGTGTGCCGAGTTTGGGCTCGTTTTCTTAGTCATGATGAGCTTACCTCCGGACTTGATAGAATGATCTGATGGTGTACTTCGGTGACTACTGCTGGAATTCCTGGACGATTAGAACTAGGTGTGCCGAGTTTGGGCTCGTTTTGTTAGTTATGATAAGAACTTACCCCGGACTTGATGGAGTGACAGACACACCTGGTTCTACTCGTCCAGGAGTTCCAGTAATGGTCACCGAAGTACACCATCAAGTCCGGAGGTAAAGTCTCATCATAACTAACAAAACGAGCCCAAACTGGCACACCTAGTTCTACTCGTCCAGGAGTTCCAGCAATGGTCACCGAAGTACACCATCAGGTCTCTCCATCAAGTCCGGAGGTAAAGTCTCATCATAACAAAACGAGCCCAAACTTGGCACACCTAGTTCTACTCGTCCAGGAGTTCAGTAATGGTCACCGAAGTACCATCAGGTCTCCATCAAGTCCGGAGGTAAAGTCCCATCATAACTAACAAAACGAGCCCAAACTTGGCACACCTAGTTCTACTCGTCCAGGAGTTCCAGTAATGGTCACCGAAGTACACCATCAGGTCTCACCATCAAGTCCGGAGGTAAAGTCTCATCATAACTAACAAAACGAGCCCAAACTTGGCACACCTAGTTCTACTCGTCCAGGAGTTCCAGCAATGGTCACCGAAGTACACCATCAGGTCTCTCCATCAAGTCCGGAGGTAAAGTCTCATCATAACTAACAAAACGAGCCCAAACTTGGCACACCTAGTTCTACTCGTCCAGGAGTTCCAGTAATAGTCACCGAAGTACACCATCAGGTCTCTCCATCAAGTCCGGAGGTAAAGTCTCATCATAACTAACAAAACGAGCCCAAACTTGGCACACCTAGTTCTACTCGTCCAGGAGTTCCAGTAATGGTCACCGAAGTACACCATCAGGTCTCCCCATCAAGTCCGGAGGTAAAGTCTCATCATAACTAACAAAACGAGCCCAAACTCGGTACATCTAGTTCTACTCGACTAGGAGTTCCAGTAGCAGTCACCGATGAACACTTTCAGATCACTCCATAAAGTCCAAGACGAATAGGCATTTATATAATTATTTATATATATAAATCCCACTTACTTTCAGCGAAACAAAATATTATAACAAAATGTGTGATTATAAAATAATAATATTATTTTGCCTTGTCAAGTACCTATGTATGCACCCGGTACGTACACCGCGCTGGCCGAGCGCCTCGCGCACGCGCAGCGCCAGCTCGACCGCGCGCGACGATGCGCGCCGCCTGCGACGACGCGCTGGTGAGTACTGCTGCACCGGTACGTACTGCTGCACCCGGTACGTACACCGCGCTGGCCGAGCGCCTCGCGCACGCAGCCCAGCTCGACCGCGCGCACGACGATGCGCGCCGCCTGCGACGACGCGCTGGTGAGTACTGCTGCACCGGTACGTACTGCTGCACGGTACGTACACCGCGCTGGCCGAGCGCCTCGCGCACGCGCAGCGCCAGCTCGACCGCGCGCACGACGATGCGCGCCGCCTGCACGACGACGCGCTGGTGAGTACTGCTGCACCCGGTACGTACTGCTGCACCCGGTACGTACACCGCGCTGGCCGAGCGCCTCGCGCACGCGCAGCGCCAGCTCGACCGCGCGCACGACGATGCGCGCCGCCTGCACGACGACGCTGGTGAGTACTGCTGCACGGTACGTACACCGCGCTGGCCGAGCGCCTCGCGCGCGCAGCGCCAGCTCGACCGCGCGCGACGATGCGCGCCGCCTGCACGACGACGCGCTGGTGAGTACTGCTGCACCGGTACGTACTGCTGCACCCGGTACGTACTGCTGCACCCGGTACGTACACCGCGCTGGCCGAGCGCCTCGCGCACGCGCAGCGCCAGCTCGACCGCGCGCACGACGATGCGCGCCGCCTGCGTGACGACGCGCTGGTGAGTACTGCTGCACCCGGTACGTACTGCTGCACCCGGTACGTACACCGCGCTGGCCGAGCGCCTCGCGCACGCGCAGCGCCAGCTCGACCGCGCGCACGACGATGCGCGCCGCCTGCACGACGACGCGCTGGTGAGTACTGCTGCACCCGGTACGTACTGCTGCACCCGGTACGTACACCGCGCTGGCCGAGCGCCTCGCGCACGCGCAGCGCCAGCTCGACCGCGCGCACGACGATGCGCGCCGCCTGCACGACGCGCTGGTGAGTACTGCTGCGGTACGTACTGCTGCACGGTACGTACTGCTGCACCCGGTACGTACACCGCGCTGGCCGAGCGCCTCGCGCACGCGCAGCGCCAGCTCGACCGCGCGCACGACGATGCGCGCCGCCTGCGTGACGACGGGCTGGTACGTACTACGTACACTGCGACGTGATTCGAACCACCGACAATACTAATATAGCACAATATGTCATCCCTCGAGTGCCGATACAAATAATATGCCATCTGGCATTTCAAAAAGAAACTTATTTTGCTCTGTGCCATTACATTAAAAAATATGGCTTCCCTCAAGGAAGCATATTAAGCCCTGTCCTGTTTATTTTAGTAATGTAGCATCCCTCATAGAAGCTTATTATACGCTGTCCAATTTCTTTTAGAATTATGGCATCCCTCAAGGAAGCTTATTATGCCCTGTAATATTTCTTTCATACGTTAAAGATTTGTTGGGCTTAATAAATCCTAAATACAATTATTTTACGTAAAAAATACCATCTTTATATATTGCTTCTGAAGAAATTATAGAAATGGCTAAAAGTACAAACTTTGAAAATAATACGATGTTAAATAAGAAACTACCTATAATACATACGAGTATTTGCAACAAAAGGGGTATGTTCCACAAACGTATTTTTATATCACAGTTTTAAGCATTTTTTCAAATAAAGAAATGTCTATTATTATGTACTCGCAGGTATCACGGAACAATGCTAAATCCACCATCTCAGAGTTAGAGTTTCAGCTCGAACAGCTACGACAAGAGAAAACGGCGCTGCAAGGCGAAGTTAAGACTCTGCAGGAAAATATATCGGAGCTGCAGATACAGGTTAGAAATATATGATTTTTTTATAGTAAAAATTAAATTATATGACCTAGTGAACAACAGCTGTGTTTTTTATTGAAAACGAAAAGAACCAGAGGCACAATTACAAGAAACGAAGCATTCCATCATTTTGTCCATCATTTAAATACATGTCGTAATAATCGCATCGTAGAAAGAAGTCGCTGAGTGTGGTCACCGTTTAAAACAAAAATATTTTTTTTAATGTTATAGTTTAAAATGAATATTCAAATTAATAACAATGCAAAACCGTTCTGCTTTTTATGCTTAGTCCGAATAATAAGTTGCAAAATATTATTCAATTTAAAAAAAAAAACTTTAATAGCTTTAAGTGCCAAAAACACTGTGTAATTGATTATTGATCTGACAAGTGACAACTTAAAATAAATGTTTTAAGCGACTCCGTTGTGAGAGTATGGACGACTATGTGGCTGTATTTTTATTTTTTTATAGGCCTTCGTCGATGTGCTATTTAAAAGCAAATAGTGAGTAGCTCATTTTTTTTTAAAGTTCGTGGTGTATCCGTGACTACATGCTGTACATATAAACATGTCCGCGACGCTGCAGTGTCTGAGTGTCGTTCGGCTAAAGGCATCCGTTACTAATTGACATTTTAAGCGTTGCGGTACTTAACGTCATCATCATCATCAATACAGCCCTTCACATGCCCACTGCTAAACATAGGTCTCCCAAGGAACAAAGAAGCAAGGAATGTCACAAAGCACGGTCCTGAGCCACCTGCATCCATCGACTTCCTGCACGTCTTCACTCCTAGTGGGGGAACGCCTTATACTTCGCCTACCAGTACGAGGCTGCCACCCGAGAACCTTTCTTCCCCATCTTTTGTCGATTTTTAGGAGCTGTATGGCCGGCCCATTGCCACTTCAACTTACTCACTTTCGTTGGGCTATGTCGCTTACTCTGGTTCTACTACTGATATCCTCGTTTTTAAATTTATCGCGCAGGGAAACTCCGAGCATAGCCCTCTATAGCTCGCTGAGCTACCTTGAGCTTTCTCATACGGCCAGCAGTGAAGGACCACGTCTCAGATCCATTGGTCATCACTGGCAACACGCACTGGTTGTACAATCTTGTTTTTAAGTTTTGAGGTATGCCTGACGTGAAGATGTGTCGTAATCTCCCGAACGCTGCCAAGCCCAGTAGCATCCGTCGATTAACATGTTGGTCGAAGTTGGACTTACCTAGTTAGTAGTTTATTTAACGTAATGCTTGGCATTAGACGACTACGTTATTCGTTACACAATCTCCGCATTATTTATTTAAGGGATAGAAATGGTTCTTTGTAATTTTAAGTGAAATATAAGAGATATGTTCTTGTCGTTTATGGAGAGTGGTCATGTTGTGTACAGGTGCAGGTGGCGTCTGACGAGAAGCTGGCCTTGATGTCGCGCGCAGGAGAAGCGCTGGCGCGAGCAGCCGATCTCGAGCGACAGCTGCAGGACGCACGCGCCCGCCACGCGCAGCTCGCGCGAGACCGCGACCGCGACGTGAGTTACGTACACACGCACACGCACGCACACCTCGAGCGCCAGCTGCAGGACGCACGCGCCCGCCACGCGCAGCTCACGCGCGACCGTGTCCGCGACATGAGTCACATACACACGTACACGCACACACACGTACACACACACACGCACGCACGCACACCTCGAGCGCCAGCTGCAGGACGCACGCGCCCGCCACGCGCAGCTCGCGCGCGACCGTGACCGCGACATGAGTCACGTACACACGCACACGCACACAGGTACACACACACACGCACGCACGCACACCTCGAGCGCCAGCTGCAGGACGCACGCGCCGCCACGCGCAGCTCACGCGCGACCGTGTCCGCGACATGAGTCACATACACACGTACGCACACACACGCACACACACACACGCACGCACGCACACCTCGAGCGCCAGCTGCAGGACGCACGCGCCCGCCACGCGCAGCTCAAGCGCGACCGTGTCCGCGACATGAGTCACATACACGTACACACACACACGCACGCACGCACGCACCTCGAGCGCCAGCTGCAGGACGCACGCGCCGCCACGCGCAGCTCACGCGCGACCGTGTCCGCGACATGAGTCACATACACACGTACACGCACACACGTACACACACACACACACACACACACACACGCACGTACACACACACACACACACACACACACACACACACACACACACACACACACACACACACACACACACACACACACACACACACACGCACGCACGCACGCACACCTCGAGCGCCAGCTGCAGGACGCACGCGCTAACTTTCTTAACTCGCTTGACATCAAGTAGTTTAAGAATAAACAACAGTACTAGCTGTTAATGTTAATATTGATATCCTATCATTACGTCCAGCTATTACTTAACTCGCCAATAATCGATTCTATCTATCGAGAAAAATCTATCGGTGTTATCTATACTGCAACAGTCACTGATCACAAATCACGCACTTTACATCACAATCACAAATTTAGCTTAAGCCCCTCTTTTATATGTTGTTTTATAACTTGCTATAATTTTGCCCTGAGATACAAGCTGCGCTTTATTTGGGTATTTATGTTAATTCTATAGTGAACTGTATCTATTGAGTTGTATAATTTAAAAAGAAATAATAATTTAAAAGAACCAAAAATTTATTCACACTAGAAAATTCAAGAAAAGGATAACAGCAAACTTTGATTTTATAAAATATGTTTGTTATAGGAAGCAGAATGGAAACAATTTCAAAGCGATCTCCTTATGACTGTCCGCGTCGCGAACGACTTTAAAACTGAAGCGCAAAGAGAACTTGAGCGACTTGTTTCTGAGAATAAAATTGCTAGAGATCGTATCAGGCTTCTAGAGGACCAGATGCACTCAATGAAAGGTAAGTGCGACGAAAACAGCTATATGTAGTGTTTCTGCTAGTGGGAGACGATTGCATGATAGTTTTGTAGAACGTTGATATGTGTAGATTTGAATGGGAGCTAAATAAAGGTTTCATTATATTTCTACGAAATTTTTATTTTATTACAATATTCTTCCAGTATGAGTGCAAAAAAGATTTTATTCCTATTTATCGTTTTTACTTGCAAGGTATTTTGATAATGCATGTATAATATTAATAAGAAATGATTGATCTTACGTCTTTAGCCATATTAACGCATTATCATGCTGCATTAATTTTATGTTTAGTGCTTCAGATCGAGTGTCGACTATAGAACTAACAGCATAGTGATGTTATCAGTTGTATTGTGTACATATGTATATGTTAATATGACATGTCTAATCATAATTTCATGTACTTAAAACAGGTGTTAACAGATCAGAATCAACAGATAGCGCTCAAAACTGTTCTGACGATGAGCAAAGTTTTTCCGAAAAATCTGATAATGGTGAATTACAGGATGATAGTTCATCCAAGGCCATATTTCGAAACATAAGGACACGGTATCTGTCAAGAGTACATAGTGTGTCCGATCCATCTTTGAAAGATACCAGTATAGTCGATCAGGCGTTTTTTAAATTGAATAGCGCCAGTTCAAAAGAAGACGTAAATGGATATCTACCAAAAACTTTTAAAATAGAAATAAAGAACGTGACAACGGATGAGACAAACGATGATTTGATCAGCAAAGGCGAATCTTTTGATAATAATACTGAAAGTAATAAAAGTAAAATGGTAGCGGAAGCCGTCCTACCTCCCTTTGGAACCAAAGAGTTAATGAGGCAAAATGCTATTGACTTTTATGAACGAAGGTTTAGCAGACAGGATGCTTTAGATTGTTCTAATATCTTGGAGTTGAGTAGTTACAGGCGTATGTTAGTTTCTAAGTCAGTCTCTAGTGATGTAAATCTATGTAGAGGTAAAACGATGTCCACTAGACATCTTTCGAAATTGTACAATGGCAAACTAAAGTCCTTTAGTATGGATAACCTTAGTTCGAGTGATGCATTTAAAGACGTTTTAAAAGAGGCTACCAGTATAGAGTTTTTGGGAAGTTATAATTTCAGTGACATTTCTCTTTACACTGACGGTTCGGATAGCGTTTTTCTTTCATCACCTACTGAAAAGAACAATAACGTTATTTTTGAAGTAGAAAAAAATACATCATTCAGCCCACAAGCTAGTAGAAGTTTTAAAATTCATTCTGATATATTTCCACAAACTTTACTTCAGAAAAGAACTCAAAATTTAAGGGCAAATTCAATGTTACCGTTTGCATGTCCAATTAAATTAAAAGAAGACTTAAAAAACGATGTGTTAATTCAGTCCCTGCAGGAGAATGTACCGCAGGTAATTTCAAATGAGATAGCGGAAAAAGATTTGAAAAAGGTGAACGAAGAACTGAAAGTAAATTTTAAAGCAGCAATAGATAGAATGGCTGGTAACAATAAAAGCGAAAATTTTTCATCACAAAAAACAATTAAACCTGATATGGAAAAAGTAAATAATGAGAACGTGTCTCCATTAAGTCTTGACCTTAAACATACATCTGTAAAAGGTAATAATTCCCTAGATAGTTGTTCAAAAACAGAAAACTATGTTGAAAAAACCAAAGAAAATTATTCTAATGATAGTAATGACCCAGTTTTAACCAATGACATTAATGTTAATGATAATCAAATCAAAGGCACATATTGTGATTATTTAAATAAACCGATTAAAGAAAATATAGAAACAACTCTAGTGCCGACCTACCTGCAAGATCATGTAAGCTACCGGTTAAAAATTCATACTTCAGATGACGACTCTCTATCTCCCTCTACTCATCAGACATCTACCACAGTTGCAACACACAAACAAATTTCAAATACGCCGAATAATCACGAAAAAAGAGAAAACCAAGTCAAGACATTTCTAGCTCCCATTAATATTGTAAATGCCAACATTGATATTACTGATGGTAAAGCATCTCCAATTATTATAAGTCCGGTGTTAATACAGCCAATTTTCTTTAAAGCGAATACTGTAGCAGAAACAAATGTACAAAAACCTGAACCAAAGAGAGGCACTGTGTACTATGATGACATTGATCAAGTGGTTGTAGCTGACCCTACAAGTTTTAACAAATTAATTGAATTACCACAAACAGATAGTCCCAAAAAGAAAGGTATGTACCAAAAGAATGTAAAGGCAAAACATCTGCCTATTTTATCGTGGAAATCTTCAAGCGAAAATTTAACAGAATCTTCTAAACTCGATTCAAAAATAGTATCCAAACCAGTAAATATGCCAAAGACTAATATAAGTAAAATATCAAGAACACCCGAGTGGTTAATAGACAATTATTATTATCAACCAATGAAACCTACTCCTATAGCTCCCAACAGAAAAAAAGTAAATAAATGTAATACTCAGGCAGAATCCAACAAAAGCTTAGGAAAATGCACGAATGATATAAATAATTCTTTGTCTATGAGTGATAAAGTAAAGGAATCTGTACAGGAAAACTATTACGAGGAAATCGGGCAGCCCATATCTCTTGTTGTCGAACATAGTAGAAATGTAGCTGATGATGAGAAGATTTCTAATCAAATCTTAGATGACCTTCCCATTATTACAAGGGAAGAGATACTCAAAGTTCCAAGAAAACCTAAGAGACCAAAGAAACAAGAAACAAAACAGGCCTCTATTGAACTTGAAAACACAGTTACTAATGTGAAAGAAATAGCAAATATCACTAAATCTGTCATATCTCTTTCTAGATCTCCGAGTGCTAAGGACTTGATAAAGAATCATAGTAGCTCTATAGGTGATATTGTGCAGAATTTAGAGAAAAAATCACCACTACCAGATGCAAGGAGAACAGGCGAAGGACAGACGAGAAAACTTTCTCTCCAAGGCCAGAAAGTATCTAAAATGAATATCAACACGGGATCACTGCCTCGGGAACCGAAAACCTACCACTGGAAGACTCTGGAGCATAAGCGACTCTCCCACCCGATAAGATCACTCAATGATCCCTTGCCTTCAAGACCTCTACGTAAGTTAGGCTTCTTTGTGACAACAACTAAGCGTCCCGTGTGAACTATGTAAATAACTGTGAACGTTTGCGTTTGTATGCGGTTTTGGGTTAAGGTTTCTTTCTTGGTGGTGGTGAGGCTTTTTGGGGTTACTTCAACCGATTGTTAGAAAATCAAGGTTAACATTATCATAAAAAATATTGTAACTGTAAGCTAGTTATTTGAAAAAGTTTAGTTTTACTTAAAGAAAACTTATGGACAATGATAAATTTATGCTTGTTGTATTGTGGAAAATTATACTTGCATAGTTGTTTTTTGAATAAATGGTGACAAATGAGCACACAGTTCACCTGATAGTTAGTGGATGCCCACAGACAACTACATCTATTCTCGATTAAGAATCAAAATGCAGATGCGTTGTCACCCTGAGGTCTAACATAAAATGCCTCGTTTCCAGTAAAAAAGGTGTCCGTTTCTCTACAACTCACCATACGAAACACAGCAGCATTAAGCTGCTATTTCACGCTGGTATTCTGTGAGAGCGGTGGTCCTACCTCTGTCCAGCCTAGCCATTCATGCTACAATCATAAATAGCTGCAGCATGGCTCTACCACGTATAAAAAATTTAGTTTTACAACGTAATTGTAACAAGACTCGATCCAAAAATCAATTAGTTACCTTCAACGTTAGACATGCTATTGCTCAGCATGCTTTGCATGCTTTTTCTATGTATTAAGGTAAAGGTATTGCCTTTGCATTTTTCTGCTTTTGCACGTACTCATGTTTAATGTAGTAATATATTACAAATGTTTGCTTAATGCCCCATTTTTTGTAAAAATCCTTTGTTATAGTATATACGATTATGGCTGGGTTAAAAGGTTCTTTTAGTGAAAACTTATTCGTTTGATGCAAGATAAAACCACAAGCATTTTAATGTCATTCACTTAACCTTTTAGAAGTTAAGCATGTCTCTGTTAGTATAATATAAATTAGTACTTCTGTTTCTTATGAATGAAGGTGATAAGTGTAATATACAAAGAGAGTCATATAAAATCAAGCATTAACGTTTAATTCCATAATATCGAATGTAATTCCCATTATGGAATCCTAGATTGGACTGTAGGGGACATTGACATGATAAATGGTTTGGGATTTATATATCAATCACACAATACTCATCGAATTGGAAAACGCACTTGCTACAGTTTACATAATTTTTCTCAGAATCATAAATCATCTTCATTCTATGAACAGACACAGATGTACAAAAGCATCTAATAAATTGTCATCGTCACTTGTATCAGATTTCTCATATCTTAGCTGCTTTCTTTCACCGATCTTATTATTTCAGATCTAATTATTTCGTTATCTGTCTGAGCTTGTGATGTATGACCTTTCCTTTAGTTCACTTTTATGACATCTACTATGTTGATTAAGTGTAAGAAACTCATTGTCTCGCAAACAACTAACATTTCAACTCAATATAAATTATTTTTTCTTTAAAAACCTTAAGCACCATTTTGAAATCGTCATATTATTGCTGATAAAATAAAACTGTAAAGAACAATGGCCACTCCTAACATGCTTGGACTAGTAAATTATAATACAGGATGTTTGTGAAACGCTCCCGAAAACGAAGACAGACGATAGTACTAAACGATAGAACTGTCGCTCACGCGCACGTGATAGTCAACACGGAACTGTCTCGAAAACTAAAATTAATAACCATTCCCGCCAAAACAAATGCCTACCGCTAAGTTCATGCGTCCTAACGTCCTTGCGGTAAGCACTTTGATCATTACCACAGATTGTTAAACCGTTACGACATTGCCAACTTTAATTTTATAAGCTTAGTTATCCCTACGACTAGTCTTCATATGGAATTTAGAAGTTATAGTTGTAATTTTTTAATAAAATTAGACAATCAATCAATTGTACCCTGACGCAACAAGCAGTTCGTTACTACAAAAATGATTCTGAACTTAAACGTACCTAATTGGGTACTCACTTACACAATTATAAACACTATTTCCTCGTTATCTTTGATTTTGTACAAGAAAATAGAAATGAAATGGTACTGAATAATTTAATAAGTAGGTAAGTTTCGGTGCAACACGGCAGCGTTGCCAACACTAATTTGTCAAATTCCCCGAAAATCCATGTCAAAATCCCCAATTTAAGGACAAACATTCAACAGATTCACCACAAATTCCCCTCAATTTTATTTTAAGAAATGAAACAATTTTCAACTAATTTTATAAGATTTATTTTTTGACTAACTTTGTTTTTTCTTTTATACCGATTTTTTTCACACTTTCACTTTCTCTGCTTTAAAATTAAAAAATAATTAAATGAAAAGCATTAAATGATACACAAAAGTTGCCGAAATAAATCCTCAAATTAAATGTGGTGCAATGAAGATAATTAAAAAAGGGAGTCATTCAATATTCATTAGTAACCTAACAAAAATATTAAGATAAGTATTTAGATTTCTTGAAAAAGGTTCTGACTTGGCCCGGGCTATCGATTCTCAAAATCCCCGCATTTTCCCCGCATAATACCAATCTTCAATCAACTTTAAATTCCCCACAGTTTGGGGAATTCCCCACATGTTGGCAACGCTGACATGTGTAAAATGAGGCGACACGAGTCGGCCGGGCGGCGGCAGCGCGTGTGTGAAAGGGAAGGGTAGAGTGAGTAGTAATACCTAATGCATTCTTTCGTACGGAGCTAGATAAAAAAGTTCGGCGTCCGCGCGAATATTGACCCTAGTCAGCTGATTTAAATTCCACTGCTGCTTTTATTATTAAGTATTTTCATGATTTTTTTATGAAATTATACGTTGTCAAAAGATGACTTTTTTCCTCGGGATCGATTTTCTTTCTGACCCCTAGTCAAAGGTATCTTTAGTACTATCGTCTGTCTTCGTTTTCGGGAGCGTTTCACAAACACCCGGTATAATGTAACGTGATTGTCGTTATTTAAATATAACAAAGTATGGCATTTAGTATATCTTTGGAAGTACGGAGAATCTAGTAATTATGCAATATGTTTTTGTGGTTATGTGGTATATTATGAAGCTCTAGCATTTTAAAATAAAAGAGTTTTCTTAGTTCAATAAATATCATCGGTTGCCATTGTTTAGAATTTAATTTCGATTCATGAACAAAATCGATTTAGACTTTAGAAAAGTTATGGATAAAACGTAGTGATTATGTCACAGAATACTTTTTAATACATTATATACTCTTTGGTACCTACGGTCTTCTCTAGTAGAACGTAGTTATATACGTTAATTATTACGGATGCTTTAAATAGTAAGATGTTTAATACTATATATAATAGATATTTAAAAAAGAACAATGAATAATGAAACAACAATACTGTGTTCTGATAAGCAAAGATATATTTTTAAAGACGATAGTTTATATTTCCCCAGCTTTTAAAAATAAACTGATCATATCCATTAATAAAATTGACAATGTTCTACATTTTGGTGGCAGTCTCATGTCGGTAACAATTTATGTTTTTTCCTAGTCCCAAATGACCATTGTTCTTTGTGGCGTCTGTCTAAAGAGCTTTTACAAGTATATCCGTTTCATCCTTTATTTAAATGAGGACCAATAATTTTACGCTCACCGATGTCGCTACTTGGGAATGAGGTGAACTTGTTACACAATGACATTTTAATTTAGATATTGCATTTTAAATAAAAATTTATCGGGTTCTAAATACGCGTTCAAAGATGCAAAACAGTCTCAGTGGTTTGCTATTTCATTTTTTGCACGTTTATACAACACTTTTTTTAATTTTTCACTTTTATGAATATCCGTAGTATAGTTTATCCATTTCTAAGGTAATTTATATATCGGGTGTCCCAGAACTCAACGTCAAGCCGAAACGGGGTGACAGGATTAATTGTAACCATCATGAGAAAAATCAGAAAAAAAATCTATCCCATGCAGTTTGGAAATTATGGGCATTTAAGAAAAATCTAGAAATTTGGTCAAACTGTAACCATTTTTCGGTTATTGTGGTTGATTTTTATTATTTTTGTTCATTTAAACTTTGGAACCGTAACCCTAAATAACATTTCTAGAACCACAGTCTAAAATAATGACAACTGCCCCAAGTTTTCTAGAATTAAGACTATTTGTTAAACTATGAATTTAAAATTTTCAAAATTTGTCGACTTTGAAAGGCCCTCCTTTAAAAAAAATGTACTAAAGTGCCTTGGCAAGTGCCATTAAAAGTTCGCGCATTTAATCAGGATTATAAAATGGTACAATACTTGTTAGTTTCATCCTAAAAAAAACTAGTAAAAAAATAAAAACCTCGAGTAACCCGATTTTTGCTAACCCATTTTACTCAGTTCAAATGTTTTTATTGATGTGAGAGATGGATAGTGGACATGTTTGCCATAAGCGACCGAGACAGATAGTGACGCCACTTTTACCAAAGTCAACAAAAGTAAGTAAAATTAATAAAATAATGAAAAATCTTGACCTACTTTAGTTTAGGTTTATTGGAATCAAAGTCAGATAGGGAAATAACATTTTTTATTACAATAAATGTTCAAATTGTTTACCATCAGTCTCAATACACGCCCTACATCTTATTAAAAAGATCTAGTTATTAGTCGGGCATATCCTCGAGAGTTGATGTCCTCAGCAGCTTGAGAAATTCGTTCACGCAGCTTGGCTACGCTGTCAATGGGCTTTGAATAAACTTTTTCTTTGAGAACGCCCCAATAAAAAAAATCCAGGGGATTTAAATCTGGGGAACGGGCTGGCCACGAGATAGTGCCTGAACGTCCAATCCACCTTCCCGGATATTCCTGGTCAAGGAAATCTCTTACTTGCACTGCGTAATGCGCTGGGCAGCCATCTTGTTGATACCACATGTGGCGACGATCTGTTAGTGGTACGTCCTCTAACAAAGTTGGTAAATTTTCTCGTAAAAAATGTAGGTAATTCGTGCCATTCAAGTTCTCAGGCAGCTCAAAAGGCCCAACAATTTTGCCGTTTAAAATTCCGGTCCACAGGTTTATTTTAAAGCGATACTGGGATCTGTTTTCTCGCATTAAATGTGGATTCGCCACATGCCACTCGTGAAAATTATGTAAGTTTATGTAACCATCTTTTTTAAATGTAGATTCATCTGACCGGACAATTTTTTCGATGAATTGGGGATTTTCATTATGCCTCTGTAGCATTGTTCTACAAAATGAAATCCTTTCAGGATAATTTCGAGGAAGAAGACTTTGAACTCGTACGTGAAACGGATGCATTTCGGCTCTTTGTAAAATACGATGTGATGTGCTTTTGGGTATTCCCGTTCTTTCTTCAATTCCACGAACGGAAATACTTGGGTCATCTGCGACCTCTTGCAACACTTCTTCCTCGTAAGGAAAGCGAGCTCTCCCTCCAGCCCGTATTTGATTCGGGAATGGCCGCCCTCCGTGAGTGAACGGTGCACATTAACAAACACGCGGTGATCCGGATAGCGCTCTAAATTTGGATATCTTTCACAATAAAGTCTAGCGGCGGCACTTGCGTTACATCTGCATTCCCCATAAATGAGGTGCATGTTCGCATATTCTTGTGAAGTGTAGCGCGTAGGCATGGTAGATAACAAGGATGCCAACACAAAAGTCCAAATCCAAAAGAGAGAAGCCAAAGTTGCCGGTATGTAATCAACAAGTCCAATTCACAAAAATCCAAGTCCAAAAAGAGAAGCCAAAGTTGTCAGTACCAAATCAACACAAGCGAATACGGAAAGGTGCGCAGTAGACGAATGAGCGAAACGTACTAACTGGTGTCAGACGCATCTCCGTCTCACTGCGTGGCGTCACTATCTGTCGGTCGCTCATGGCAAACATGTCCACTATCCATCTCTCTCATCATTTTGCCGTAAAATTAAGAACCTACCAAGAGCTTGTGCGAATAAGAAACATTTGAACTGACTAAAATGGGTTAGCAAAAATCGGGTTACTCGAGGTTTTTATTTTTTTTACTAGTTTTTTTTTAGTATGAAACTAACAAGTATTGTACCATTTTACAATCCTGATTAAATGCGCGAACTTTTAATGGCACTTGCCAAGGCACTTTAGTACATTTTTTTTAAAGGAGGGCCTTTCAAAGTCGACAAATTTTGAAAATTTTAGATTCATAGTTTAACAAATAGTCTTAATTCTAGAAAACTTGGGGCAGTTGTGTCATTATTTTTGACTGTGGTTCTAGAAATGTTATTTAGGGTTACGGTTCTAAAGTTTAAATGAACAAAAATAATAAAAATTAACCACAATAGCCGAAAAATGGTTACAGTTTGACCAAATTTCTAGGTTTTTCTTAAATGCCCATAATTTCCAAACTGAATGGGATAGATTTTTTTTCTGATTTTTCTCATGATGGTTACAATCAATCCTGTCACCCCATTTCGGCTTGACGTTGAGTTCTGGGACATCCTGTAAAATATAACTAATATTTCAAAACGAAACATTAAACATTTTCCAAACAAATTAATTTCCACCGCTATAAAATCTGTCAAATATTTCACATCATTCCCAAGTGGCGCCGCCGTGGTGGCAGAAAAAGTCGTGAATGCCCATTGTCATTGAAACAAATAGTGTTGAGAGAAGCGGGACTTAATGTTTGATTGTGCGTGCAGCGAACCCCCCTCGCTCGGAGGAGGCCCCGGCGCCGCTGCTGAGCAGCGCCTCGCTGCAGGACATCATGGCCACTGCAGCTTCACACCGCAGGAACAAAGGTAACACAAATAATGACTAATCAAATAAATAAAATATTTACCGTTACCGTTATAGCCTATTAAAGTCCACCCCTGAACACAGGCCCGCCCCATAGATTGCCTATCATAAGGAGAATATTTGCCATAGTTGCCAGTCGCTTGGCAAAAGCGTTGGCAACCTCAGTTATTTTTATTTTTAGGGGTTATTATGAAGACGGTGCTGCCCATCTCTTGATTTGTTTCCCTCTGTCGTCTCTTACGACACCCACGGGATGATATGGAGTGGTGGATATTCTTACACCGCCAATACACGGTACTCCATCCATAAACGATGGATGGATTCTTCCGCAAAAGTTAACGATTTTGCGCTAATTCATTATCATCATCATCATTATCATTACAGCCTATGAAAAGTCAACTGCTAGACATAGACCTCTCATAGATCTCATTGAAGATCCATCCACATCAACGTATCTTAGCAGAAATATTGGCAACCGTAGTTTTTCTTGTTTAACATCTATTGGCTCGCCTTGGCAGTAAATCCGACTCGTCGGCATACGGACGACAAACGGCATGACGCTCTTTTGCCGTCACGCCCCTGCTTTGTCGCCGCCACTGCTTTCGATTCCCTAATGTGTGCGTGCGCGTATACTATACACTTCGTTGCTTCTCTGTGTGAGTTGTGTACTGCGTGTGTCTTTTTATTCCACTATAGTGTACTTGATGCGTTTACAGCTTGTACATACACTTTGTATTTTTTTTATATTATTTTATTTATTTTCCTCCATATTTCTTTATAAGTTTTCATTAATTATAAATTATACCATTAGCTACGATGTTTAACATCTGCCGGGCGTCCCGTGACGGACAACTTTTTGAAGGGAAAACTTTTTTTATAATCATGATTTGAAACTCGGTGAAACGAATAAGCGACATTTAAAAAGAGACAAACATATAAATGTATAGGATTTAGCCTGCGAGAGAATGAAATAGAATATAGTATACAGTGTTTATTATAAATTTATTTATATATTTTAATTACATAAACCCTACAATAATCCTACTCTTGATACTCTCTCTCTCTCTCGAAGTTTAGTTTTCTGAAGGTTTCACTTCTACCTCGTGTGAACTGCACACATTTTTTTATAGGATAAGGGTGACAAGCGAGCACACAGTCCACCTGATGGTAAGAGGTTGCTGTGGCCCATAGACATCTACATTAATCCGCAATAAAGAATCAACATGCAGATGCGTTGTCACCCGTGAGGACTAAGATGGAATCCCTTTTTTCCAGTAAAAAGGGTCTCAGGTTCTCTACACTCACCATATGAAACACAGCAGCATTAAGCTGATATTTTACGTTGGTATATATTTTTTAAATAATTTTCACTCTACCATGTTTTAATTTTTTTTAAGTAAGTTTTAAGAAATATTTTGCTGCCCATTTACTGTTTCATTTTCTGTTGTCGCCTTTTCTGATATCCACGGGATGATACAGGGTAGTGGCTTATATTCCGTCGCCAGTACACGACGATTACGAGAATTTAAGGGTTGAGTGAAGGTATATGTGACTGCAGGTGTGAGTCGGCAAGACTCGCGGCTGTCGGTGAAGTCTTTGATCGAGAGCATCGAGAACGCGGCCAAGGCGGCCAAGCAGGCGCCCGCCACGCCCCCCGCAGACTGGCCGCAGGTGACCAAACACACACATACTGCCGCTGCGATTGTCATGTGCAGACGTTCACACACAATCTACTTCTGACTTTCAATAAGAATTCTTGTAATCTATATTGAATAAAAATGATCCTGTAATATTCTGTTATTCTGAAGTTGGAGCTTAAACTCGAGGTTGTCTTTGAAAGCAGGCCTAAGCCCGTACATTGTAGAGTTTAAATTTAAACTGCACGATGCGTGTTGTACTCATAATACTGCAGCTTATAAGTATAAATAGCGACGCAACTTGCAGTGTTCTTGGCCACTCGCAGTCGACTAAAGAAGTTAAGGAGAATTGAACGTAAGTTAGTGCGCAATGTATTGTACACCGGTGCCTGTCTAGTGCTATACATAGAAGTCTTTGGTATAGAATTATAGTTGTTGTAGAGTTTTGGCGGGAACTTCACCACTGACGGATTGTTGCTCCCGTTTAATCGTTTGAATAATGGCTTGAAGTTCATTTTGATATGGAAATGTAGTACGATTATGTGTATTAAATGTCTGCGCATATGAACTATTAGTGGAAACGACGAAACAAGTGCTTCGATATTAATATAAACCTCAAGTTATTTTGTCCGCTTAGGCGCCTTAAGAACTTGAGATACCGTCGTCATCGATTATCCGCAGGGTTAAGTTGCCATCAAAGTTTCCCAAGAACTTCTCAATGTAACGCATGAACACATTGTGAAAAGTGTACTATAAAAGATGATTTCTTATTACTTGATACTGGCAGAAGTATAATCATACGAATCTATTACCAAAGAAAGAAAGAAGTGTTGACATTGGCAGAATTCGTTACTACGAGTTTGCCATTAATTAAAAAAAAAGTATAGTCATGGGATACTCATTCCAATCTACCTGACCGGTAGTTGTGGTATAGTATACGGGTGTGCGACCCCGGCTTCCCTAGCTATTACTGTCCTATCCCTTGCCCTCCTGGACGGTAATATCCTACATTTCCTATTTCCCACTCTAACTTACCAATCTTCCTTGTCACACCACCCATCCTTCCCTTTCCCTATTCCTACCCTCTCCGCCAATCCAACGTCTGCCGCGCGGATGGATGCATGGCTAGGGCAAGCCTAGTCGTTAGCGTGCCACACTGCCCTGGGACCGGGCGACCCCAGAATTAGCCAGCCTTACCCTGGCATGCGGGGCTCTGCTGGGGACAAACCTTTCCTCGCTATTCGTGGGAACGCAATGGAGAATAATAAAAATAATTTAATTAACCAAAATGGCGGCGATGTGGTTCGCCACCCATCACGTCTCGTTTCTCGCGGGGGCGAAAAGCGGCCCACGGAGAGCCGCTTCGCTACGTTGAATGTAAGAGGAGGAATGGATGGTAAGATAGATGAAGTATGTCAGATGATGGATGAACGATGCATAGATATTTTGTGCGTGAACGAAACCAAGAGGAAAGGATGTGACACCACGTTTTATGGCCCCTACACGGCATACTGGTCGGGAGTCCCCCAAACCAGCCGAGGTAGTCAGGGAGTTGGTGTGATTCTTTCATTTCGAATAGTGGAATGTGTGATGGAGCAGGAATGTAAGCCCAAGACCTCTGGATTAGGTTAAAGTCGGACTCACTCGCTTGTTTATCCTGGGGTCTATGCACCGACGGATCTGCGCGGAGGTGGGTCATTGAAAGCCCAACAAGAGAGAGAGGAATTTTGGGATAGCATGAGAGAGGTCTTGAATAAATGCGGAGAAAATGAACGGATCGTGATGTTAGGGACTTTAATGGGTGGGTTGGAGTAAAGCGTGATGGGTATGAAGGAGTTCTGGGTACGTTTGGGGACGAGAGAGTGAATGACAATGGGAGAAGCCTGCTTGAATTATGCTTGAATGGAATCTGTGCGGCCAACACAATGTTTGACCACAAAAAGATCCATTTGTATACAAGAGATGAGGGTGAGTCTAGAAGTATGATTTATTTTGTAATTGTGGATGAAAGACTGAGGAAGAAAGTGCTAGACACTCGGGCATACCGCGGGGTAGGCCACGACACAGACCACTTCCTGGTTATAGCCCGAATGCGTGGCCTCTTTAAATGGTGGCGACACCGAGGGGCCGAGCCTACGAGTGTTTTGGACAGAGTAAAAGTGGAAAATCTACAAGAAAAAGAAAAGAAAGACGAGTATGTAGAGAAACTGAAAGAAAGTTTTAAAGGTATAGAAGAGATAGGTGTGATTGAAGATTTGTGGGAGACATTTAAGAAAGGGGTCGTGAATGTTGCTATTGAGGTATGCGGGGTAGCTAAAAGAAGGAAAGGAAGAAAGAACTATAATGTGTGGATGGATAAAGATGTACAAAGGGTTGTGCAAGAAAAGAAGAAAGCGTGGTTGGATTGGTTAGCAACAAAAGCTAACCAAAAAGTTCAAAAGGCAACGGATGACGAGATAAAGGAAGCAAGAACGAAGTATAAAAGATTGTAATCAGCAGCGAAAGAAGTTGTGTCTAGAAAAAGAAGAACGAAAGGATGATTTCGATAGGAGGCTCACTGAAGATTTCCAGTCAAACATCAAGTTTTCTGGAAATCCATCAAAACAGCCAGAGGAAAAACTTCTACCTCGGAGCTGAGTACAATCAGGAGTCAAGATGGGAGCATTATAAAAGGAGAAGAATGTGTGTTAAAGAGATGGAAAGAATATTTTGAAAGTTTGTTTGAAAGAGAGGAAGTGCAGGTACAGCATCCGGCACCTTCCATGGAAACTAATATAAATGTTGATGAAAGTGAGATAAGCATGGATGAAATAGTGAAAGCGTTGAAAAGTATGAGATTAGGTAAGGCTGCAGGGTATGACAGGATTACCGTCGAGATGCTGAGGGCTGGACAGGGCATAGTGGCTAGTCAGCTGTACCGCCTTTTCAATTTGTGCTGGCGAAATGGGCAAGTACCGGGAGACTGGTGCAAAGCCGTAATCGTGCCATTGTATAAGGGAAAAGGGTCACGGCAGGACTGCATAAATTACCGCGGTATAAGCCTCTCAGCGTCGTTGGTAAATTGTATGCGAAAGTGTTGATTGAAAGGGTTGTGAATGAAACAGACGAAAAGTATGGGATGCACAAGCGGGATTTAGAAAGGAATGGGATGTATGGATCAGGTCTTTTCCTTGCGGTGCATAGCCGAAAGTGTTTGGCTAAAACAAGACGGTCTATTGCGCATTCGTGAATCTAGAAAAGGCCTATGATAGAGTAATGAAGAATGAATTGTGGTCAGCACTGTCCGTGAACCGTGTGAGCAGTATCCTCATACGAGCACTGCAATCTCTTTATAGGGATTCTAGTGCTTGTGTAAGGATAAACCACTGAATGGTTTAATATCGAAAAAGGTGTTAGACAGGGATGTGTAGCGTTGGCTGTTTAATCTGTTGTTTAATCTGTTAAATGAGGCAGTGACAGACTGCAATATCGTGATTGGAGATGAACAAATTGAACAGGTGAAGGAGTTTGTGTATCTGGGTTCAAAGTTTACAAGAGATAGAAAGTGTGAGAGTGATATCGAAAGAAGAGTGAATGCAGGAAACATGGTGAATGGAGCTTTGCACTCCTTTATGAGCAGTCGGAAGTTGTCTAACAAGGCTCGTTTGGCTGTGCATGAGGGGGTGTTGGTTCCGACACTCATGTACGGAAGTGAAAGTTGGGTATGGCAGAAGAAACTTGAAAGCAGAATAAATGCAGTTGAGATGAGAAGCGTTAAGAAGTATGATAGGAGTTAAATTGAGTGACAGGATAAGAAATAGTGAGATAAGGAAACGTTGTGATTTGAAAGAAGATGTAGTGACAAAAATTGAGATGATGAAGATGGTTTGGCCATGTCGAGAGAATGAATGAAGAACGATTGACGAAAAAAGTGTATAAGGCGAGTGTGAATGAAAGTGTTGGAAGGGGTAGACCTAGGAGGACGTTTCTCGACCAAATCAGGGACGTCTTGAAAAAAGGCCAGGTCAAGAGTACCTTAAACCGAAGAGCATGTATGAAGGGAATAATGAAAGTGGACGAAGCGAAACAAGTATGTAATGATCGTAGCAAGTGGAAAGAAGTGGTCTCTGCCTACCCCTACGGGAAAGAGGCGTGATTATATGTATGTATGTATGTATGTTAATAAAATAGACTGAGAAAAATAGACTGAGTAGTTGCTTAGTAAACACGTATCTATTTAGCTTCGCCTATAAGTCGTTAATACAAGTTCAAAATCTTCAATATTTGATGTGCGGCAAACACCGTTTTGTGCGTGAACTTAAGACCTATTTCATTGTGAAAAATCTTGCATAATAGTTCTAGTACCGTGGAGTAATCTTGTAAAAACTATCTCAACATTACCAAATCTGCGGGTAATTATAAGGTGTCGGTGGTTTGTGGACACAAGTAAACGATTTATGTAAAAAACAACAACAACGAGCTTTTGCTTCTAAACACGAATTGCTAAACTCAGGTTCAAACCTCAGTGATTTACTTTTTTAGTTATTGTTTTTTTACTGACTTACAAATTTTTCAATTATTTTTCTTTTCTTTCTATGTAGTCGTTAATGGTTTTAGCTCAGAGCTACGAGATATCACTTCTGGTGTTCCGCAAGGTTCACACCTAGGCCTTATTCTCTTTAATATCTTTGTAAACGATATACCTAACTACATAAAATACTTGTCCCCGTCGATGTTCGCAGATGACCTAAAACTGTGGAAAGTCATTGAAACACAAGATGATGTTTTGCATTTACAAAAAGACCTTGACGCGCTAGTGAAATGGTGTCAGACGAATGGAATGGAGCTCAATATCAATAAATGTATTCACATTAAATTCACTAGAAAATTGAATCCTATTCCATCCGTCTACAGCATTAATGGGATTCGATTAGGAGAAAAGACAGTAGTAAGAGATCTGGGGGTGCTTATGGATAGTAAAATGACATTTGTCCCACATATTGACTACATCATAGGAAGGGCGTCCAAGATGTTGGGTTTTATTATCAGGAACGCTAGAGTATTCAAGCGCCATTCCTCAAAAATTTCGCTATACAATAGCTTGGTCAGATCGATCCTTGAGTATGGAAGTGTGGTCTGGCGTCCACATTATGCTACTCACACACTTCGTATTGAACGCATTCAAAAACGATTAGTAAAACACTTGGTGTTCTCACACTTCTGGCATAAAAGATTTAGCCCCTACAAGGACCTACTAGAGTTCCTAAAGATGCAGAGCTTTTACAACCGCAGGGATCTACTTGACCTATCCTTCTTTTTCAAGATTATAAGATATCCCTGCACTCCTAATGAAATTTAATTTTAAAGTTCCGTCACGAATGCCTCGTAAGCCCATTGAACCTCTCTCTCGTCCATTTCGCAAAACAGTTTTGGGAGCCAATTCACCGGTTTCCAGAATTTCCCAACTATATAATAAGTGCGGAGGGTCAATAGATGTTAATTTATGTCTCTAGCTAAGTTTAAGGCCACAGTAAACGATACATTATTTAAGTAACTAGGTGTTAGGCATTGTTTTATATACATAATATTATTTTGTTCTATCCTAACTTTTTGTATTTTATGTATCTGGAATTACTAGGTAACTTTTTAGTAACTTGAAGCATGTGGTGTATACCTTTAATTGATTATACAATTAGTATATAAGTGGATACGTGTTTACAATTTCTGCATTGTTGTAATAATCGTTGGTGTACTTAAATAAATAAATAAATAATTGTGTCGCATTGGTCAGCCGGCGAACGGCAGTGGCGGTGGCGGTGGTGGCGGCGAGCCCGGCGCCGCGCCCGCGCCCCCGCCGCCGCGCCCCGCGCGCACCCCGCCCGCGCCCGCAGGTACACACACACGCACCGAGTACATGCACACCACCAACACTACACACACGCACATAGCACACACCGGCGAGCGGCGTTGCGCCCCGCGCGCACCCCGCCCGCGCCCGCAGGTACACACACACGCACCGAGTACATGCACACCACCAACACTACACACACGCACATAGCACACACACCGGCGAGCCGGCGCCGCGCCCCGCGCGCACCCCGCCCGCGCCCGCAGGTACACACACACGCACCGAGTACATGCACACCACCAACACTACACACACGCACATAGCACACACACCGGCGAGCCGGCGCCGCGCCCCGCGCGCACCCCGCCCGCGCCCGCAGGTACACACACACGCACCGAGTACATGCACACCACCAACACTACACACACGCACATAGCACACACACCGGCGAGCCGGCGCCGCGCCCCGCGCGCACCCCGCCCGCGCCCGCAGGTACACACACACCGAGTACATGCACCACCAACACACACACGCACATAGCACACACACCGGCGAGCTGGCGCGCGCCCCGCGCGCACCCGCCCGCGCCCGCAGGTACACACACACGCACCGAGTACATGCACACCACCAACACACACACGCACATAGCACACACCGGCGAGCTGGCGCCGCGCCCCGCGCGCGCACCCGCCCGCGCCTGCAGGTACACACACACGCACCGAGTACATGCACACCACCAACACTACACACACGCACATAGCACACACACGGCGAGCTGGCGTTGCGCCCCGCGCGCACCCGCCCGCGCCCGCAGGTACACACACACGCACCGAGTACATGCACACCACCAACACTACACACACACGCACATAGCACACACACCGGCGAGCCGGCCGCGCCCCGCGCGCACCCGCCCGCGCCCGCAGGTACACACACACGCACCGAGTACATGCACACCACCAACACACACGCACACACACACCGGCGAGCTGGCGCTGCGCCCCGCGCGCACCCGCCCGCGCCCGCAGGTACACACACACGCACCGAGTACATGCACACCAACACTACACACACGCACATAGCACACACACACCGGCGAGCTGGCGCGCCCCGCGCGCACCCCGCCCGCGCCCGCAGGTACACACACACGCACCGAGTACATGCACACCACCAACACACACACACGCACACACACACCGGCGAGCCGGCGCGCGCCCCGCGCGCACCCGCCCGCGCCCGCAGGCACACACACGCACCGAGTACATGCACACCACCAACACTACACACGCACATACACACCGGCGAGCCGGCGTTGCGCCCCGCGCGCACCCGCCCGCGCCCGCAGGTACACACGCACCGAGTACATGCACCACCAACACACACACACGCATAGCACACACCGGCGAGCCGCGCCGCGCCCCGCGCGCCGCCCGCGCCCGCAGGTACACACACACACGCACCGAGTACATGCACCACCAACACTACACACACGCACATAGCACACACGGCGGGCCGGCGCCGCGCCCCGCGCGCACCCGCCCGCGCCCGCAGGTACACACACGCACCGAGTACATGCACCACCAACACTACACACGCACACACACGGCGAGCCGGCGCGCGCCCCGCGCACCGCCCGCGCCCGCAGGTACACACACACGCACCGAGTACATGCACACCACCAACACTACACGCATAGCACACACGGCGAGGCCGGCGCCGCGCCCCGCGCGCACCCCCCGCGCCCGCAGGTACACACACACGCAGTACATGCACACCACCAACACTACACACATAGCACACACCGGCGAGGCCGGCGCCGCGCCCCGCGCGCACCCGCCCGCGCCCGCAGGTACACACACACCGAGTACATGCACCACCAACACTACACACGCACATAGCACACACACACCGGCGAGCCGGCGCCGCGCCCCGCGCGCACCCGCCGCGCCCGCAGGTACACACACACGCACCGAGTACATGCACCACCAACACTACACACGCACATAGCACACACCGGCGAGCCGGCGCCGCGCCGCGCCCGCCCGCGCCCGCAGGTACACACACACACCGAGTACATGCACCACCAACACTACACACACGCACATAGCACACACGGCGAGCCGGCGCCGCGCCCCGCGCGCACCGCCCGCGCCCGCAGGTACACACACACGCACCAGTACATGCACACCACCAACACACACGCACATAGCACACACGGCGAGCCGGCGCCGCGCCCCGCGCGCACCCGCCCGCGCCCGCAGGTACACACACACGCACCGAGTACATGCACACCACCAGCACTACACACACGCACATAGCACACACCGGCGAGCCGGCGCCGCCCCGCGCGCACCGCCCGCGCCCGCAGTACACACACACGCACCGAGTACATGCACACCACCAACACACACACACGCACATAGCACACACACCGGCGAGCCGGCGCCGCCCCGCGCGCACCCGCCCGCGCCGCAGGTACACACGCACCGAGTACATGCACACCACCAACACTACACACGCATAGCACACACCGGCGAGGCCGGCGCCGCGCCCCGCGCACCCGCCCGCGCCCGCAGGTACACACACACGCACCGAGTACATGCACCACCAACACTACACACACGCACACACACACCGGCGAGCCGGCGCGCGCCCCGCGCACCCGCCCGCGCCCGCAGGTACACACACACGCACCAGTACATGCACCACCAACACTACACACACGCACATGCACACACCGGCGAGCCGGCGCCGCGCCCCGCGCGCACCCCGCCCGCGCCCGCAGGTACACACACACGCACCGAGTACATGCACCACCAACACTACACACGCACATAGCACACACACGGCGAGCCGGCGCCGCGCCCCGCGCACCCGCCCGCCCGCAGGTACACACACGCACCGGTACATGCACCACCAACACTACACACGCACGCACACCGGCGAGCCGGCGCCGCGCCCGCGCACCCGCCCGCGCCCAGGTACACACACACGCAGTACATGCACACCACCAACACTACACACGCACAGCACACACACGGCGAGCCGGCGCGCGCGCCCCGCGCACCCCGCCCGCGCCCGCAGGTACACACACACGCACCGAGTACATGCACACCACCAACACTACACACACGCACATAGCACACACACCGGCGAGCCGGCGCCGCGCCCCGCGCGCACCCCGCCCGCGCCCGCAGGTACACACACACGCACCGAGTACATGCACACCACCAACACTACTGCACATTGCCGTTACACACGCACCAAGCGCACGAGCAAAACTACATACACGCACATATTACACACACAAGAAAACACGAGGATCTCTTCCATTCCAACTTATACCACTTACTTGTATATGTGCACAGTATCCAAATACACAAGCGCAGAGCTCCCCTTTTTAATCTCATGCCACTTACATTTGCACAAAGTGGAAATCCACAAGTGTAAAATAATATGCAAATATATTACAACTGCATAGTTTTCACAACAGTTGCGACATGCCGAGCTGTTAGTTTTTACTCACATTTCAATGTTGCGAGTGAATCGTGTTCATTCACACAGTCTCCCATATATTAATATTTGTGTTTATTTAAATCACCCTATAAAATTGTAAACAAAAATCTCATAAAAATGGAATAGCACTAAATGACGGTTGGTAGAGGATTAAAATAAACCGCCATCCGTCTGTCTGTCAGCGGGCTGTATCTCATGATCCGTAATAGGTAGATAATTAAAATTTTCACAGAATGTGTATTTCTGTTGCCGCTATAGCAACAAATAATATAAATAAGGGAGCTCCCCTACTAGAAACGTGTTTTACGATGGTACGGAACCCTTCACACGCGAGTCCGTCTCGCACTTGGCCGGCTTTTTTTATTTTGTAAGCGTAGTTTATTAACCCTATCGACCTTCGCCCAGTTTAAAGTAATGTATTCTTTATCATATGTAAAAACTTCTTAATCAAGTTTAGTCAAAACATATAGGTTTAGATGGAAAATTGTGAAAGACGTGATAGGTGGCTAGCACACCTCCTTGCATCCTTGAGTCTACACAGTCACAACCCATTAATCAACTTTTAAGACTTGGTAGGCAAGTAACATAGTTGACACTTTCTTTCTTATTATAAGTCCCCCATAAACATGAAACCTATAGGTCCCAAGCCAACATAAATTTACACGAATCTTTACAAATATGTAAGTGAACGGCATTAGACTGATTCTAATGATTTCTATTTTTATTTATTTTCTTAAAATTTGAGTTTTCTCGCGTAAATCTGTGAAAAGTGCAGCTGGTTATAATTTGATCAGCATGACTACTTACCTTTTAATAACTAAGTATATTCGTACAAATGTTTATTTGTAAATTTTAACAAATATTAATCAGTAAAAAAATATAACATCATTAAGAATTCGTCTGTAGTCTGTCCATTACTCTATATTACTCGCAAGCTCGCAACTCGATCACTCTCGCTTAATTTTAAGAGAGCAATTTGGATACGTCTGTGTTTTAGATTATGTTCATTGTAACTACGCCTTCTTACGCATGATTTTGTAACTGATAATTGCATGCTAATTTTATTCACTTTTTACTTTTTCTTTGCCTGTACATACACATTTTATGATACAATCAATTTAACAATAGCAGGATAAGATAGTTATCAGGGACCAACAAACGAATTAATATACATAATGTATTATTTTCTTATAATATTTTAAAAGGTCTTAAGGAAAAACCTACTTGCCAGTTTTACCGTGTCGTAAACCGTCTTATTACAAAAAGTGGTCTCAGGTTTAAACTAGTCAATCAATAAAGAAATCTCGTAAATAATATGTGAACTAAAATATAAAGTATGAAATTTTGGCCTGTACCAATAAGTTCAAACGTAAGCACAACTTACCTAACTACATTTGAGCAGTAAAGATGAGAGTGATACAGGTTATCATCATTATCATTACAGCCCTTCATAAGTCCACTGAACATAGGCCTACCCCAAGGAAAGCAATAAAGCACGGTCCTGAGTCACCTGCATCCATCGACTTCCTGCCTGTCTTACCAGGTCGTCACTCCATCTAGTGGAGGGCCGCCCTACATTTCGTTTTCCGGTACGAGGTTACTACTCGAGAACATTTCTTCCCCAGCGATCTTTCAACTATATGACCGTCCCATTGCCACTTCAGCTTACTAATCCGCTGGGCTATATTAGTTATTCTGGTTCTACTGCGGATATCCTCATTTTTAAGTCTTATCACGCAGAGAAACCCCGAGCATAGCCCTAAGATACAGTTCAACAATAACAATTATTACTTTTACAAACAAAATATGATTGGGTTAACTTAAATTATATATTTGTCTTCGTTCGTATTAACGTGTATGCTCATACAATTCTATTCAATTTATTTATATGCTATTCTTGTCGTCTGCAGTAGGTGCAAAATAGGTAACCTATATTACCAACCTATATATACTATGTATATTACATTTAATATGACACGTACACACTCTGACAGACTATTTCTAAGTAACGCATGTAAGTAGTCGCTTTTGTTTTGATTCCAGCATGGCGGCATGAAAAGGGCGGATAAGCCATAGCCTTAGACCTAAATTCTAACTTTTGTCCGTGTGTCTGTGTCTAATTTATTATATCTGCCTTAACTCTACTTGCGTCTTATTTCCAATATCTACCTACTAATTTGTTAGTCTAGTGTTCTTAGTTGACCTCCTATAACTAGAATTGCCTGCGGAATTAGTTGTTAAACTAGTATTCAATTTGTGTAAATACTATTGTTACTAGATTCATATAATAAACAAAAACTGCTCAATACTGATTACAATGGCATCAATTGTTTTGTAGATCTAATAATTAATTTAGAGTACATCATAGATTTGAAATCATCTGTATTTAATTAGCTTCTAGTGTTATTTAACTACGCAACGCAAATCTGAATCCTCGACCTGACTAGTCGAGAGCGTAAGCACGTACAGAACGTGCTGACTCTTATGCTGGCACTCCACAATCGTTAAAAAGTATATGCTATATCTATATCTAGTGTTGAGGGTTGGGGGGTTGGACGATCCGTGTAAAACCGCATGAATTTTATGCAATTTTATTTCTAACCCTTGTGTGCCGCCCGTGCCCCACTGCTATCAGTGTCACTAAGCTTTGCCTCCCAACCGGTTATGGTGTGAAAAATAACATTTTTTTTATTGGTAGTACAGTCGCAGATAATTAAATATGTATATTCAAATTAAAAATATTCATTTAACTTTCGAAAATATATACATCATGTTTGTGCACGGGACAGTGCAATTTATTTGTTCCTCTATCGGCTTTGCGTCCGTTTGTAATCCTTATGCTCTTCACAATACATCCTTGCACGTGAAGTTACTTTCCATGACTATATCCATCGTGCAAGGGTGATATCGACTGAAGTTGCTTCGCTGCTGCCGCATTTGATTAGCGAGTGCATATCCGACTCCTTTGCATTCTCCACCGAAGTAGTCATCCGCGAGTTGCACCGAAGTAAACCCAAGCAAAATATTTATTTGCTATGAAAATATTGAATACGTTTTTATTCACTGCGAATATTTAATAAGTATTTTTGGTATTTTCTAAATGGGTTTTTAATTAAATTCGTAAAATATTCTGAAAGTAAGTAGAATTCTCTGTCCTTAACTCGGTGCTGCGGTAGAGCCGCGCTCTCACAGAATACTAGCGTAAAATAGCAGCTTAATACTTAATGTGGTGTTACGTATGGTGAGTGTAGAGAACCAAAGACCCTTTTTACTGGAATCGAGGCGTTCCATTTTAGTCCTCAGGGATGATAACGCGTCTGCATCTTATTTGAGGATGTAGATGTATATGGGCCACAGCATCCACTTACCATCAGATGGACTGTGTGCTATTTTGTCACCCTTATTCTATAAAAAAGAAAAAACAATAAGTTAATTGATAATCTGTATCAACTTGTTTTTCTACGCTTTTCAATGTAGCAGTAATGTCCTTAAGTCTTTCTTTACCGATTTAAATGTGAGAATGTTTTTTATTTTCCTTGGACTTCTGTCTTTCTATAATGTATCAAAAATGTTATGTTTATGATCAGACTTTTGGTCACCCTTATTCTATAAAAAAAAGCCTAAGCTGCTTCGCCTACTGTAGATTTGCATTAGTAAGTGGTGGTGAGAATGCAAAGGGGCGCGTGGTGATGTTTGCGTGGCGTGGTGGGTGTGGGTGTGGGTGTGGGGTTGTGCGAGTGCGAGTGCGGTGCTAACGTGGCGCGCGGTGCAGAGGCGGCCACCAACGTACCGGACGAGGAGCGCGCGCTGGCCAGCCTGCAGCAGAAGGCCATGGAGTCCTTCGTGCGCCGCAACAGCTACGGCGACATCTGTGAGTACTACTTCACACTATATCAACTCTACACATGTGTACACAACAACACACATCAGTTTTCATGTGATGATGTCATGTTTCCACCTCGAATTTTACTATTACCTCTAGACCGAATTTCGAACACAGCGGTCAGTCTCAACAGAGACTAGCCATATATATTATGTTTTTTTGACAGAAAAACCCAATAAGTTATTGAAACCAGTAAAAACACAAGATATAGCCCTTGGACTTTTTATTGATCTAAAGGAGGCATTTGACAATGTAAGTCATGAAATTCTATTGTGTAAACTTTCTGCGCCCGTTATAACTGGATCGGCACTAGAAATAATAAAGTCGTATCCCACAAATCGTTTTTAAGTAGTTAAAATAGATAAACATTATAGCAGCCAGCTAAGTCTGTTCAATACGGTATCCCCCAAGGGTATATCTATATATATATATATAAATCAATTGCTGTCCGTTAGTCTCGCAAAAACTCGAAAATGGCTAGACCGGTTTTAATGGAATTTTTTGTGTGTATATAAGTGGGTACCTGGATGATCTAAACGATTCACAATTGGACCAGGTAGGTGGCGCTGTCGTCGAGATCCCGCAATCACACGTGCGAAGCCGGAGCTCTAAACAATATAAATCGGTAGTAAACAATATAAACAACATAGGCTTAAAGAGGCATATTACTCTTTTACTTCGGACACAGTATCAATTGAATCATAGGAGAGGCCCAGAAAGACATTAACCTTATATAAGAATGGTTTTCATGCAATTTGGTGGTCATTATGTTTCTAAAACAAACTATAATATTATATTTTCTCACAATAAACGGTGCACATATCAATAAAGCAAATAAGTAAAAATACCCAGGACTTAGGTATATTAGATTACCGGTTGTGTTGGAAACCACACATTCAGAAAATAAATTCTAGTACTTAATTTCCAAGACTTAAGTCCTGGAAATTAACCTTAAATTATTACCGAATTAAGTTTCCTTAAAAACTTTGCATTTTAATTTTATTGTGTTGCCAGGTGAAAGAAAAGATCCTCTTAATGCGCTGCAAGTGAAGAACGGCGGCTCGAAGCGCAACGCTCTGCTCAAGTGGTGTCAGCAGAAGACCATGGGCTACAACAACATCGACATCACCAACTTTAGGTAATCGCAGTGATGTGTGGTTTTTCATTTAAAAAATAATTAATCCCGCACGGAACAAGTATATGTAAGGCCTACATATAATTTTTTTGGGTCTGGATGTTTATCCTTGTGAAATTTATGTATGCAAACTGCCTCCACGATATAGAAAAAATCCTAGTGTGGGGGGGACACTTAGAAAAAAAATCAGCAATGCTGTCAACACTTCCGTTAAGTACTTCAATTTGGTCTTAAACACCTGTGCCGGAAGTGGTTTACGACAGTGATCGAATAGCGGATTCTAACCCAGAACCGTACTTGTACCTAATTAATAGGTTCACAGTTCGGATTACCTTTATAAATTTGACTAGGATTTCTTGAGATTGAAATTTGATGTGTTTAGTACGAGATTTGTGCGTGTAGTATTATAAGTTTTAAGTGGATATACAAGTAATTTTAAATTACAATAGGTAACCTACTCGCTACGCTATTGGCTAATGCTCACGTGTTACAATACAGTCAGTGGTCTATAATGACGTGATAAATTAAAATTTCAGTTTTTTAAGAATACATAATTTATTTCAATTATTAGCTTTATTAAATTTATATAATGTGTTAACAGTACTCTTAACCATTAGTGTAGCTTCTTATTTCATTATTTTAGAATAGAATTGAATAGAATAATTTATATTCAATATAGATTACATGTAATTCTTATTGAAAGTCATTTTATTTATTTTTTTATTTTGAGATAATTAAGTTGATTTGTATCCATATTTTCAAATAATATAAATTGCTTGTACGAAGTACAGTGTATTTTCGTCAGAACGCGCTCAATCATCATTTACATGCTGACCAAAATTATTTAGCTTTAATATCACAATAGCTAATAAGACAGTTCATGATCGGTCCCCAACCACGTTGCGTGTACTCATACCAATAACCATTACCATATTACCAATTATTTTAATATATTATCCTTGCGCAATTACTTGCATGTTAAACCATTTTTACCAATTAATTTGTTGGACTTTCACTCGACAAATTTGGTCCTTCGAGCCAGATGGATGATGTTTACTCCACTGTGAATACACCTTTGCCCTGTAGTTGCACTGATAACTCACTATTTTCCTAACACGCATTCCCAAAGTCGTCTTTTACGATACCAATGAGATGAAATGGGTAAATGGATAACGACGCTACCACACGGCGACTAGTTGGAAATTGTTAGTGGACTTTTTTTGCAAGTGTGTTATGTTTTGGATCTCTGTTTTCTTTTGTGAATATTTGGTATGACTATATTTGTCTTACTGTGTAGTGGTGATGTAAGAATATCCACTACCCCATATTATGTCATGGGTGTCGTAACAGGCGACAGAGGGAAACAAATCAGGGAATGGGCAACAGAAGAAAAAAATAGCAGCTTAAGTTTTCCATCTCAGTCCTGAGTGGTGACAACGCATCTGCATTTTGATTCTTAATCGAGGATGAATGTAACGAGGGTTACAGCATCCTCTTAAAATCAGGTGGTGCTTGTTTTTCGGCCTTATTCTTTAAAGAAAGCAAATTGTAAGTAGAGTTAATGTTTAACTGACGTGTCTGTGTGTATGTGGGCGGACAGTTCGTCGTGGAACGACGGTCTGGCGCTGTGCGCGCTGCTGCACTCGTATGTGGGCGAGGCGCGCGTGCCGTACGCGTCGCTGTCGCCGCACGACAAGCGCACCAACTTCGCGCTCGCCTTCGCCGCCGCCGAGGCCGCCGGCATCCCCACCACGCTGGTACGCACACTCACACGCACATTGACACTACGTACGCGTCGCTGTCGCCGCACGACAAGCGCACCAACTTCGCGCTCGCCTTCGCCGCCGCCGAGGCCGCCGGCATCCCCACCACGCTGGTACGCACACTCACACGCACATTGACACTACGTACGCGTCGCTGTCGCCGCACGACAAGCGCACCAACTTCGCGCTCGCCTTCGCCGCCGCCGAGGCCGCCGGCATCCCCACCACGCTGGTACGCACACTCACACGCACATTGACACTACGTACGCGTCGCTGTCGTATTGTTTTATATTAATTACACACAATTTTTTATGTCTTCATAACAGAAGTGAACAGACTTTTATCGTACTAAGACACTGCTATTAACCACTTTGGGCTACAGAACCACTTACCACCAGGTACGACTGTTTTCAAACACTGGCTGCTGATAAAATAAACAAACTACTTGTCACTGGTCTTGGTATTTAATCTGAGCTATACTAGATGTTTATACTGTAACCTATTTTAAGCTTATTATCACGATTCACGGTGGTATACAATAAAGCAATGTTTAATTCTGCACAGAACATTCAAGACATGATCCAGCAGGAGAGGCCAGACTGGCAGCAGGTCATGGCGTACGTCACTAGCATCTATAAACACTTCGAGACTTAAACCCTATTCGTATTGTGATAAAAATTAAATTGCATTCCCAATGTTTCACAGGAAAGAAACGTATTTTAAAGATGTTAAAGTCCAAAATTGTATAACTTTAGAAAATTTTTATTCGCTTAATGGAGGGTAGTTTCAAGTTTTCAACAGTCGCCTCGTATATGTAACAATTAAACATTCCTTGTAAGCATTTCGTGTCAAGCCGCCATTTTATACACCGGCTGTGTTTTAATGAAAATAACTTCCTTTGTTATTGGTGTGTAAGGATTTGATGACCGTCTTTCCGTAAATAAAGACTGATAGGTTAGTTGTAGCTGGCACCGTCGATAAGTTGATGTCGATTGACTTGAAGCTCTATTGCAACGGTATATGGTTCAAAATAATTCAATCACTCGAGCGATCATGCCTCTTGCAGTTGAGTGTCAAGTTAAAAAAGTTGCAGTAAGGAAAAGAGGCCTTTATCGAGTCGTGATTTTACTTGGACTGAAAGTATTAGATATAAGCAAAATGCCTTAGTTGGAAAAGAGCCTTGAAATACGCGTGAGTAGATAAACGTTATTGTTAAGGGGATAAGATTTATAATGGCTTGTGCTTACGAATTTAAGTATTTATATAGGCAAAGATATACATCGATGTTTACATACAGTCGCCAATTTTGTTATAATTATATAAACTTTAATTTAAAGATGCTAATAAACAACAAAAGGCGTCTGAAACTTTTGAGATAAATGTGTTTTCGTCAGTTATTATTATTAATAGTTACTAACAAACTACTGCATGATGGCTGTTGTTTAATATTTTATAATCTATAATAATATATATAATAATTTATATATAATAAGCGATCACAATAGATTATACTAATATATATTTTATAATAAATTAGTATAATCTATTGTGATCGCTGCTACAGCTATATTTAACTGCAGCTTCTGGGCGTGGTACGTAGTTTACTAGATGAGAGTTAACTTCGCGCATTAGGGGACTGAAATCAGTTAGGACGTGCAGAGGTATTTCTTCCGTTAAGGAACAGAATTAAACCTCAATGACTAGTCAGAGCTCTTGCGAAAATAAGTTTATTCTTACTTAATCCCAGGGTTTCTGCAGTGAGTTTGTCGATAGGCTTACTAATGACTTTAAATATTATGTCGTAACGTCATGTGAGCACAGAGCTAATTAATAAAATAAAAATATATCTAGTAAATATAGTATATTATATAGTATTGTCTACTGTCTGAAATATTTTGACGATACATCATGTTCGTACTCATTGTACTCTCCCTCGTATATCTTATTTAATCGGTGTGTATTTACAATCTATGCTGGACTACAGCCATTTAATCTTTGTCTGTAATTTTCATCATATAACCAAGTGTAGAAAGCGATATCCTTATGCGACATTTTAATCGATTTTGATATTAAAATTCGTTCGATAAAACTTACCTTTTCTTGCGTTTGGTGCCAAGTGTATTCACTGTCGTGATGCAAATTCATTTCTTACCTTAAACACGTATTTCACATCTGAATTATTTTCAACGCATCATAATTTAGGTTATTTTAAAGTAATTGCGGATGACAAAATATTGAAGCGAGATGCTGACAATACCGATAAACTTTGAGAATACCTGTGTACTGGCTCTACATTATACTTAGTTGCAGAATATTATGTCCAATCGCAATTATTTAAGGGTCAAAAATATTAAAATCAATCCTGCCATCTACTCACATACCTACAGCATAATAAAGTGTTTGTTCCACCGAGTCAATTGCAGTACAACTCCACGATAAATGCCATAAAGAAAACTAACAAACGTTATGTGAGCTTTCTTTTATCTTTTGACATGTCCTTTATTTGTCCTGTGACCTTATGGTCAGAATTTTAGGAGTAAGGCTTTTTTGGTAAAAAAGCGAAGATACCAAGTTGAGTTGAGGACTCATTTTTGAATCAAATTCAAATACAAGTCATATTTTTGGATTGCGTTCAAAGCGTTTTCGCTTTTACTGCTTCAGAAGACAGTTACACTAACCATTAATTAAAAAGTTAGATAGTGTACACGAGTAGGGTTCCGACCTGTCGATGTATACGATTACGTATTATTGGAATTCTTTGTGTGCTCTCGTTACAAAATAATTTCAAAAAGCCTATTATAGACTTCCTAAATTGAATTTAATTGAAATTTTTGATATAGAATTGTGAAATAGATAGTTCAAAAATAAAATTAAGTTGCTTCCACATCCCTACACTTGTTTGATTTTGTATTTACAAATAATTTTAACATTAGGAATGTTTTGAACTAATGTAATGCATTGTGTATTTAAGTAGATGATTTTGAATGTACTTGATTGTATAGCATGACTTGTTTTCTTGTTATCACATTGTTTTGAACTTTTTTTGATAAAAGTTGACATTACAGATTATAAATTAAGTTTGGATTTTTATTGCCATGTTACCTCAACACAGGCGCCTAAGTATGAACAAGAAAATCATTAAAAAACATAAATATTTGTATAAGTATTTATTTGCTACCCCGTGTTGAAGTAAGAAGGCAATTGAGTCAAATATTAGCATTTATATGGACCATACTGGCTGGAAGTCTGTCAGTATACGTGTTACAAATTGAACTTTATCTCACGCGTATGGTTGACAGGCTACCTGGCAGTAGGTTTGAGGTATTCGCTGGCACGGAGCCTGGCTCGTTTCCGACTTCGTTTGTTGAAGCTATAATAGAATAATTATTGTCTATTTTCAGATATTTGTATTTTTGTACATATAGCTTAAATAAAGTTCCTGATTTATTATTTACTGAGTGTTTTATTGCGCACATTTTTCAAGATCCATTCATTCATCATTCCTTACAGCCTGTCAAAGTCCATTGCTATACATAGGCCTCACATTCTCCGTAGATGCTACACCAGGTGGGTTGGCTACCGCAGTTTTTTATTTTCTGGTTGTCATTTAGAAAGACGCTCTACATAAATATTCACGAATTTTACTATAAAGATATTTAATAATAAAGATCTGCCACTTTACAGTCATGCACGCAGTATAGTGCCATGTGCGGTGGCAGATCGTGGCGTTAATGTGTTTAAAGTAATTTTTTTATAGGATAATGGTGACAAACGAGCACACAGTCCACCTGATGGTAAGTGGTTGCTGTGGTCTATAGACATACATTTATCCTCGATTACGAATCAAAATGCAGATGCGTTGTCACCCGTGAGGACTAAGATGGAATGCCTCGTTTTCAGTAAAAGGTCTCCGGTTCTCTAGACTCACCATACGAAACACAGCAGCATTAAGCTGCAATTTTACGCTGGTATTCTGTGAGCGCTTGGTCCTTCCCCGGTCGAGCCGACCCATTCGTGCTTCAACTATACCAGTGACATAGATGCAGCATGGCTATACCACGTGAAGAAACAAATTACAGGCTTTGTAAGTTGTTTCACCTAAGCCCTCTGGGCTAAGAGGTTCAGTGGTAACAACTCTCCTCTAGTGTTATTTGTATGAAGTTGGTTGGTAGTGGGTAGCAATGGCCATTCACCATCAGCTGGACTTAAAGCTCTTTGGTCCTTGTGTCATAAAAACATTGTTTTGAGCAAGGCCGAAAATGTTGATTTTACTTTGGTTTTATTGTCAGTAATCTAGTAGGGTACACCGTGTAGTGGCGGTGTAAGAATATCCTACCACTATAGTTTCATCCCATGGGTGTCATTATGGCGACAGAGGGAAACAGAACCAGGAGATCAGCAGCAGCATCTTCCTGATAACAGCTGAACAAAAAAAACTGTGGTTGCCAACCCGCTTACCAAGCGTCGCAACTATGGCAAATATCCCTCCTATGAGGTAATCTTTGCGAAAGGGCTATGTTCAGCAGTGGACTATTGACAGGCTGTAATGGTAAAATCTAGTAAAATTTATACATCCACGTGTGAAAAAAAATGAAACAATAACGAAAAATATCACAATGTTTTTATTAACCTATTACGTAGTTTAATAAAACACACATCGGTCATAGATCACACTGCGATAACTTAACGTAATCAACATTAAATATAACGATAAAAATATAAATATTATCACATTTTTATTATTTTAAACATCGGCTTGTATAATTTACATAACACTAAAAATCGTATTTTAGCGCTAAGAATGTTAGAATATTTGTTAAATAAGATGGATCTAAATGGAAAACAACTATTTATCACAGTGGTTTTGATGATTTTTTTGAAAACATTTTCGTCAATAAGGACTAATAATCTTACACTCACCAGATGTCGCTAGTTAGGACTGAGGTGATTTTATTTATCACGAAATTGGTCACACAGTGTCATCATCATTGAAAAATTACCTTTTAAATAAAAGTTTTTCGGTTTCCAGTATATGCATACACAAAACAATGCCTCAGTGCTGTATTCTTTTATTTTTACACATTTTTATTCACTTCTTATCCATTACCATAAAATATAACTAATATTTCAGAAAAAACATTAATCCTACATTTTTCTAACAAATTAACTTCTTCCGCCACGAAATCTGTCAAATATCACACCTCATTCCAAAGTGACGCCGCCCTGGTAGCTGAAAAAGTCGTTTTCATCCAACAAGCCAAGCCCTCATTGTCGTATCTACCACTCGAGCACGCCGGGAATGTACTTCTCTATAAGACCCTCGTAGTAGGGCCACAGCGACTCAATGTCCGGCACGCCCGCGCTTTTCGTGTACAGGTCGTATTGGCTGCAGAGAAGGTTTGATTAGGTTTTTTTTTAAATATTAAACTGTATATTTACAATAACCGATGTTTAAATCTGACAAATCAGGTTGTTTTTCAGTCAATAAATTTGAAAAATAATAAAGATATGGAAATAAATTTTGCATGGATAAAGTATCGGGATCTTAACTTGTTGTTACTTTGTAATAGGTAGGTACATGAAAGGATTATGTGGAGATATTCAGATTTCAAATTAATTCTAAAGTCTTTTCAGTCAAAGACGTAAGCGCTTAATGTATGTACCTATAAGTTCTTGTACTATTATTTATTCTGTGCTATAAGTAGATTGTAAGTAATGGTGTGGTGACGGGTAAAGATAATCCATCGCCGTATTTCGTCCCGTGGGTGTCCTAAGAGGTGACTGTGAGAGATGCCGGAAAATGCTTCTGCCTTCCAATAGATGACGATATAACCAGCTCGTTTACGGCAGACGTAAAATATCCCGAGCGGCGAGTAGAGAGCGGCTGTAGGGTCAAAGGTGCGAGCTGTCTGGTGCTGTGATCGTCAACCTGCTTGGCTAACGTTACGACCTTCCTACAAGGGGAGAGACCCGACGACGTCGAGCAGTGCCTTTTACGGGCTAATGATGATATTCTGATAGAAGAAGTTTATGAATATATTAATTTAAATGTGGTAAAGCCATGCTGCAGCTAAATTGTGGTTGCAGTACGAATGGGTCGGCTCGACCAGGGAAGGACCACGCTCTCACAGAATACTATCGTAAAATAGCAGCTTGACGCTGCTGTGTTTCGTATGGTGAGTGTATAGAACCGGAGACCCTTTTTACTGGAAACGAGGCATTGCATCGTAGTCCTCAGGGGTCACAAAGCATCTCCATTTTGATTCTTAGTCTAAGATAAATGTAAATATCTATAGGCCACAGCATCCATTTACCATCAGGTGGACTGTGTGCTCGTTTGTTCATTATTGGGGCGATGTATATGATTTTACAATAAAATCCCAGAAAGTATACAAAATGTGACTGCCGCCTAGTTTTTAAAAACTTAATTATACAAAGATTGTTTAAAAAGGGTTATTATAATATTATATTTTTGGATTATAACAACCCCTGGGAATGAGGTGATCGCTACCAAGCTATTTATAATTTGTTTTGTGTTTTTAATTATTGTGTTTACTATAATGATGTGAAATGCGTTTAAAAAAAAAAAAGTCCCGCTGGGTTTCTTGCTGGTTTTTCCCAGGACAGATGTATTTTCCGAACTAGTGGTAAATTAAACATAAGAGTGATTTTCAATAAGTATTATTTATAATCTATACCGTCACTACCCCAGAAGATGGGCAGCAGCATCTTCTTCAACTCAAAATAATAAAAAACTGCGGTTGCCAACCCGCCTGTCAAGTAAAAAATCCCAAATCCCCCCCCCCCCCCTGATGGTAAATTATGGGGGAGGCCTGTGATGGATAATTTGTATTGAATAAAAAAGTTTCTATTCTATTCTATTATAAAATTAGAAATGGATGAAATGAAAATATGTAGCGGATGGAATTTCATTGTATATAATGTGAAAACAAATAAGAATAAACTTGAACTCACTTAAACTTAAGTACGGCGTCTTTGATATAGTTGTCCTTGTCGGTGATAAGATGACTGTAGTCACCGCCAGCGTGCCACGGGTAGAACGAGTGGTACCTGAGAACCGTATCATCGTAGGTTAAAGAAAACTTAATAAACAAGTGGCAAAATTAAAAATTTGTAAATGTGGTTGTACAAACCGACTTCAATATCAATAAAGAACTATCATTTCTTTGTACAATATCGTACAATGAGAACATCATCAATATGGTCGAAGTCAATTAAATAAGCACTATTGTTAATTTTAATCAATTTGATAATTAATAGAATCAGGCGTTACTTTGCGGAAATCCATTATATTAAAGTTGTAAATATTTACTTTGCCAACATCCGCTCAATATTATTATTATTTATTGAGCGGATGTTGGCAAAGTAAATTTTCCAACTTTAATTTAATCAATTATTATAAATAAGTTTATAAATATTGATTATGCGGATGTGTGTTACCCAGATCTATCTCAATATCTTCTCGATAAGTTGGAGCGCCTTCTTAACAATTGCATTAGGTTCATTTTCGGCTTACGTAAGTATGACCATGTTTCCCAGTACCGTTCTAAGCTTAAATGGCTTTCTATTCGTCAAAGGCGTAGCTCCCGAATTTTACAAGTACTATATTCAATTTTAAATGACCCAAATTCTCCTTCTTATCTTAAGGATAACTTTCAGTACCAATATTCTACTCATGATAGAGTTCCCCGTCCCCAAAATAGTCTTAAAATTCGTATTCCACCACATAAGAGTGGTTTCTTTAATTCCTCTTTTACTGTGCAGTCCATACTGCTCTGGAATGCCCTGCCTGTTCATATAAAAAAAACCAGTAACAAACATTATTTTAAAAGACTAGTTCGAGAATTCTTTAACAGGAATTGATTTATCCGACTTTTGTTTTTCTCTCTCTTTCGCTTTGTAATTGATATTTTGTATAATATGTATTTTAATATGCATCATGTTATTTTATTTTTATATTATATTATTTTATATTTATTTAAAGATTTTGTATATATAAGTATCCGTTTATATATTTACTATTCATTCTTTCTTTATTACAAAGTAGATATTAAGTTTGTATATTTTAAAAATATTTTATTTATTTGATAGATATAATCTTTTTACTTATTAATTAATTTATGGAGTGATTTTTACACCTGCCACTGCTTCTCAAATCATCCAGGGTTGACTGGTAGAGAATGCCACAAGGCATTAAGTCCGCCCTTTATATCCCTTAGTATAAGGTAGATGTAAAAAAGATTAAATAAATAAATAAATAAATAAAATAAGCATTTGGGATATTTATAAAGTATTCTCATTTGGTTGGGCTGAATAAATATATAAAAGAAATATAGTAAATAAATATACATAAATATATATGTATATATATTAAATATACTAACACAAATAATGCATAGATAAAAAACCAACAAATGGAAGCCCTCGGCAGGGAGACCAAACGGCCGAGGGTTAGGGGAAAGTAAAAGAAACCGGCGGACGATGCGGGTGGTGTCGAGGAGCACCGCTTTCTGCATTTGAGCACGGAGCGGTCCTTCACGGAGTCCCAGTCGCCTCAGATGACTCGAGAGGCTGACCGGGATTAGCCCGTTCGCAGAAACGACCACAGGAATAATTTCGGTCGGCAGACCACCCCACATGTCGGTCACCTCGTGAGCCAGGTCCAGATATTTTGTCAGCTTATCTGTTTCGGCTTTCGACCAAAAATAACCTTGACTGTGCCCGGTCCATCAGCACAATATCAGGCTTATTCGCAAGAATAGTCCTGTCTGTGATGACGGCCCGGCGAAGTACTTATAATATGGTATTTTCCTATCCACGAGACCGTATTTCAGAGCGAGCTCCTGGTGTAGAATCCTGGCTACTAGGTTGTGTCTGTACAAATACTCAGAGTTAGAAAGCGCCGAACAACCGGAGATGACATGCCTAAGTGACTCGCCGGGATGGCGACAAGCTCGACAGATGTCGACGGCGCCATCCTTTAGAATGTATTTCCGATAATTGTTGGTCTTAATAACCTGATCCTGTATCGCACAGACAAAACCCTCGGTTTCCCCAAAGAGGTCACCGAAACGTAGCCAGTGGAGGGAGGCGCCTGTGTCTACGAAAGGCTCATGTAGAGCCTTGTAGAACCTCCCGTGGAGCTCCTTCTCCTTCCATACGGTCTCCCGGTCGGAAATGCACTGTACTGCTGGGTCTTGCCATTGCTCGTTGGCTAAGGATAGAGAAGTAAGCCATTTATCACACGAAATGACGTCCCTGTAGAATGGATCATCCGATCTCGCCTGAAAGTAATTACAGAGGCTGCACACTTCGCGATTTTGCATGGTGAGAGCGCTCAAAAAGCCGCGCCCACCATGTTTCCGCGGCAAGTACAGCCTCATTACTGACGATCTCGGGTGATGCATCCTGTGTGACGTCATAACAGTGCGGACTTTTCTATCCAGAGCGTTCAGTTCGGTCTGAGTCCACCTGAGCATGCCGAAGGTATATATGAGGACAGATTATTATTATTATTATTATTAAAGATAACTCAAAAACTACTGCTCAGATCTTGATCGATTTATATGGGACCACGTGAGAAGCACCAGCTTTCAAATAAAAAAAGAATCATCAAAATCGGTTCACCTAGAAAAAAGTTCTGAGGTAACACACATAAAAAAATACAGTCGAATTGAGAACCTCCTACTTTTTTTGAAGTCATTTTGTAGAAATAAGGGTGACAGACGGTCTCCGATTCTTTACACTCACCACACGAAACATCAGCGGAAGCTGCTGTTTTACGCTAGTATTCTGTGAGAGCGTGGTCCGACCCCGGTTGAGTCGACTCATTCGTGCAATAACCATAATATAACTGCAGCGTGGCTCTACCAAGTACTTAAAGTTTCCGGTTCTCCGGTTAATGCGGCTGTGGTGTTAACCCACCATATGAACCACAGCCGCATTAAGATGCTGTTTTACGCTATTTTTCTGTGAGCGTGGTCCTTTCTCGGTTAAGATGACTCATTTTTGCTACAACTATGAAATAGCTGTAGCATGGTAATTAATGCCTAAAAGCTGTAAATCCGCGCTCTGTAACTGTAAGCCTTAGGTGCGATGAGGAGTTTTAGGTTACTGATGACTAAGAACTAACTTGACGCGGCAGCGGCCGGCGAAGCGCAAGAAGAAGAATTTTAAGGCATTTCATAGTGTGCTATCTCAAAGTTCTACGGGGAATCGGTGGGACTTGACACCCGTTCCCCCTTCCGCCCTCCTTCAACCCCTATTGAGATGACTAGTTATTATTTATATGAAATTTTCAAAAATGCATAAAAGCTATAAATTTCCGCGGAGGGAGAAGTACAGGAGGAAGGTCAACCTTCCCAATCCTACCCACCGCATTTCCCCACTTCCCTCCTCGTGGCGCAAGATACTATAGCAACTTGAAAAATACGGCTACCTAAATGGACCATCGTGAAAGAAGTTATGCGAACGTACCTTATCATGTAGAGTGCTTCCTTAGGCAGGGTGGACTTGTTGTGAACGAGGACCCGGTAAAGATATTCGTCGTGACCCCACGACATCATCAGGTTCTCTATTCCGCAGTTTGGCTCGTACATCCCGTACTCGGTACTGCAATGGAAAACCGTAATGTAGTTGATGTTAAAGAGAAAAATGTTACAAGGGGAGATTCAATTATCTATTCATTACAGCTTTTAAAAATCCAGTGATGAAATTGCCTCATAGGGGGGATTTTGCCATTGTTGCCACGCTTGGCAGGCGGATTAGCAACCGCAGTTTTTAATATTTTGAGTTGTTTTTGTGGTTTTCAACATCAATTTAGTATGATTTAGCTGTCAGGAAGACCCTGTTGCCCATCTCCTGTTTCTGATTCCCTCTGTCGCCTCTTACGACACAACCACGGGACGATATGGGGTAGTGGATATTCTTACACCATCAGTACGCGGTTTGCAAGGGGGGTGGAGGAGATTGAAACACTATATTATAATATAGTAGTATACACTGTATTATAATATAGTAGTATACACTGTATTATAGTGTAGTAGCATATAAATTATAGTGTTTTTACAAGGGGAGACTGAAACTATAACTTGTGCACTTTTTATTAACCCTGCATGGGTCGCGCTCTATAAACTGACGTAAGCGGTCGCGTGAGTACAATTGTAATCCAAATAAAAACAGAAAAAAACTGCAAATTAAGAATCAAAATGTATTTATTTCACTTTGAATGTAATAAAACTAGAAATATGTACCATACGGAATGAAACAAAAAAAAATATATCTTTTATTTTATTTATAACTTAACTTTAAAAAAACTTTTATTAATTCGTAAACAAAAATGGCACATTGATTTCTTAATGAGATCATAAATAATTTTAAGTAATTATCGCTAATCTAATCATTGTTTTTAAACAAGGAACATATATATTTGGAATGATCCGGACAAACGAATTTATTACATGCTGTGCATGATCGACGAGTGCTCTTATTGCGCGATCTTCCGCAGTCATAGCAGCGACCCAGTCTGCTAGTTGACGATAATGCCGAGGTACTTGGCTGATTTTCAGCTTGGGGAACTTCCAAAAAATCTTTTATTTTGAATACCAGACTTCGTGGTAATGTCTTTTGTTCCAATCTTCTGTGAGCTGATGGTTTCATCCATGCCAATGCCATGGAAATAAGAAAATCACGTCGTACTACCTTTGCAAAATTGTTACTTTTGAAGACTAAACTACTTACCCTTCAGACCGGAACACGGCAGTGCAAGCACTGCTATAAGGTGGGACCTACCACCTAGTGAAGTGAAGTCACTAGGTGGCCGAGGCAGATCTCTGAGACCATTTTCTTATATAACTCTTGACTCGCTGACCTAGAAGTCGTGCGAACAACCAATTCCACGTTCCTGCCTCTACACAAACCTTGGACATAACTCCACAGTGCCTAGGCTTTGTAGGCAGGAAAACAACCTTTACTAACAATTTTTTTTAAATGGTGTTCTCACTTGTACTTTGGATTGTAAGTGTCAGGGTTATCGTTGAAGCTGTCGTCGCCGTACACGATGCTCTTGCCCCACTTGCAGCCGACGGGGAACGTGTCGCCCACCACGCACCACTGCGGCTCGCCATAGAATGCCATAACCTGGAAAAAAAATCAAAATCACTACACGCCTACGTATACGTTCACGACTGCCCGTTGGTTTAGTGGTTGTAGTGCAGTGCGAATGCTGATCATAAGGTCTCAGGTACGAATCCCGATTCAGGCCAAAATAAGTGTTTGGTTTTTATAAAAAATTCTCAGTACGTAGTATTATTACTTATTCTGTGGTAGTAGCCAGGAATCAAGTAGTTGGTGGTATTTCGCCCCCGTGTCTTGGAAAGCACATAAAGCCGTTGGTCCTACGCTTGATCTCTCTCCGGATGTGTTAGTTGCCGTCCCATCGGACTATGAGAGTGAGGGAATAGAGAGGGAATAGTAAGTGACTGTGCTTGCTCACACTCGCGCACTATAATCTCCGCCGTGGCCGAAATTCGGTCTGGAGGACATTAAATTCATATTATTATTATTATTATATGTTGTTATGTCTCTTCCGTATACGGAAAATTGTAAAATTGATTAATTTTTTGAACTACACTGTTCATTACACTAGCGTAGATGTACTCGTTTATATTTACAAACCTTGCCGAGGTCGTGGATGAGTCCAGTGAGATGAAACCAGTCATCGTCGGGATAGTCCTGTCGAATGCGCTCCGCGGTCTGGAAGGCGTGCACGATGTTGGGCAGATCGGTATCGGGGTCTGACTCGTCCACCAGCTCGTTCAGTTTGATCAGTGCATCCTTAACCGTTGACTTAAAGTGGTTAAACTTGAGCCAATGGTTCATTTTACCTATAGATTAGAAAATATTAACTTTACGTAATAGTATTCTTTTTTCTTTCTTTTTTTAAAAACGTTACCCCCACTCTAGGATTTTCTCCTGTATCGTGGCGGCAGTTTACATACATAAATTTCACAAGACACTTTAACCGTGCGGGATTCGAACCAACTCATTGCTAAGCCACTGCGCCACGGAGCCGCCAATTTTTTTGAAGTGAAAGTTTTTTAGCCGCGTTGAGCGATTTTTGGTAGGAGAAAACTTATGGGTTCGCGTCACCGATGACCTCGACATGCTCGTGACGTATTACGTGAGTTAATACGTCACGAGCATGTCAACTACGCGTCGCTAGTCTAGGCCTGTGTATATGTATACGCATATATCATTGAGTTTTCACTTCTGTCGGCACTCCTTATGGCTGCCTTTGTTTTTTTTAGAATAGGGTGACTAACAATCACTCAGTCCACCTGATGGTATGTGGATGTTGTGCCCCATAGACATCTACGTTTATCCTCAAATAAGAATCAAAATGCAGATGCGTTGTCACCCCTGAGGCATAAGTTGCAATGCCTCGTTTACAGTAAAAGGGTCTCTAGTTCTCTACACTCAACATACAAAACACAGCAGCATTAAGATGCTATTTTATGCTGGTATTCTGTGAGAGCGTGGTTCTACCACGGTCGAGCCGATCCAATCGTGCTACAACCATAATATAGCTGCAGCGTAAATTATCGGCATTATTGAAAATAAGCTATATAATTTTGTTGAATATAAACTCACTTTTTACAAAGTCGACGGTCATGTTGGTATGCATGGTGTAATAGGTCCTGCGCACACGCTCCCGGATAGGATCGTTGTCGTCCATACTGTAGTCGCGGAATGCTTCTACTGGCTTGCCATCGTACACCTTCTCAGGACGTAGCAGCAGAGATGGGTCTATCATGCCCACGGCATTATCCTTTGAAAAAATTATAAAAATAAATGTCATGTGTAAACAATGCCTCAACAAAATTTAAATTTCGTGAAAAAAGGCCCCATAGTTTCTTGCTGGTTCTTCTCTGGTTCTTCTTGTCTTATTTTCCTAACCGGTCTCAGTCATACATTTAAACGAAGTTTATTAAATATTGTAATCATACTTACCTAGTATTTGTACAAGAAAAATATTAAGTTTACTGAGGAAATAGACGATTCATTGTAGTTCCCGCACACTAACAAAAAATTATCAGGAGCGCTGCGTACATTTCAAGTGACGCGAATACCTTTAATTATGTCGATTTTAAGTTTGGTAATATTCGAAATGTATCAATGCTGTTCGTTGTCTGAAACCTAGCCTAAATAGAGCAAGAGCATTAATTTATGTTGCCGTTATAAAGTTTTTTACATGGGCTGTTCTATGTTTTCATCAGTCGGTTACTGTTATTTACTCCAAACCTTTGCGTCATAATTACGTACCTAATTTAAATAACTTATTTTGACTACCTTGATTACAAAGTTATTGTATTGTTGTACTAAAAATATTAATTTCATTACTTATTTTATTTTACTTAAGTTTATTATTACTTTTTTCACAATAAAAATAAATACATAAAATAAATATACGTAGCAAAAATATAATGAGTTGCTAATTCTCTGATACACAGATAGAAAATAAAAGTGAGGCTACAGCTACAATATTTCAAACTCCTCTCAGTTAATTTTAGCTCAAACCCGTTTCCTTATTGTGTGACACGTGATTATCGTGCACGTGGAGGCGTTTGATCTCCGAGGAAGTGCGCCACAACGACAGCTCTGTAATAGATCCTGGACACGGCAATTGTTAAGGTCAAGTTATTTATAGCAAATCTGTTTGCGTCCCAAGTTAGATATTGTGGGTAACCTAATTTCATTTTTCCTGCAACGGCCAAAATATAGCTGGAGTAGATTAGATTTTTAACAAATCTTTTGCTGCCGCGGTGTGTTCGAACGACTTTCTATGAAAAATTAACGAAATCTTCATCTCCTATAACCCTGTTTCCTGCTTCAAATGGGACAGATTGAAATTTTTTTCAAGAACTTTATAAAAAGTACAGATGCCACGAATATTCCGTTTCTATTCTGTATTCGGCATATTCGGCCACTTTGTTTAATATTAAATCATGAAGAAAATAGGCACAAATATTAATAAAAAATGAATATATTTTACTAACAAAACATTGCAATTAATACCTAACATTTATCAGAGGTAAGTTGTGATGAATGAAAATATTTTTTTCAGCATTTGTTGATAGCAACCGATTGCGCTTTTCTAACCTTAATTTAATTTTTTGCTAATTCTGTTAGTTTTGGATACTGTTGTTCGTTTGCTGTCCACCACTTGTAAGGGTCTGCTGTCCGATCTAGGCGAGCCGTTTTTAGATAAAAAGTCAATCTCATTTGCAATAGCACTTTTCTTTTCCACATCCACATTTACTCCATACTTTCTGTAGCGAACTAATTCTAGAAACAGTTCCCGGCCGATGCGCCGAATATTCGACGCTTCGGTCAAGAGCGTGGCCGGATATTCGGTATTCGGCAAAATCACTTTCGTGGCATCTCTAACGTATTACCGAGCTCGCACCTTTAACTTGCCTTTGGTGACTTTGACTCCATGTGTCTGGGTATTTTTCGTGTGGCGTAAACGAGATGTATATTTTACGTGGTATACCATCTAACGAAAGCCATCTATAGTTGCCTCATACAACACCCAAGGGGCAAAATCGTGTGTAAGATTCTCTTACACCATCATACTTTATCGCTTTCATTCATTCATTACATCCCTTCACAAGTCCAGTACTGAACGCAGGCCTCCCCCAAGGAATGCCACAAAGCACGGTCCTGAGCCACCTGAATCCATCGACTGCCTGCATGTCTTACCAGGTCGACACTCCATCTAGTGGGGGCCCGCACCACACTTCGCCTACCTGTACGAGGCTGCCACTCGAGAACCTTGCTTCCCCATCGGTTGTCGGTTCTTGGAACTGTATGGCCGGCCCATTGCCACTTCAGCTTACTAAACCATTGGGCTATGTCGGTTGTTCTGGTTCTACTGCGGATATCCTAATTTCTAAGTTTATCACGCAGAGAAACCCCGAGCATAGCCATCTCCATAGCTCGCGGAGCGACCTTGCTTCCTGTTGTGTTTGTTCCAATAAATGACCATCGCTTGGAGAGGTTTAGAAGTAATATAATAAAAAGACTTCCATCACTTTCATTTAAAAATAGTGCTAATTATTTGTATGGTATGTTATTTAAAATTATAACTTGTGAATTTAGTAGAATATTTACTTCTAAAACTTTCTCTTTTAACAGTCGCAAATCATTTAATGAATGGGCGACAGTAGGAATTTATAAAAGTAGGCGAAAGTTATATGAGCTTTATAATGAAAGATCATATAATACTAGTGTTATATTTAGAGATTATGTCAAAACATATTCTAAAATATTTAAAAAAGTGTGCTACACAGCTAAGGCTTTACATTTAAGTAACAAAATTAAAACTGCATCCAACAAAATTAAAATGACCTGAGAATAATAAATAGTGAAACGGGCAAGGTCAAACCGCGCAACTCGGATTTTCAATTGAATATTAACAACAGTTTAACTGATCTGATCTAGAAGTTGCTATGGCTTTTGAGAAACATTTTACTGATGTTCCTTTTGACAACAAAATCATTGAATTCTTCTCCTACTGTCGCCGAATCATTGCTTAAACAAAATGTAAAGGCTTGTTCAAATACTTTTAAATTCCATAGAGTATTGCCAAAAGATATCGTTAAATATTTTAAAACAATTGATGTTAAGAAAACGGCAGATTTATGGGGATTTCCGTTAAAGTTATTTTATCTATAATAGATATAATAGCACCTTATCTAGCCACTATATTTAATACAAGCGTCGAATCTGTGTGTTTCTGATTTAATGAAACATAGTAAAGTCATACCTTTATTTAAATCTGGTAGTACATTAGACCCCGCCAATTTTAGACCGATTTCTGTACTACCAACATTTAGTAAAATTTTTGAAAAAATAATTTTAGATCAGATCTTAAGTTTCTTTAATATTAATAAATTGCTACATAAAAATCAATTCGGTTTTACAAGAGGTCGCTCGACAACTGACGCTGGAGTTGAGCTTATTAAACATATTTTTGTGCATGGAGAATTCGGAGGATGCTTTGGGTATATTTTAGACCTTTCCAAGGCCTTCGACTGTGTTCACCATGAGACATTAATCAGGAAGCTACAGTACTATGGTGTCAAGATCACAGCGCTTAAACTTATTATTTCATATTTAAGTAATAGAATGCAGAAAGTTGTTATCAATGGTAAAAGTTCTTCCGGGTCACCTGTACTAATGGTGTCCTCAGGGCTCGATTCTCGGCCCATTCCTATTTCTGGTATATATTAATGACTTACCTTCCTTGTAGGGATAATCATGATATAGTATTATTTGCTGATGATACTTCCTTGATTTTAAACTTAAACGTCAATCATTTAAATGTGTTGTGAAGTGAATAATACTATATCAAAATTAGTGCATTGGTTTAACGTTAATAATCTACATTTAAACGGAAATAAAACTAAATGTATTAAATTTACAACAACAAATGTTAAAAATCTGGGTACCAATGTGTTTTAAATGGGAAGAACTGAGCCCTGTTGAATCCACTGTTTTCTTGGCATTACTCTCGACGCAAAGCTTCAGTGGGGCCCCTTATATCCAAACTAGCAAGCAGACTAAGTTCTGCAGCCTATGCTGTAAAAAAGATTAGAGGTCTCACTAGTGTCGAGACAGCTAGACTAGTTTATTTCAGTTATTTCCATAGCATAATGTCTTATGGGATTTTGCTATGGGGAAATGCGGCTGATTCAGAAACTATTTTTGTTTTACAGAAGAGGGCCATTAGAGCTATTTACAACCTAAAACCGAGAGAGTCTCTTAGAGATAAATTTAAAGAAATAAATATATTAACTTTGGCCTCTCAGTATATTTACGAAAATTTAATGTATGTTCACAAAACAAAGGTAGTTTTAGTAAAAAAAGTAATATACATTCTGTAAACACTAGGAACAAACACAAGCTAGTGATACCAGTTTCTCGACTCCACAGAGTCAGTAATTCATTCTTGGGGCAATGTATACGCTATTACAACAAGGTCCCGGAAAGTGTACATGCTCTCTATTACCAAGTTTAAATGTTTTATTAAGCTGAAACTGTATAAAAGGGTTATTATAGTACAAATGAATATATGATTGATAATAACCCCTGGGAATAAGGTGGTCGCTACCAAGCAGTTTCTAAAATAAATTTTGTACTTAAATAGTTTGTACAACCATTAATGTAAAATTTACTTTAAAAAAAAAAGTCCCGCTGGGTTTCTTGCTGGTTCTTCCCAGGACAGAGGTTTTTTTTCGAACCAGTGGTAAAGTAAAAAATGACTTTCAATAAGAATTACACATGTAATCTATATTGAATAAAAAATTATTCTATTCTATTCTATTCTCCTCATACGGCCAGCAGTGAAGGACTACGTCTCAGATCTATAAGTCATCACCGGCAACACGCACTGGTTGTAAAATCTTGTTTTCAAGTTTTGAGGTATACCCTGACGAGAAGATTTGTCGTAATCTCCCGAACGCTGCCCAGCCGAGTAGAATTCGTCGATTGACCTCTCGGAATCAAAATTTTAATGTACCTATTTAGATTCTAGGCATTCTAGTTGTTATTGAAGTTAATTTAAATTTATTTACATAACATAATATACAATATTTTATTATATATAATATTAAAAACTATAATAAAAAAAGCTAAAACTAGTAATTTAATTATCAAACAGTACGCGGTATCGTGCCAAGAACGCTGGCTCCTTTGAGCGAGAAAAGAGCCAGCCCTCTTATCACCAGCAGCAACGACCAGCCGCGGATGGAGTTCCTTTAAGAACTTCACCGCACGTGGACCCCACGGACCGATAGTCTCTACAGCAAATGGCACAAATATGTAGTCATCTCTCAGAGACTCATATTTGCGCCACTTACTCAGTTCAGCTGCCTCTGATGCCGCCCCGGCTCTAAATGAGGTACCCCTGAGATGAGAGGCCGCCAAAGTGTCTACGCAAGTAGCATCCCACACTAGGGCTTTACCTCTCTCCCAAGGGACCAATGTCATACCGTCGGGTCTCCTGCCATCGTCTCTAAATATTGCACAAGGCTCTAAAACCGAGGGAACATTTATAGAGACAAGAGCCCTTCGGATGACATCGTTCAAAGAACCGTGCCGTGGAAACCTACCAGCACTTTTCTTACAAGAAAGTCCGTGGAGCCCAAACTTTCGACGCTGCTACCACAGGGCACTGATGGGGTTGACAAATCGCCGCTCCTAGTCGGATTCCTACAGCGATGTGCAAGCTTTCCCCATCAAGTAATGTGCCGAGATTACTTGATGGTAAAGCGTGTAACTGGATTCCTTAGTCGAAACAGCTAGAAGGCGTGCCTTATCTTGGTCACTATGGAAATTATGAAACAAATCTTTCTGCACCCTTTGTACCAACGGAATATCCCACTGTTTTTGTTGGTTAACTTCCAGTGGAACATTTTCGCCGGGACAGAGCGTTTGCCATGTCTGTACTTTATTATTTAAAATTATGTTACATAAATTACTGACACTATGCACGGAAGCAAGGAAAGCAGGCAATGCAACGCTAGAAAGATTTCTCACACCAATACCACCTAATTTTATAGGTAAAGTAGTTTGAGTCCAGGTTGTTGTATTTAAAGTTAGAATTTTTTCAATTCTAAGTTGTAATTTTTTAAATAACAACTTAGAATTTTTTCTAAGTTGTTATTTAAGATTGTGACATTGCTTCACCACTCAAAAGGGTCAAATAATTAAACTTTAAAATAAGTGAAAAGTCAGTTTTATAAAAATTTAAAAGAATAAAAGAGTTGTTTTTTTGCTATGCTTACAACACATAAGAGTCTCGCAAATTATTGGACTGGCCATTCTTACAACTTAATCTCTCCTACATCGTATTGATTCATTTCTACGATAACCACATCATAAGTCTTTTTATGTCCACAGTTGGACATAGGCCATTCAAATAACGTATCATCGGGCATGCATTTTGGATTTTCTCGTGGCGCTGGTCGAGTTGACATTTACCACGTTGATTACTCTATATTATTTCTGTCAATGATTATTTCTGACGCAAAACTGACAAAAACATTTAAAAAAGTAAACAGATTTAGCTTTGATACCTTTCAATGGCTTTCTGAGCTACTACGACATGGATGGAGCCGTCGTAGTATTACATTAAGAGAGCAAAAGGGTTGTTATCCGCGACCAATGAAATTGTTAATTGCAACTTTAAGTGCTAATTTACCAAGTGCTCGATGAAGGAAAACATCGTGAGGAAAGCTGCATGTCTGAAGTCCGCCATCACGCACTGGAGTACACCGGTGGACTAAATTAATGCTCCTTAGTTTTCTCAGAGATGGGGAGAGGCCTGGGCGCACCATTAGGATGTATATACATATAAGCTATAACTTCAGCTTTTACGTGGTAGAGCCACGATGCGGCTATATTATGGTTGCAGTACGAATGGGTCGATCGGGGTAGGGGATCACGCTCTCACAGAATACCAGCGTAAAATAGTAGCTTGACACTGTGTTTGGTATGGTGACTGTAGAGAACCGGAGACCCTTTTTACTGGAAACGAGGCATTTCATCTTAATCCGCAGGGGTGACAAAGCATCTGCACTTTGTTTCTTAATTGGAATAAATGTAGATGTCAATGGGCCACAGCATCCACTTACCAACGGGTGGACTGTGTACTCGTTTATCACCCTTATTATCATTAAAAAAAACTTCATTCATGATAAATTAGCACCATACGTTAAGGCCTGATGGCCCAGATCTACGCTTAATTTGCACATTTAAACTCAAACAGAAGAAAACCATTTAAAAGTTATGATTTTCATGGTCTTTAATGATTTATGATTTTTATAATTTATGACTAAAGATAGGTTATTAAACGTAATATTACTTATAAGTTGTACCTACAAAAAAGTAACTTTTTTGCACTTTAAACTGCATCTAGTGATAAAACAAAAAAATCATCAATTTAGCAAGGAAAAATCCTCCCAAATTTTTGAGCTAACTAACCTTTTTCACTCTCATGATGGCGGCGTGTACTTCTTGAGGAGATGACACCGACTGCTATCCTAAGATTGTTTCGTTATCTTAAATGTTCTCTGCGGTTGATACACGCGGGTCAAACACGCAATCGGGGTAGATGTTGGCGCGCGGGACGCGAGAAAAAATGGTATTGAATTTGGAAGAGTTATATTGTTTCATCAAGAATGATAATACATTCATTGAATGAAATATAACTTTTGATTGTAACTTTGAATTTATCGGTACGACACGCGCGCCACTTATGCCTATAATCTTCGCGGAAGTGCAAGCAATAAGGTGAGAAAGTTTTAGCGCAATCCCATGAACGGTATGGCAGCACATAAAATACGAACAAACAAAAATTAATTGCATGCCTTTTCCCCATCGGTTGTCGGTTCTTCGAGTATATGGCGGGCCCATTGCCACTTCAGCTTATTAATCCCTTGGGCTATGTCGGTCACTCTGGTTCTACTGCGGATATCCTCATTTCTAAGTTTATCATGGAGAGAAACCCCGAGCATAGCCCTCTCCATAGCTCGCTGAGCGACCTTGAGCTTCCTCATACGGTCAGCAGTGAAGGGCCACGTCTCAGTTCCATAGTTTATCATTGGCAACACACACTGGTTGCACAGTCTCGTTTTCGAGTTTTGAGGTATACCTGACGAGAAGATGTGCCGTAATTTCCCGCACGCTGCTCAGCCAAGTTGAATCCGTCGATTGATCTCTCGGTCGAAGTTGGACTTACCTAGTCGGACTATTTGTCCTAGGTAAACATACTCGTCAACAACTTCGAGCTTAGTGCTCCCAACAACTACCGGCATAGGTGTGACATGGACGTTATACATGATCTTTGTTTTGTCCATGTTCATCTTAAGACCTATCCGTTGGGAGACACTATTGAGGTTATTGAGCATAGTGCTTAGGTCCTCCAGTGATTCTGCTATAAGGACTATATCGTCGGCAAATCGAAGGTGAGTGATGTACTCGCCGTTGATGTTAATACCGTATCCTTTCCAGTCCAGTAGCTTGAAAACGTCTTCCAATGCAGCGGTGAAGAGTTTCGGGGATATAACGTCACCCTGTCTTACACCTCTCTGCAGTTGGATATGTTTCGTAATCTGGTTCTGTACTCGGATAGCCATCGTAGCCCTACTGTACAAACACTTCAGCACTTCGATATACCGACAGTCAACTTGGCACCTCTGAAGGGACTGCAGCACCGCCCAAATTTCGACGGAATCAAAGGCTTTCTCATAGTCCACATACGCCAGACTTAGTGGCAAATTGTACTCCTCGGACTTCTGTACAATTTGCCGAAGGGTATGTATGTATGTGGTCTATGGTGCTAAAGCCTTTTCGGAAACCGGCTTGTTCGGGAGGCTGGAAGTCGTCGTGTCTGTATGCGAGACGATTCGTACTGAATCTCGAAAACAGCACGTAGACGCGGCTCAGAAGTGATATCGGTCTGTAGTTCTTCAAGAGAGCGTTGTCGCCTTTCTTGAAGAACAAAACCACCACACTTCTGCTCCACGCCTCTGGTGTAGTGCCACCATGGAGGACGGAATTAAAGAGCTTCTGAAGGACTTCAAGTACCAGTTTTCCACCCACTTTCAGAAGCTCCGCTGTAATTGGGGCCTTACCGTTTTTAAGGTGCTGGAGAGCCATTCTAATCTCGCTCAGACTGACGTCCGGAATATCATCAGAATAGTGTCGGATAAGACTTGCTCTTGGATCGTTACTCACACTTGCGTGTGGCTCCAACGATGATGTGTACAGCTGCCCATAGAACCTCTCAATCTCACTCAAAATCTCAGGTGTCCCAGAACCGCTGCCACACTCGATCTTCAGCTTCGACAGTTGGCTCTTTCTGGCAGACAGATCTCTAGCAAAGACTTTGAAGCCCAGGTTCCGCTCGATCGCTTCTTCAATACGAGCTGTATTGAATTGCCGCCGTATGCATTTGGAGATTTGTCTTTTCAGTTGCCTGTACGTTTTCAAATCTGCTGAAGACTGCATCTTCATTTCTCGTCTAACAGCCATGAGCTTAAGAGTATGATCGGAGAGCTGCGGCGGGTCTGGCAGAACTTAGCTCCGACCGCATGGACAGTTTCCACGAGCTTGTCATTCATATCATCCACTGCATTGCAGTCTTCTAGGCACTGAAAACGGTCTTGTAGCTCGAGCTGAAAGGTTTCGGAACTTTGGATTAGAGCTCGAGGGGGACGGAGCGTTGACTTCATTAGACGAGACCTCTCCAACTTAACGTTTAGGTTCAGTGTGCCTCTCACCTTTCGGTGATCGCTGCCAATTTTCACCCTCGCGATCACTGAGACATCACTGAACAGTTGTCGTCTGGTCGTCATAATGAAGTCAATCTCATTTTTTGTCGAACCGTCGGGGCTCGACCAGGTCCACTTCTGGAAGAAAGAGTTCATCATAAAGAGTCCCTCTTTCTCCATGAAGTCGGCCAGCTGCTTGCCCCTTGGGTTCCGTTGCCCTATTCCAAATTTCCCTACCTCCAGGTCACCGTTCTCTCTTATAACTAGTTTTACGTTGAAGTCTCCCATTAACACCGGTTTTGGAGGAATGCATGGCTCTAGACATTTCCTCCACCTCCTCATCGGGATGTGCCGAGGTTGGTGCGTAAACCTATATGACCTTCAGCGAATACCGTTTGGTGATTCTGAGTATAAGGTACGCAACCCTCGTCGACACACTCTCAATCTTTACTAAGTTGTAAACGAGAGACTTGTGGACGATAAATCCGACACCTCCTTGGGACAGATGGTCGTCCTCCTGGTGATAGAACAAGTTGCCGCATTTGAGGATTACCATGTCCTCTCCCTCTCTTCGGTTCGGTTTCGGTCTCACCTCGGATAATCCTATAATATGCCAGCGTAACTTGTCTATCTCTTCTTACAGCTCCAGAATCTTCTCGTCAGTCCTCAGGGTGCGTGCGTTGTATGTTGCCAGGTCGAGTCGTCGTAGGTGGCAACCGAACCTCCACCGGAGATTCTTAGCACCCCCTGCCCCGCCGTTACCATGGTCGCCACCGTAGCCAGGAATAGCGGGGCTGCCGCGGCCTGCGGGCCGTCTCTTCGTAACTTTACTCATGGGGGGGTATATTGCCATAGTTGGCACGCTTGGCGAGCGGGTTGGCAACCGCAGATTTTTATTGTTGTTTTGCTGTTATCAGTAGGATGCTGCTGGCCATCTTCTGCCTCAATTTCCCTCTGTCACCTTTTACGACACCCACGGGAAGATATAGGGTAGTGGGTATTCTTACCCGCCACTACACGGGGTTGTTTTGATAAGTTATAATTTTTTTTTTCGGCTGAGAAATCCTGAAATTTTCGGTGTTTTGAGCAGCCTTGTAATAATATATTTTACTAAATAGACTTTGCCTCACTCCGACTCCGGGCTCGGCCGCCATCGTGAGTGGATACTGTATCGCTTGTTTGCAGCGGCTCGTGCTCAAAAGATCGCTGTACAAATACAAAATATTCGAAACTTGACAAGGTAAGATATTATTATTTTTATAATCACAGATTTTTATTACAATATTTTGTTTCACTAAAAGTAAGTAGAATTTATATATACTTAAATACATCTTGAACTTTATGGAGTGACCTGGAAAGTGTACTTCGGTGAATGCTACTGGAACTCCTCGAAGAGTAGAACTAGGTGTGCCGAGTTTGGGCACGTTTTCTTAGTTATGATGGACCTTACCTCAGGACTTGATGGAGTGACCTGAAGGCGTACTTCGGTGAATGCTAATAGAACTCCTCTACTAGAAGAACTATGTATGCCGAATTTTGACTCGTTTTGTTAGTTATGATGAGACCTTACCTCCGGACTTGATGGAGTGATCTGAAGGCGTACTTCGGTGAATGCTACTGGAACTCCTTGACGAATAGTATTAGATGTACCGAGTTTGGGATCGTTTTGTTGGCTATCATGAGACCTTACCTCCGGAATTGATAGAAGGACTTGAAGGTGTACTTCGGTGACTGCAACTGGAACTCCCCGACGAGTAGGACTAGGTGTGCCAAGTTTGGGCTCGTTTTGGTAGTTATGATGAGACCTTACCTCCAGATTTGATAGAGTGGCCAGAAGATGTACTTCGGTTACTGCTACTGGAACTCCTCGACGAGAAGAACTAGGTGTGCCGAGTTGGGGCTTGTTTTGATAGTTATGATGACACCTTTCCTCCGGACTTGATGGAGTGACCTGAAGGCGTACTTCGGTGAATGCTACTGGAACTCCTTGACGAGTAGTAATAGATGTACCGAGTTTGGGCTTGTTTTGTTAGTTATGATGAGACCTTACCTCCGGACTTGATGGATTGACCTAAAGGTGTACTTCGGTGAATGCTACTGGAACTCTTCGATGAGTAGAAATAGGTGTACCGAGTTTGGGCTCGTTTGTTAGTTACAAATAGACCTTACCTCCGGACTTGATGGAGTGACTTGAATCTATACTTCGGTGACTGCTACTGGAACTCTTTGAAGAATAGAACTACAATTTACGATTTTTTATTTTTTCACGATCATATGAACATTATGAGTCGTGCACTTTTGAATTTTCCAAACTTTTTTTAATTGAAGTTTGACATAAAGTTATTGGAAAATTGGAAGTATAGTAATAAGGTTATTAGTGAAAACTTGTGTGTATTTAAACTACAAAAAATACTTATAATCATGTTATACGTAATTTTTTTAATGTGCTTATGGCATGCACAATTGGATTTATCAATAGTTTTTTTATATATATTAGATTGTACTGCAAAATGAACAAACAAATGTTTGAAAGTAGGAGGTGCTATTCAAACTAGGTTTTTTTACGTAGACCGTAGCTAAATAATGATCTCTAATATAAGAGACTAGTTTTATTTACAGCATTTTTATGTTTTTTCGTTTTCCAAGAAATAATTTTCTAAAAGTAACGCTTGATTCTAGAAATTAAGACAAAATAAAAATTCTTTATTTTTTGTTGTAAGAATATAAAAATTATGGCAAAATAAACTTTGCAGGTGTTAAAAGAATACCTTTTTCTTTTGGATATTTTTTTTTCAACCAGTAATGTAATCATTTGGTGGTTGTATTGAATTATCAACTGTAATCTGTAAGAATATCCACTACCCCGTATTGTCCCGCGGGTGTTTTAAGAGGCGACAGAGGATAATGAATCAGAAGACGGGCAGCAGCTGATAACAACTCGAAATAATAAAAAATGCATTGCCATCCCGCCTGCCAAGCGTAGCAACTGTGGCAAAATCAACCCTATGAGGCCATCTCTGGAGAGGTCTATTTTCAGCAGTAAACTGAACTTTTATAGGGTGTAATGGATGGATGGATTAGGCTATGCTGTTATGCTATTGGGATTACAGTTTGCTGAGTATCCTTGCAAACATGATATGCTTATTACTCACCGTTCGATATCTCAAAATAATTATAGCATGTTACAATCTCAAACTCCCAGCAGTCGCACCTAACACTTGGAATGATATATTTGTAACATAGTCAACATTCAATTCTATTTTAACTATAGTTTCCAAGACTCGATAGTATAGCAAGAAAATATTGGCTGCGACAGCGATTAGCGGTAATAAGTATTTGTATGGCCTACAAGTAATTGTTACGGGTCGGGATGTCTTTCAATGTGCAATTTTTTTGTATATAAAACGGTTACTAGAGAAATGCTTATGGAACCTTTTTATAAAAAATTAAAAGCAATATAGTTTTGATATTATATAATATACAGGGTGTTTTGAAACGCTCCCGAAAACGAAGACAGACGACAGTACTAACTATATCTTAGATGATGGGTGAAATATAAAATCGATCCTGATGAAAAAAATCATCTTTTCACAACGTTTTATTAGCTTTATTCACGCTCCATCGTGTTATTAAAGTTAAATAAAACGTTAATTTCATTAAAATAAAACATGAAAATACTTAAATATTAAACCAGCAGTGGAATTACTGAATTACAATCAGCTGACTAGGTCAATGTACGCGCGAACGCCGAATTCGCGGCCCGCAACTAGCGATGGTACCACAATACCTAATAATTTACCACACTTGTCAAATACCTAACTTATCTACTTAACCTACTAATTTGCCACTGTGGTTGTCTCCACATAGCCACTTTAATTGAATTCACAGGTTAAATAAACCAAATAACTGGTCTGATTCCCGCAAATGAAAAAATACTTAAATAAAATGTTAACAAGGTTAGAGTCATGCTTTTTATCCATTGTGTAGGTATATTTTTATTCTGATGTATTCAGTTATGTACCTATTCAGATCAGTTCAGTACTAAATTATTTAAAAAATTAGGTTAAATAAACCAAATAACTGGTTCGATTCCCCGCTAATGAAAAAATACTTAAATAAAATGTTAAAAGCTTAGTCATGCTTTTTATCCATTGTGAAGGTATGTTTATTATTCTGATGTATTCAGTTATGTACCTTTTCAGATCAGTTCAGTACTAAGTAATTTAAAAATTAGGTATGAAACGGCTTACCGATCCTCCGTGGCCTTATGAGATTCTCCAAAGCACATTAATATGTTGCCGTATTCACGAGCACTATAAACGTACGCGTTAGGCATTATTAAAACAAAAAGAAACCCAAAACGTAACAACAAGAATAACACGTAATAACAAGTACGTAATACCAAGTAATAATAATAAGAATTTAATAAACAAAACCAATGAACTGTCGCTCGCGCATGCGTGTCCAAAGTCAGCGCGGAACTGTCTCAAAACTAAAATTAATAGTGAATCCTGCCAAAACTGAAGCCTACTGCGTCCTAACTAACGTCCTTGTGGTAAACACTTTGAACATTCCCACAGACCGTCAAATGTTATGACATTGCCAACTTTTATTTTATAAGTTTAGTTTCCATATGATCCTACGACTAGTCTTTCATATGGAATTTAGAAGTTGTAGTTGTAATTTTTAATACAATTAGACAATCAATTGTACCCTGACGAAACAAGCAGTTCGTTACTACAAAATGATATTGAAATTTATAAACGTACTTACTTGGTTATCTTTGATTTTGTACAAGAAAATAGAAATAAAATGGTATTGAATAATTTAATAGTTAAAATCAATTGCAATTATGATCGACAGCTAATTAATCTAAAAATAATTATTTTACTTAACTTTTATTGACTTTCCGTTTTAATCCTTCCAATACTTTAATTTGAAAACAGGTACGTCAAAACTATTACAAATTACTTGCAAGTTTTATTGTAATTGCTGCCTCTAATTTTATGTCGCTTGCAAACAAATCTTAGTAGGTAAATTTGGGGAATTCCATATGTTGGCGCTGACGCGAGGTGACACACAGTCGGCCGGGTGGCGGCAGCGCGTGGTACGAAGGGGCGCGACGGGGAATGCTCGCCAGTATTGTTGTGCGCGCACGCTATTGGTTCCTCATTCTTGCCGCGCTTTGAAAAGCGATGTTTCCAATATACAGTCGCACACACAGCTTTCTATGCACGACGCACGACGATGTTTTTAAAAAGGAAGGAAAGAAAATTATTTATATCTATTGTTTTATGACTGAACTAGTGAACGAAAAGGTAAATAGAAGGTGAATGGGGAAAATTGTGCAGTAAAGTTAAATGTATTGAGGAAGAATACCGAAAAATTACCATGTGGTCAACCTGATGACGGAAACATTTATCATTCGCATTGATGATGATGATTCTGATGAAGTAGCATCCAGTAACACCAACACACCATCGACATCCGGCTTCCATGTTCCATGTTCTAACGGTATAATGGACGGCGTGTCACCCTTAGCTTAAGTTTTCTTGTTACAAACTACTTTATTTTACGATTGAAATAAAAATAATGCTCAAGCATACATTATCCATTTTAATTTCAACCTCTTCCAAAGTTCTAAGAAGCTAGTAAAGTAACTATTATGATTCTACAATAAAACCATTAATTACTATTATAATATTATTATAAAACAACAGCCTAGTACCATGTAGTACTTTAGAACGCGACTGTACCCATGCGCAGACACACCCCTCCACTGTCGCTCAGCGTCGTGACGGGACCTGTACGGAGCTAGATAAAGAGTTTGGCTTCGACGCGGATATTGACCCTAGTCAGCTGATTTTATGATTTATTTATTTTAAATTCCACTGCTGGTTTAATATTTAAGTATTTTCATGATTCTTTTAATGAAATTAATGTTTTATTTAACTATATCAACACGATGGAGCGTGAATGAAGCTAATAAAACGTTGTGAAAAGATGATTTTTTTCATCAGGATCGATTTTATATTTCACCCATCATCTAAGATATAGTTAGTACTGTCGTCTGTCTTCGTTTTCGGGAGCGTTTCAAAATACCCTGTATAGCATAGACATTTTCAACACTGGTAATAAGCTGCCATTTTTATTCGCATTGACGTGGCGACAAAAGAGAATCTATCCCCATTTCGTCCAGTAGGTGTCGTAAGAAGTAACTATGGAAATCCCAGAAAGATCTCATGGTTTCCGATAGATGGCGGTATAACTTTTTGTTTTACAACAGACGTAAAATATCACTTACCACTATACAAGATGGAAAAAACGAACGGGACATGGAGTAAAAGTATTTAAAATATTGAAGATATGAAGATTCACTCAAAGGAAACATTTCTTTGTTTTACATAATAGGAATAACTACATTCAAAAATTAAAAAAAAAACTTATCTGAGCTGGGAAAAGAAGTAACTAAAAATGCAAAAAATAGACAATCACTATTTAATCAATCGATAGGGTATATTATGATAGAATGATATGAGGATAAAATCTCTCGTTTAAACATTGTATCTTACTATTAAAGAAGACCATGAAATCTAACAATCCATACATATCGACTCGAACTGAGATCCTAACCTAGACTGTTTATTTTTTAAATTCAATAGACCTTTTATATTTTTTTTTAAAACTCCACAATTAGAGTACCTACCTCGATCTGGAAATCTTACTGGTCATTTAATTGTTTCCGTTTGTACCTATCCAAACGTTGAAATTGTTATTGACACTGCATATTCTAATATTATGGGCAGTAGCACCGTCTTGTTGAAATATGACAAACATTATTTCACCCTAGCAGATAGTTAAATTCAATTCGTAGAAGGTTCAAACACGAACCATGTTTCTCCTGATGCCTCACCAAACATTAAACGCAAATCTCACTTAACTAACTACTACTGCTAATAATGATTATTACGCCTATTATTGCTAAAATTTGTTTCGTCAAACCACGCAACGTAGTCTAAGAAGTGTGGGTTGCGGGCTATTTCTGTTTGAATATTCTAACAAAATTCCAATCTTCTCTCGTGGTCTCCAGAATGTAATTTCTAAGCCAATCATCCATTGCGATAACATTTGTATTTGTTCTTTTTAAGCACATTTCAGCAGCTCCCCTACTTGAAGCTTTTGGATAATATTCAAAGTAGTATACTGTGTAATTTTTTTACCATTCGTAACAACAGTTTTCTAGCCGGTGTCTATCCGGTTACCTCTCTTCATAACACTGTAGAGTTAAAATGGGACTTTTGTGGTTTACATTGTTCCTAATATTAGGTATTTACCTATTAAATTGACTTTTTTTTAAATAAATTAACGTAATTTTTTTTTCTATAATTTTATTTCTATTAATCAAAGTAATCACCCATGCAACCGATGCATCTTTGCAAACGCAGTGGCAGTTTATTGATGCCCTTCTTGAAGAAATCAGCTAGACGGGAGGCAACAAATTCTTCAAAGGCATTTTGTACTGCCTCTCGGGTATTGAATTTTTTTCCCGCCAAAAAGATATCCAAATTCTGGAAAAAGTAGAAGTCTGTAGGCGCAAGGTCTGGTGAGTACGGTGGATGACGGAGAGCTTTCGACCCCAGCTCTTGTAACTTGGAGACCGTCTGTTGTGCAGTATGAGGTCGCGAGTTGTCGTGCAGGAGTTCCTTTGAGTTCCTTTATTTTGATACCCAACTCGATATTTTGATTTTGTTTATTTTTTTCAAATAGCTATCTAAGAACACTTGGGTTTTTAAGACGAATCAAACGATACCTTAATTGTCGAAATCCATCCAGCCGTTTGGAAGATACGATGTAATACAAACATACATACAAGATACGTGCGAAAAACATAACCCTTCCTTGACAGTCGGGTAAAAAAGTATTTTGATGTATGATGCAAGATGCAACCGCACATATAACAGATCAGTATTTTTGCGTCATATAAGTACTTATTTCATTGTTCATCGAGTCGGTTCACAAAGCATCGCCACACAGCGCGTTCATGTACTCATTATCAGCTATTAGCGGTTTTTAAATATATTAGGTTTTTAAATATTTATTTATCTTATCAGCAGCGGCATCTTAGGTGTAACCTATATTTGATTTAAAAAAAATAAACAGTCTAGGTTAGGATATTAGTTCGAGTCGATATGTACGAATTGTTAGATTTTATGATCTTTAATTGTAAGATACAATGTTTATTCAAGAGATTTTATCCTTATCGTAGACCCTATCGATTTGTTAGATAAAATAGTGATTGTCTACTTTTGCATTTTTAGTTGGGTCGATTCCCGGCTCACGTAAGCTTTTTCAAAAATGTTTAAATGTGGTTATTCCTAATTTAAATGTTGCCTTTGAGTGAAATTTGATATCTTCAATATTTATTGTACTTTCCCTCCATGTCCCGTTCGTTTTTTCCACCCTGTTTATACAAATACGCTGGACTGGCTATACACCGTGATTAAATGAGGCAATTTGATATTAGCCATTTTGGCGCTGATGGCAGTAGTAAGCGTCCACAAAACTAATAATAGAGATAGGACAGTGACAAAATATATCGATAAAATCTCTATACGCAGGCCTATACCTAAAGTACATTCTATTTATGTATCTTTTAATATAATGCCATATAATAAATAACTGTATCAATTAATAGTTATGTCTTAGACACAAGCTTATACCTCATATAAAACAAAAATCGACGCTGTGTTAGTCTATCCACGTTTTCCTTCTTAACCATAGACATAGAGAGAATGGACTATGCGTTCCGTATTCGTCGTGCAGTGAATACAGACTGAAAAGTGCGAGAGAGACAAGGCGAATGTATGGCCAGTAGTTGTCTCTTTCTAGAATTCTGATTGGTCCACGTCACTGGCTTGCAGGGCGTGGACCATACAGGCTTGCAGGAAAGAGACAGGTATTGGCCCCACAGTCTCTTTGTCTCTTTCTAGAGAATGGTCACTTTTGTGAGGCTAACGCTCAGTCCAATCTCTATGTCTATGTTCGTAACAATAGAACGGGTTTTGTTCCGAGTTTCACCACTGGGTATGTATGGTTCGTTCGAGAGGTTTATAAAGGTCCAATGAGTAGTAAAAGCTGCAGTAGGTAACCACAAAATAAAAAAATATCATTTTGTAAATAATCTATTGTTAACCATTCTATAAGCTGCCAAAATAATGCCTATTTCAACAATATCTATAGGTACAACTAGAATTTTACATACCGTGAAACCTAGCAACTTTGCCATTTTTGGAAGGACTTAAAAGTTTAACACCAATTTTACAAAAAAAAAATGTACTGTGAGACTGGGCGTCAATGTTAAATGTAACATTATGTTCTTCGTAGATTTGGTATTTATTAATGATTTAAACAAATACTAACATTAAACAGACAAAATACTCAAAAATAGAAAATGGCAAAGTTAACCTCACTTTGTGGTAACTTTGCCATCGGGGTTTATAATGAAAATAATAGGATTCGACTTCAAGTTTGAAGGTAAGTTTACCTCATAATATAATACACAACACCCAGAGTTATGATTTGCTTCTTTAATTGTACAGTCATACCTCGACTTACGCTACCCTGTTTTACGTGAATTTGGAGATACGCGGTTTTTCATTTGCCCACTTCGCTCTGTCAGTGTTCGGTTAACGACAATTTCGAACGTTTTTTTACCAAAGAAACCCAAGGAGAATCAGCCTCAAATCCTGAACAAATTGATGGTATAATTGAAGAAGTGGTCGTTATTGCCAAACAATTAAATTTAGAGGTGGATAATGATGACGCCCAAGAATTGCTGGATTCACACAATCAATGCTTATGGAAATGCGTGAGCATGATGAAGACATTGAACAACCTGATTCGTTAGACTCAGTTGAATCGGAAAATCAAGTGACGATTTCAAACTTAACAGAAGGCCTCAGTACAATTGAAAAGGGGTTAATAATTTTAGAAAAAATATATACAAATGAAGAACGCGTTTCTACTACAAAACGGGAAATAAAACAGTTACTGGCATGCTACGAGGAAATTTTACGTGAGAAGAAGAAAAATTAACTCGTTAGGCGACATTGTTAGAATATGTGAAGCCTTCGACATCAAAATAACTTCGGTTTATGTTGTTTTATTCATAGTAATGTAAATTGTTTTTATTATCTAACATTTTATTAAACATGATTCTTCTAAATTATTGTTTTCTTTAGACTCTGGTCCCGATTTCACAAACTTTAAACGTATTTATATGCAAAATTGAACCCCGACATACGCGAATTGAATTCCACGGCTATCGCTTGGTTCCTATTCTTGGTAAGTCCGGGGTATTACTGTATTGCAAATAGCAAAGTTTACGCTTGTGGCAAAGAGTTGCCCTCCATTTTCAATTTTTCATACAAACTTGAAAATATGTGTCAGGTTGTCAAAATCCTTGATTTGATACTTAATTTTTATTTAAATCGTGTCACAATAATTTCTTAAGAAAAAACTAAAATATATCAACAAAAATACTCTTGTCTAAAATTAAAAATTAAATTGGTGCAATAATAAGCTAAAATCAATTATAGTAGAGCCGTGGTAGCTCAGATGGTTAGCGCTCGCTCTAAGTTTCACAATACGCGAGCAACCCGGGTTCGATCCCCGCCGGCACCAATGAAATTGTTAATTGCAATTTTAAGTGCTGATTTACCACGTGCTCGGCGGTGAAGGAAAACATCGTGAGGAAACCTGCATGTCTGAGAAATCAAAAAAAAAAATATTTCGAAGACATGTGAAGTTCGCCAACACGCATTGGGGCAGCGCGGCGGACATTTCCTTGCCCTAAAACCCTCTCAGAAATGAGAGGAGGCCTGTGCCCAGCAGTGGGACGTATATAGGCTGTAACTTTACTTTACTTTTAATTATAGTATAGAATAAAAAAAAGCTTGTTACAATCATTTTTAACAAGTATTCGTTTTTTTATTAGCCATCATCACCATTTTATTACGGGTCGTAATAAAATGATGTCAGGTCATAATTATTGTAATCAATCTAAATATTGTTTTATATTAATACACTAAGTTGAAATTATGAAAAATACTGAGTAGTAATAATATTATTAATTCCCGACAACGCAGTAAAAATAATATAGATTTCTCTATTGTTTTCCTTCACTTTTAATAAAGACTAGCTGTGCCCGCGGTGTAGCTCGCGTATATAGGTTTTTACTTAAAGAATTTGACGTTTAGGTAAGAGAATATTAAACGATTTATATCATTACGGTATCAATAAGTGGTAACAAAATAAATCGTTATCCTCAAAGTTCTAAGTCGTTTATGATAAAGTTTCTGTGTAAACGACGTTAGAAGTAGACTTAGCCGGGGCGTACACAAAATGGTTAAGGGGGCTACTAACGCGGGAAAAGCAACATAGAGTTGGCCATGTGCAAAACAGTCAGTACTGAGGTCCACTCCTGCAACGCGTAAAGTTCGACCTTGCGCTTTATTTACGGTCATCGCATAACACACGCTGACTGGGAAGTGAACAGTGAACACGCTTAAAACTGAAATGAAAGTTATTTGAATTTGGTTTGGTATAAGAGGGATTTTGGGTATAATGACAATACCACGACATTTTGTTGCAATTTTGTTAGTTGTTACTTTTAGTAACACCAAAACCAAACAAGTTTTCTCGTAAAACGGACATCGTTTCATTCGCAACGTTTTCAATTAAACACGACGTGAAACACTCTATTGAAGCCGCTATTAAAATAGAGTGTTTCAAAAGCCGCTATTGATATTCGATAGATGGTTTCGTTTCGTTACTCAAAAGAGCCGCTACAACCCACCGCTATTTGTTACTTTTAGTCGAGTTCCGTTGTATGGGTTGAGTGGACATAGATTTTTTCAATGAGTCTCGATACGATTCACCAGCGGAGAATCTTAACACCGCAATTCAGAAAAGGTTGTAATTTGTACAACGCCATCTATTACGTTCTTTGTGAGAAAACATCCTTTTTTTAATTTAAGGAAAACATCTTTTTTTTTGTTTACTGTGTTTTAAGTATAAATATATTATTATAGAACGTTTTTTTACACACAAATCTTTTCATTACTATTTCTGAGATTTTATGGCGCCATTGAACAAATTCGAACCTACATTTCAAAATAATAATCATAACTTTCGATAGAATTAACCAATTTTAATAAAACAAAGATTAAATGTAACTCGAAGATACGCTTTATGATTTTCTTAACGATTTCTTTGAAGAAAAGATGTTTAGTTTAGACGTGATGCGTTTGTTACGCAGCCCTAATCTAGGCAATCTGCTGCGTTGCATCGGCTTACGACAATAACGAGGCGCCGCGTCAGCATAACGTGTCTACTGTCTTATATTACCTGGTGATATATTTTACCGTGTGAATTAATTCTAGATTCAAACATCTAATTAGAGTCACCTCATTTAGTTGTAATAATTATTGTAAATTAAATATATATTAAAGAAAAATTGCTTTTTTTGCAACCTTTGGCTGGAGCCCACATAATTCGTTCATAAACAAACAGACAAACAGGCAGACAATTCTAAAAATTATAAAAATGTACTTATTTAATTATTTTCAGTCCCCATAATGATTTTAGTCACAAATATACTATACAATGTACAGAAACAGACACAACATGTTATCACCATTTTTATTATATGTATAGATTTAAAGAGAGATGGCGCTGTTAACATCAATTCTAAAAATAAAAGAGATTAATTGACGCAATTGGTACATTATATAAAACATAAAAGAACTTATAAATCAGTGCCTGCATAGTAAGCAAAAAAGAAAGTTTGATCCTCGCCAAAACCAACGAAATTGTTAATAGCTCTTTTAAAATTTGATTTACCACATAGAACGGCGGTAAAGAATAAATGAGTTTGTCAACACGCAGTAGGGCAGCGAGTTTTATAAAGATTAGCAGCAAATATGAAAACTCATCTACAGGAAAAAAACCACAACCTGCCTTTTTGTATTACATTTGCACAACACCACCATCTATCGATGAAATTGGTTAACTATTGTACTTTAGAACTTTAGATTTAGTTACTAAGGTTAATATATTTTTGTATATATTTATTACGTTCTTTAATACTTTTGTTTACTGCGTTTTAGATATAATTATATCATTATAGGACATTATTTTACATCGTTTAATTATTATTTATGATATGATATTAGTTTAAAATGCACTTGATGACTCAACCAACGCCACCATTGAACAAATTCGTACCTTTACTTCGCACCCATACTTCAGAATATTTATCATAACTTTTGATGGAATGAACTGATTTTAATAAAATAAAGACTAAATGTAACACGAAGATACACTTTATAATTTCCTTAACGATTCTTATGATATAAATTAGTACTTTATACGTGATACGTTAACAAACAAACAGACAGACAGACAGAAAATTCTAAAAGTGGTAGAAATGTATTTAATTACTTATTTTTAGTACCTCTCAATCACTTTTATCACAAAAATATAAAATGTACCGACGTCTGCTATTTACATTTTTATTATATGTAATTGATTGACGACTCATTTGGTAAAATCGGTCTAATGGGCTGCTACGGTGAAACATCGATACAAGCATACATACAAACATAGAATGTCAAGTGCAGAACACTTTGTTTAAATAGTTGTAATCGGTTAAAAATATAAGTTGAAAGTTGGCAAAGTAACCGTCACATCGTGGCATCACTAGTATGGTAACTTTGCCAAGTTATTTTTATAGATAAATGTTAAGACCAACATGTTAAAAACGATATATTACGTTTGATAGGCATTAATATTACGTTGCTACAAAGATATAGATACCTACATTCAGTATTTCAAACAAAAAAACTAAAGTTCTGGAGCACTGAACAAAGAGGTTATTTCGCCGGCACAATTCCGTGTTAAAATAAAATGCCAAAATTAACTCTCATTTTGCCATATCGAAAGCAATGCTGTCAATTAGTTATTGTATTTTCATCCAAAACATGGCTTATCTCGAGAAACGTTACGTTTTCCGTGTTAATCTTAATTTTGTACCAGTACACGCCTGATGGCAAAGTTAACATCCATTGATAAAGTTGCCAGACCTGACTGTACTTTAAATTTCATTTAAGAATACCATACGAAAAATCATTGACGTCATAATCAATTTGCTTCGGATGCCAATTCATAAGTTTTATGCTTTTTAGTCACAGTTTTAGTATAATCATCAGCCGATTATACTAAAACTGTGACTAAAAAGCATAGACCAAGACCTGTAAAATAATAAATGTTTGATAATTATCTGTTGTCAGCTACTTTCATTGTTGTAAACAGATATAGGTAGAAAAAAGCATCGATAACTATTATCGACAATGAACTCGTCAACCCTGTTGAATTTTATTGTTTATCAAAAATAGGTAATTTAAAGCTAAACATTTTAGTAATTACATTTAAATAACATAAATTACAGATTTTTAAGTGCCTACATTATCAAATAGTTTTCCTTTTTGAATATTTATAAACTATAAATCCCCTTACTTGTGGAATGTTACCACACTTCCTGCTGGTAACGAATTTTGCAATTCACGCACACTATCGTTTTTATTAAAAATACTTTTTATTATTTTACTAACATGAAACATAACTAAACTATACAACATACACTCTTTTTCTCATTTAAAACTTTAAAATTCTCTTAGATGTTTTGAGCAACACAACAGCCATTTACAAATTATGTCAAATTTAGTTCCCGGTACACTCGATGGCAGCGCTTCAAATCGGCATGAACGATTTGTAGGGTAAAGCCATAGACTTAGAATACGCGAGTATATTCTAAGTCTATGGGTAAAGCCAATCCAGCGTACTAATATATGGAGGTCAGTGTAAAATGCCAAGTCTGGCGAAAACTCCTACAGCGAGAGAAGCCCGTGTCTTATTTTTTTCTGACGCCAAACGACACTGCACCCAATGCTTTGCCTGGAACAAATCTGAAGGGTAAAACAGCCAGTCCATGTTAAACTAACAGAGGCGCCAACGAATCTCTAGCCTTCTTTGTTTAAAGTTGGTTGCAGGTGTTCATGGGCTGCAGTAGCCACACTGCAGCCCATGAATTAACAGTTTGTCTGATGGTAAGGTTAGCTCATTGCTTATATTACAAAAAAGCCAGGTGTTTACGATAGTTAATATTTTATTATGATATGGATTCCCAAATATAATACATTATTCTATTAAACTTAAATAATAAACAAAACTTTTAATAGAATTTTTATGATAAATTCATTAACATTATATGTAATATGTAACATTTATTTACATAACATTAATATACACAATATTTATATAGTATATTATGTAAACAGACACACATAACCTATTCATAAAATTAATACAAAAATGTAAACAAATAAAGAAAAAAAAAATTGTTTAATTGTTTCTCCTTTCTAGCAAAAAATCAAAAATCAGCCCTAAATACGAAATGGCAAGACGAAAGCTGAAATATAATCAAATAATCTTAATAGAAATCTGTGTGTTTTAATAGGAAAAATAAGAAATAAAAATAACATTAGTAATTGATAACAACGCCGACGAGTGAACGTGGCTGCCTGCGTCACCATTCACTGACTCCGGGAATGTATTTCTCGATAAGTTTTTCGTAGTAGGGCCACAGAGCCTCAATGTCTGGCACCTTCTCACTCTTAGTATAGAGATCGTATTTACTGCAACAAAGTTAAAATTGTAATTATGATCATCAATGTTTTTTTTTTTCATGTAGTAGCAGTAAATGGATCCATCATCCATTATATGTACGTGGTAGAGCCATGCTGCTGCTATATTATAGTTGTAGCTTGAATGGCTCAGCTCGACCGTAGAAGGACCACGCTCTCACAGAATACCAGCGTAAAATAGTAGCTTAATGCTGCTGTGTTCCGTATAGTGAGTGTAGAGAACCGGAGACCCTTTTTACTGGAAACGAAGCATAGCATCTTAGCCCTCAGGGGTGACAACGCATGTGCATTTTTATACTTAATTGAGGATAAATGTAGATGTCTATGCGCCACAGCACCCACTTCCCATCAGATGGACTGTGTGTTCGTTTGTCACCCTTATTCTAAAAAAAAAAAAAACAAGAGCAATAAACCAAGGCATGCATGCCAATTTCTCCGAACACATTATGGTAGACGATGATATTGAACTCCTTCAAATCCCTAACTATGTTCTAGCCTCTCATTTTTCTCGCATTAAACGCAGAGGGGGGACATGTATGTACCTGGTAAAACATAATATGAACTTTACCGTATAAAAGGCATTCAAAAGTTTAATATCCCCAACGTAATCGAGTGTTGTGCTGTTGAATTAGTAGCTCATAAAATTGTTATACTCTGTGTATATAGAGTACCAGAGCAAAAGCTCTAGTAAATATCTTGACATATTTTTCAATAATCTAGATGACATCCTATGTATTTTGACTAAAAATGGTACAAAAAAAATCGTTGTCTGTGGTAACTTTGATATTGATATGCTGAAAAAGAATAAGAATGCCATGGAGCTAGAGCATCTCATTATTGGATTCAACTTAAAACAATCGTTCAAAGAACCGACAAGACCAAGCAGTGGTTTCTGTATTGAAAACATCTTTCATAACATACGTGGAACTAAATCTGATCTTTTGGAATTAGGTTTGTCCGACCATAAAGCCTAATATTTATGCTGTCCTGTAAAAAAAACCTATTTATTTGACTACTGGTTCTCATATAAACGTGGTTATTCTGAGTATAATTTGAGAAAGTTTAAAGAGTGCATTAATGAGCTCAAATTCAGTGAAGTTTTTGAAACAAATGACGCAAATAAAGCTTTCACTTTGTTTTATGATTTATTTAGATTATTTTATAACTTATGCTTTCCTATATTAAAAATTAAAAACAAGACAAAAATTCGACCAAAATGACTCTTTCTTGGAATCAAGAAATTTAGCAAACATAAACGTTCACTCATATGGAAATACAGATTATCTAAGAACCTTAAAGATAAATTACTTTTCAAAACATATTCTAAGAGGTACAGTAAAATTATCTAATTAACTCAAAAATCTCAAAATAATCATTTTATCCTAAATGCTAAAAATAAATCCAAGGCCTCTTGGAATTTTATTCATGGCAATAAACTAAAACTACTCCCTGAAAATATTAAAGAATTGATAACAGATGATCATAAAATTACAGATCCTCAGCAAATAGCAGAATCGTTCAATAATTACTATGCAGATTTGGTTAAACCTCAAAATATAAATAATCCCCAAAACAGCAAACATGCACGTATAACTTATAATATTCCTTTTTTTAAAGTCCCACTGATCCCTATGACATCTCTTCTATCATAAATAATTCAAAAATACTAAAAGTAGTGGGTTTGATGACATTTGTGTATCAGTGTTAAAATAAGTTTGTTCTAGTATTGCGCCCATACTTAGCCACATTATTAACTTATGTTTTGAACAGAGTATTTTCCATCAATATAAAAAAAGACTACAATAATTAAACCCTTCCATACAAAAGAAGCTAAATGCGATATGAAGAATTATAGACCAATAGCCCTAACTCCTACATGCTCTAAAATAATTGAAAGGGCTATATATAATAAATTATATAATTATTTCGAACGGAACAACATCTTTACCGCTGATCAAAAAGGATTCCGAAAGAATATGTCAATAAACCTAGCTATTTATGAATTTTTAAGTATGATATACCCAAGAGTGGAAGCTAGACAACCTTCTTATGCCTTGTTCATGGATATGTCAAAGGCCTTTGACTTTGTGGATCATGGAAAACTTTTAAATAAACTTGAGATATACGGTGTAAGGGGCAATACTCTCGATTTATTAAAATCGTACCTCAGTTGAAGAACTCAAATCACGAAAATAAGCAAAATTTGTTCCAAACTAAAAAATGAAATACATTATAGATCCAGTCCTAGAAGAGTTAAATTTGGTGTCCCACAAGGAAGTGTTCTGGGGCCACTACTTTTTATTATTTATACTTGTATAAACGATCTACCTAAATCTATTAAAGATATTGTTCGCAGATGACTGTATAGTTATTTATAATAATGAAAACTTCATAAATAGTAGCTTAAAGTCAATAATTGAGTGGCTACAAAACAATAATTTAATAATCAAATGTTAATAATGTTCTATCCCACAATCTATGGATTATTGTTTTATTACATTAGGTTTGCGCTTAGACATAGTATTTTCGATTCATGTCTAAATGTGTTATCAATCATAAAAAATATTTTATCCACATTAAAAAAATAGAAGATATAACAATTTTCATTAATTAGATTTTATTATATTACTAACGTCATCTGTAAGAAAACTAAAAAATACTTTGTAGTAGTACCACGGTAGACACGTTAGATGGCGCTGATTATGAATGGAGCATAAGAGCTAACGCGCACTGGTGATTTTTGTCACCGTGACATTAAAGTTTTTGTCATTGTCACGTCACGTTTCCAAAGCGGAGTGCGCTCACGAAGGGTAACAGTGACAATTTTTTTTTAAATTCGAAGCGTCATTTGCCGACATGGACTTCGAAAAGACGGTCGTTGTCTGTGAACTCATCAGACTAAGGAGAAAAAAAAAGCTAAAAAATTACTGGGTACACCCCCTTTGGAGTGATAGCCTGTCACATAAGTGGAAATTTTTACACTATGTTTTATAAACTTCGAGAACATCCAAATAAATTTTTTCGATGTTTCCGAATGAGTGTTAGAATGAGATTGATAGAATGAGAATGAGAGATCGTTTTCATGAACATTCATGTTTTGCGTAGATGGTGATGCCAAAGTCTGTTCACAATGCAAATAGCGAAGGAGCGACCCGGAGAGTGACAATTTTGTCACCCGTGAGCGCGCTGCTATGAAAAACAAACGGCGCGGTGACAATTTCGTCACGGGGTTGTTCGTCGGTCGGCGTACCAAAATGTCACCCAGTTGTCACGTCGTAACATGCGCGCATCTTCACACATATCCACGGACTTGATATGAGTGACGAAACAGTCACGTTGACAAAAATCACAAGTGCGCGCTAGCTCTAACTTGATGAAAAAATGTCGGATAACCTCTCAGGTTCCGATATTGTTTTGGGCCAACCCTTAGTCAGATCTATGGTCTGGCCAAGGTCAATAATATATTTTCTGCAGAACAATTCTTTTTTAAATGTTATTTATAAGAATTCGCGAGCCATTACAAAGTTATACTTTTAGCTAGTAAATATAGATAAAACTAAAATAATGCAATTCAAACAAAAATACTAATCATAATTTTAATACACAAATTTAGTATAATGACAAAGAAGTCCAAATAACAACAACAACAAAGTTTCTTGGCGTTCACATTGATGAACATCTGAAATGGCAAAGCGATATAGAATTTGTATACAAAAAAGTGTCACAGTCATCTTATATCCTATATATGCTAGCAAAAAAGTCAGTCTCCCCACATTACTTGTGGCTTATCGTGGTTATGTTGCGTCCAGGCTTAGATATGCAATAATCTTTTGGGGAAACGCCACTAACTGGGATAAAGTGTTTAAATGTCAAAAAAGGTGTATCCGTGCTATGTGTGGTTTAAAAAGAACTGATAGCTGTAAGAATTATTTCATGAAATTAAAATTACTTACCGTACCATCATTATACATATTTGAAATGACTTTATTTATCAGGCAATATCCATCACTATTTAAACTAGAGATTTCGAGATTTCGCAATAGAAGCAGATTATATAATAACCTTGGTAGAAAATATAAAACTACCCTGTATGGGAAAAGTGTTTTTGCTATGGCTCCAAAGATATAAAATAAGAGTGTAACGATATACAGATTTTCAAAGATAAATTGTTCCACTTTCTAATTGAACATTCATTTTATTCTACTGATGAATTTTTTGTCGAGTGTCAGAGTTAATGTCCGGTTGACTGTATTACATGACATATAATAAACCCAACGACTAATAATTTTGATCTAATAATTTATGAATAGTCTAATCCAATGTAATCAATATTATTTCAGATGAATAATTTAATCTAATAATCTAATCTATTATTATGAATAATGTAATCAATGAACTATTAATGATATTTGACATTTGTATGCCTATGAGGCTGATCACAGACTGAACTTTATTTGTATTTAAAGAAGACCTCTTTGTAACCTGTGTATCACAAATAAACTATTTGATTTGATTTGAATGCAATTTCTGTATACTCACTTAAACTCCAGTACCCACTGAAGAATCTGTTCATCCTTTTCGTTGGTTAAATGGCGATAGTCCCCACCGGCGTGCCACGGGTAGAAGGAGTGATATCTGAGCAAACAATGTCGTGTTTAATACATGCTGTTCGTAGAATGTTGACTCCAGACTGCAATAAAATATCTGTCTTTTGTTTAATAAACACCTCATCAGCTTGTAAAGTTGGACGGCTCGGCAGCGCTGTTGCTAAGAGTTTGACTGTAACGCTGCAGGCCGCAGGTTCGAATACCGCACGGAGTAAGTATCACAATACAAATACTTGGTCCGGCATGGTTGTTTGTTCATGTGGTAATGAAACGTTCCATCAAACAGGAGAAATTTCTAGTGAAATGAATTATTTATATCTTCGTGTTTCTTGAAATGAAATATTAAGTTCTTGTGATGAATCCATCATCCCATTTCGTCACCCTCGTGTGTGACGTAAGAGCCGTCTATGTGATATAACCAATAGCGTTATAACCAACTCGTTTACGTTAAGGGTGCGAGAAGTTTGACCTCGTCAATCTGGCTGTCAAACGTGACGATTAAGGCAAATCTTCTCTGCAATGGCAGAGGCTCATCTCCAGCAGTGGATATTTACACATCATGAACAGTTGGCACAATGCAATATATTGTAACACTACGTGTAACACCACCAATTTTACGTGTTAGACTTACGCCGGAATGTACTAGCTAGCTCGAACGACCGGAGATGAATCACACTCTCACAGTATACAGTCACAGAGTAAATAGCGATATAACGCTGTTGCAATTGGTGTGGTGAATGAAGATCTGGAAATGTTTTTTTTTGTTAAAAATGCATTTTATCTTAGTTCTCAGGGGTTGATAATGCATCTGCATTTTCATTCTTAATTGAAGATAGATTTATGTGACTGTGGGCCTCAGCATCAGTGGCCTCAACTTAACATCAGTTGAACTTTGTACTCACTTCACTAAATCACCCTTACATAATACATAATTATTAATGAATGTATGATGAAATTATCATTGTTTTCTTAACAAATATGACTCCCAATTTATTTTGGTTAGTTTGGTTCTTCGCTGTTGAGGTCTCGCTTGTAATACAGAAGACTTTAACGTAAGAACATAATAGTTTTAAATAAGCCTAAACTGAACGAAATATCTCAACTCTGACTGATACATAAATGTGGTTTATGACATACGGGTACAGATGGAAGGATCAAAAATTAAGTCTGAATTAGAAATCTTTTATTCCAAAATTCATTAACCGTACCTTATCATGTAAAGCCCCTTTTCAGGTAGCTTGGACTTGTTGTGAAGCAGGAACTGGTAGAGGTACTCGTCGTGGCTCCAGGACATCAGCAAGTTGTCCAGTCCACAGTGTGGTTGGTACATTCCGTACTTCGTGCTAAACAAATATTGGTGCCATAAAGAAATGTGTAGAATCTCACATACATATCTAAATTTATTCAATAGCAATGAGTTGCAGCGATGAGGGCCACGGGTTCGAATCCCGCACGGAACAAGTACTTGTATGGCCTACAAATAATTGTATGTCAACTGCCCCCACGATACAGGAGAAAATCCTAAGTGGTGTGTAGTGTGGTAGTGTAAATTGATACAATAGCCATAAATTTTTTATTTTTGCTGTGAAAACATGTAAAAACCATTTAGAGAATTTAAGGTTAATTCTAGGGGTTAATTCTAACATATGAGTACTAATTGACTTATTTGAAAAGAAGATAACACATCGTCGTAACGATTACTCATAGATAGGTCCTCCAGGCCGAATTTACATCACGGCGGCCAATCACAGCGGAAACTAGCCATCTGCGCAGGACACGATTATATTGCCCAAGTTTACGCGCAAGCTCAATGTAAAGTAGAAGCATATTCCTTACATATAACTACATTTTATACTTATGCTCATATGCGAATTTAATGAAAACTTCCGAACTATTCTGCAACTATATAGTTGCAGCAGGAAAGGGCTGGCTCGACCGGGGTAAGAACACACTCTCACAGAATACCAGCGTAAAATAGCAGCTGCTGTGTTTTATATGGTGAGTGTAGAGAACCGGAGACCCTTTTTACTGGAAACGAGGCATTCCATCTTAGTCCTGAGGGGTGACAACGCATCTGCATTTTGATTCTTAATCGAGGATAAATGCAGATATCTATGGGCCACAGCATCCACTTACCATCACGTGGACTATGTGCATGTTTGTCACAATACAATTCAATACAATACTTCTTTATTGTACACCAAGAAAAGATAAAATTATCAAAAAATAAACAACTATTGAGGGAAATACAAAGGGCGGTCTTATTGCTACATAGCAATCTCTTCCAGACAACCCAGAAGAAGAAATAAATAAAAATAAGAAAAAGAACAATGGGTAGGGTGCATTAAAATAAAAATATAACAAATAAAAATAAAGATACAAACTTATGCATTAAAAAGACAACATTCTTCAGGTAGATGTCACCCTTATTCTATAAAATAAAATAAATAAATTTACCACCAAATCAATTCTTTCTTACTTATATTTTGGGTTGTAAGTGTCCGGATTATCTTTGAAACTCTCAGGTCCGTACACGATGCTCTTGCCCCACTTGCAGCCGACGGGGAACGTGTCGCCGACCACGCACCACTGCGGCTCGCCATAGAATGCCATTACCTAATCAAAAGCAAAAACAACATTTTACAATTAGTATTTTCCCTCTGTTGTCTTTTACGTGATACAGGATATTCTTTCGCCGACACTAAACAGTAAACTTACAGTCTGAAGTCCTCTCCCACAGGGAAGGATTTTGTCATAGCCCGCCACGCTTGGCTGGCTGGCTGACCACCGCAGTTTTTTATTATTTTCAGTTGTTATCAGGAAGAAACCTTGAAGAAATGAGCCTACTGCTTTTTAAAAAGCCGGCAACGCACCTGCTATTCCCCTGGTGTTGCAGTTGTTCATGGGTGGTGGTCAACACTTACCAACAGGTAAGCCGCATGCTCGTTTGCCCCATCTTCCAAAAAAGGAAGCTACTGCTGCCCACCTCCTGTATCAATTTCCCTCTGCCGCCTCTTACGACCCCCGGACCCAAAATCAAATCAAAATCATCCCGATGAACTCTTTTGTGCCGTACCACACGGCAAATTTTCCTTAAAAGTTTAAACCAAACTTCACGGACTGGTAATGCACGGCAGCATTACAAGTGGTGAGGGCTTGAGCTCGGCATTCATCAACTCGTTCGTCCAATGCGATGACCACTGGATATCTTATATTAATTTTGTATTAATATTGTGAAACAAGTACAAGTGTATATCCAAATCACAAAACTAGAGCTATACCACCCATCTACCTACTTCTGTTGCCAAATAGCAGTGCTCGCAGTGCTGTGTTCCAGTCCGAAGGGTAGAGAGTCGGTATAATTACAGGCTGTGAGGCATTCCATCTTAGCCCTCAAAGGTGAGGCCATAGAGTCCATAGATCGCCTTCTTAGTTGGCTGCTGGTGTTCATGGGTTGTACCAGCCTCGTAGTAGCCACTTACCATCAGGTGATAGTTCGTTTGTCACATACATTTTATTTTTATACTTGTAATTCAAATCGTTGAATGATAATGACGTACTTTGTTAACAATGAATGAGATTATCCCCAAGATTATTAATTATTATCCTACGTTACAACGTGGATCACAATATAAAAATGTAAACAAGACATTCGCGATGGGTGCTTTAATATCATACTATTTAATTATTGATTACATAATCATGAGATTCAAGTCCCGGATCGGTCTAAAATCAGTTATTGGATTTTTTGTCAGTAGCAGCCCGGAGTCAGGAAGTTGGCGGTGTGTCACCCGCGTGCCTCAGAAATCACGTAAAGCCGTAGGTCCTGCGCCTGATCTCTTTCAGGTCGTGTCGGATTACCGCCCATCGGACTATGAGAGTGAGGGAATAGATAGTGCGCTGTGTTTGTGCATACACTCGGATCTGGATCGGCACTATAATCCTGTCTTGCGTAGATGGCTAGACTCCGTTGAGACTGGCCACCGTGACAGAATTCGTTCTGGAGGACACTATTATTTTTACTATTTAATATGTGTGTGTGACAGCCTCGACGTTCTATTGGTCGTAAACGTGGTTGCTGATCATGAGGAGGAGTTCGAATCCCGGGTAAGGCCAAAATCAGTTATGGAGTTATCCTGTCAAGAAATTCTCAATAGCAGCCCGGAGTCAGGAAGTTGGTGGTGCATAACCGTTATAGCCGTTATCCTGCATGTGATCTCTCTCGGGTCATGTCAGGTTGCCACCCATCGGACTATGAGAGTGAGGAATAGAGAGTGCACCTGTGCTTGCGTATACACTCGGGCACTGTAACCCTGTCCTGCGCAGATGGCGAGACTCCGGTGAGACTGGCCGCTGTGACCGAAATTCGATCTGGAGGACATTGTATTGTACGTCGCAATTTCATAAGGAAGCTAACTACTGTTTCAACCAGAGTTACACAATCGCACTTCAGGTCCCAAAATTTATTTATTTTTGTTAGTTTAAACTGGGCACTTAGCTTAGTTACGGATAACTCAGTATTCAATTACTCTCACAACTATGCTACGAGTACATATTATATGAGGTCATCAACTTAATTTAATATCAACATCAAGTAGGCGTGTCCAGAGGTACTACAATATGTTACGTTTCATATTATTATTTCTATATCTTCATTACTATACAAAACCGGATAACATATTACCTTTCAACAGATTCTATTAAAATCAATTAAGTCTATGTTTAAAATTAATACCAGCGTAAAATAGCAGCGTAATGCCTTTGTTTCGTATGGTGAGTGTAGAGAACCGGAGACCCTTTTTACTGGAAACATCTTAATCCTTATGGTGACAACGCATCTGCATTTTTAATCGAGGATAAACGTAGATCTCTATGGGTCACACATCCATTTATTATCAGGCGGACTGTGTGCTCGTTTATCACTCTTATTCTATATAAAATAAATACCTTGCCCAAATCATGTATCAATCCAGTGAGGTGAAACCAGTCCTCATCGGGGTGATCCTGGCGGATGCGTTCGGCGGTCTGGAAGGCGTGTACGATGTTTGGCAGATCCGTGTCTGGATCCGATTCATCCACCAACTCGTTCAGCTTGATCAGCGCATCCTTCACCGTTGACTTGAAGTGGTTGAATTTCAACCATTTCTCGCGTTTCTCTGTTACCGTTAAGGATTTTTTAATATCTTATTCATTAAAAGCTTTATTCTTTCTAGTCTGAGCTACCACGGCTTATCGTAATAAATATAAATAATTTAGTAGATTCTTCTTTTCTTTTGAGTCAAATAAATTTTAGGATATCTCGCGTTCGTACTCGGTCAAAAAATATATTTGTAGTTCCATTATGTAAATCCAATTTTGCCGTATATCGTTTTTTTTAATCAGAACATGCACAAAATATAACAAAAATATGAGCACATATATATGAGCATGATGTATTTCATGAGAGTAAGTTTAAGTTTATAAGCAAAATTAAAGCAAGTAATGTGTATCAGCTATGATGCCGTATCTACTATTATCACATTTGTCTTAACAATATAGACGATCTACGTTGTAATTATTGTGTAAGGCCTTTCTGTGTCTATCGATGGAATTTTGCTCCAAATGTTTTAATGGAAACAATTTTGGCTTTATGTATTAATTCAATATTCCTTACTCACAATATGTACTATGATAAACTGTATATTTTCCTTAAATAAAAAAAGATATTTTGAAGACATTGAGAACTCCGCCAACACGCAATGGAGCAGCGCGGCAGACATTTTCTTTGCCCTAAATCTCTCGGAATTGAGAGGAGGTCTGTGCCCAGTATTGCGACGTATATTGGCTGTAAATTTACTTTTAACATTATAATTTCAATGATTCACGTCGGTCAGTTTGAATTGTATTTTATTTACTTTTAATAAAGGTGCCGACTTTCTTGATTGTTTTTTTAGAGTACCATATGGTCCATTAGTATCCATTAGTATGCCGTTGTCTCCTAAGTGCCAGAGTGGCCGTTTTTGGTGAAACCAAAAAATAGAAAAAAATATTTTACTTGTTTACTTGCACGCTAAATTTTAACTTGCCACTTATTACTAAATTCACTGTTTACATGCATTAAGTAACTTAAAATAAGTTGAAATTTAGTTGATTACTTGATTAATTAATACGTATGAATCAGCCTTAATTCACCGGCGACGGCTTCTCTAACGCAACTACCACATGGCTAACTGTTACAATGTTATAAAATAATTACTAAATCAAACTAAATGTCCTTACGTTTGACCAGTTCCACTGTAACGTTGGTGTGCATTGTGTAGTAAGTCCTGCGCACGCGCTCCTTGATGGGGTCAGCATCGTCCACGGAGTAGTCTCGAAACGCGTCGATTGGCTTGTCATTGAACGTGGGCTCTGGACGGAGGAGCTGCGATGGGTCGATCATTGACACCGGACTTTTTTGCTATACCACAAAAATAATTAACTTTAACCAAGTATTTAAAGATAAAAAGTAAATTATAGCACAATTACCTATGTATATCCGTGGTAGAGCCACGCTGCAGCTATATTATGGTTGTAGCACAAATGGGTCGACTCGACCGGGGTAAGAACACGCTCTCACAGAATACCAGCGTATTTTTTTTATTTTATAAAAAAACGTCACTCCTACACTAGGATTTTCTCCTGTATCGTAAAGGCAGTTTACGTACATAAATAGCACAAGGACAAACATCCAGACCCGGAATAATTATTTGTAGATCATACAAATATTTACTCCGTGCGGGATTCGAACCCGCGGCCCTCAGCGCCGTAACTCATTGCTAAGCCACTGCGCCACAGACCACGGAGTCAGATTAACAAAATAACAAAAGCTATACAAAATAACACCTGAATGCTACGGTCTTTTGTATGGTGAGTGTAGAGAACCGGAGACCCTTTTTACTGGAAACAAGACATTCCATCTTAGTTCTCAGGAGTGAAAACGCATCTGCATTTCGATTCCTAATTGAGGATAAATGTAGATGTCTATGGGCCACAGCATCCACTCATCATCAGATGTACTGTGTGCTCGTTTGTCATCCTTATTCTATTAAAAATGTTAATAAACGCCGGTGGATCGAAAATAAGCTTTGAGGTAGATTTTTTATGACTTTCTAATCCCTTACGGCCCAGACGGAGCACTGCGTACATTTCTAGTGATGCCGAAACTATGCTCAACTTCGTGACACACACTCGCGCTCACATCTTTCTTCTTTCTTTCTTTCTATTTATCAGCCCGTAAAGTTCACTGCTGGATGCACACATCTGCAACTTCAACCATGTTGTTGGTTGCAAATTATTTTCGATGCATATGCAATACATATGTTTACGTAAGTGTGTTTTCATAGTAAGTTGAGCATGGTTTTGGTTTGGTTTTTTGAGTCCCTTAAAATGTACACATCGCTACGTCTTTCTTTGTTTATTGGTTTGAAATTCATTCCTGTCTTTTTAATTACCCTTAGTCTTCAGCATGTTTTTCAACTTCCTTACTTAATCTTTTTGCTCGCATGTCCGTAATGACGACATTCGGTCATAGATTTTTTTTTATATTAGAGGATGCAAACGAGCATGCGGCTCACCTGATGGTAAGTGATCCATGACCAACTGCAACAGCAGGAGAATTGCAGGTGCGTTGCCGGCCTTTTAATAAAGAGTAAGTCGTAGTCGATTCCATAAAGAAGTTGTGGGGGGAAGCAAACTTCTAGTAAATCGTACAGTGGTGGACTGACCATCATCCAGATGGCATGGATGGTATAGCAAGTTTTGTCGTACTATTTTATTTTATGGTACTCCAGGTTCAGTTTTGGTACTTAACAGTTTTGGGAAGTCTGGCTATTTCGGATATTTATATATAAAAGCATTTGTGGCAAACGCAGTCTTCCGGTTCTTGAAAGACGTAACCAAACATCGTAGGCGACTCTCTATTAGTTTTCACACGCATCCCTAAACTACAGTGGGTGTGCTCGATACAATTTTTCCCTGTAACTCACACAACTAACGCAGCAACTTATTTCGGTAACGTGGACATCTTGAATATGCCTCAGCTACATTGGCCATGTCTAGAATGATTGTAAAAATAAGATTAATCAGCGTTTTAAAGTCACAAGTGACTTGTGGCCCTTCTCGCCAGTTAGAGCAAGAGTCGCAGAAAGCTGCCTATTTCAATTAAGATTATAATTGAGTTTATAAATTACTGATTTTTAACAGATCATAGTTTAAGTGAAAAATTAAAATAAACATGTTGGATATAATACTAATAAATCATCATCATCATCATTACAGCCCTTCACAAGTCCACTGCTGAACATAGGCCTCCCCCAAGGAATGCCACAAAGCACGGTCCTGAGCCACCTGCATCCATCGACTTCCTGCATGTCTTACCAGGTCGTCACTCCATCTAGTGGGGGGTCGCCCTACACTTCGCCTACCGGTACGAGGCTGCCACTCGAGAACCTTTTTCCCCATCGGTTGTCGGTTCTTCGAGCTATATGGCCGGCCCATTGCCACTTCAGCTTACTAATCCGTTGGGCTATGTCGGTCACTCTGGTTCTACTGTGGATATTCTCATTTCTAAGTTTATCACGCAGAGAAACCCCGAGCATAGCCCTCTCCATAGCTCGCTGAGCGACCTTGAGCGTCCTCATACGGCCAGCAGTGAAGGACCACGTCTCAGATCCATAAGTCATCACTGGCAACACGCACTGGTTGTACAGTCTCGTTTTCAAGTTTTGAGGTATAGCTGACGAGAAGATGTGTCGTAATTTCCCGAACGCTGCCCAGCTGAGTTGAATCCGTCGCTTGACCTCTCGGTAGAAGTTGGACTTATCTAGTTGGACTATTTGTCCCAGGTAAACATACTCGTCAACAACTTCGAGCTTAGTGCTCCCAACGACTACCGGCATAGGTGTGACATGGACGTTATACATGATCTTTGTTTTGTCCATTTTTATCTTAAGACCTATCCGTTGGGTGGCACTATTGAGGTCATTGAGCATAGTGCTTAAGTCCTCCAGCGATTCTGCCATAAGGACTATATCGTCGGCAAATCGAAGGTGAGTGTTGTACTCGCCATTGTTGTTAATACCGTATCCTTTCCAGTCCAGTAGCTTGAAACGTCTTCCAATGCAGCGGTGAAGTTTTCGGGGATATAATGTCACCCTCTCTTACACCTCTCTGCAGTTGGATAGGTTTCGTACTCTGGTTCTGTACTCGGATAGTCATCGTAGCCCTACTGTACAAACACTTCAACACTTCGATATACCGACAGTCAACTCAGCACCGCTGAAGGCACTGCAGCACCCCCCAAATTTCGACGGAATCAAAGGCTAAATATTAATAAATAATAAGACTAATATGGGACAATATTAATGAAACACTACCAGTAAAGTAGTAAAGTCTCTGTACAGGACTCCGTTATGGTTACCGTTACAGCACATTAAAGTCCACTGCTGAACATAAACTACCCCCATGGATTAACTCGTAGGGGGGATATTTGTGATAGTTGCCACGCTTGCCAGGTTGGTTGATAACCGCAGTTTTTTATTTTTAGTCGTTATTAGGAAGACGCTGCTGCCCATCTCCTGATTTGTTTCCCTCTGTCGCCTCTTACGACACCTACGGGATGATATTATGGGGTAGTGGATACACGGTATGGTATAGGACTCATAGTAGTGTAACCCAAAAGTATAATAAATTGTTTAGGCTTGAAGAATCGAAATAGATATCAACGATGCTTTATCAAAAGTGTTTTCTCCTCAATTTAGAAACATTAAAATTAAAAAAGATTAAAATAAATAATTGAAAAATGTATATATATGATTAAATTTTACGTGACAATAGAACTATTTTATTTATTTAAATGTTTAAATACATAACAGGTCACAGCTATTTCTCTTTCTAACACGACTTTATTCGTAGCTTTGCCAGTTTAAGTAAGTATTCATGAATATAATACAATTTTTTAATTCGGTTTACAATCAATCGCGGACGTCTTAATAGTCTGAAATTTCGCAGACTTAAGTTAGAATAGCTATAGAAAAATTCTAAATTTAACTTTAAATACAACAGCCTGGACTCAAGCTACTTTACCTATAAAATTTGGTGGTATTGGTGTGAAATCTTTCTAGCGTTGCATTGCCTGCTTTCCTTGCTTCCGTGCATAGTGTCAGTAATTTATGTAACATAATTTTAAATAATAAAGTAGACCTGTGCTTTGCTACGGAGGCAGGGCAGACATGGCAAACGCTCTGTCCCGGCGAAAATATTCCATTGAAGTTAACCAACAAAAACAGTGGGATATTCCGTTGGTACAGAGGGTGCAGAAAGATTTGTTTCATAATTTCCATAGTGACCAAGATAAGGCACGCCTTCTGGCTGTTTCGACTAAGGAATCTAGTCACTGGTTACACGCTTTACCATCAAGTAATCTCGGCACATTACTTGATGGGGAAAGCTGCGCATCGCTGTAGGAATCCGACTAGGAGCGGGATTTGTCAACCCCATCAGTGCCCTGTGGCAGCAGCGTCGACAAGTTTGGGCTCCACGGACTTTCTTGTAAGAAAAGTGCTGGTAGTTTTCACGGCACGGTTCTTTGAACGATGTCATCCGAAGGGCTCTTGTCTCTATAAATGTTCCCTCGGTTTTAGAGCCTTGTGGAATTTTAGAGACGATGGCAGGAGACCCGACGGTATGACATTGGTCCCTGGGAGAGGTAAAGCCCTAGTGTGGGATGCTACTTGCGTAGACACTTTGGCGGCCTCTCATGTAAGTACCTCGTTCAGAGCCGGGGCGGCATCAGAGGCAGCTGAACTGAGTAAGTGGCGCAAATATGAGTCTCTGAGAGATGACTACATATTTGTGCCATTTGCTGTAGAGACTATCGGTCCGTGGGGTCCACGTGCGGTGAAGTTCTTAAAGGAAGGCTGGTTGTTGCTGCTGGTGATAAGAGGGCTGGCTCTTTTCTCGTTCAAAGGCTAAGTATAGCCATTCAGCGGGGAAACGCAGCCAGTGTTCTTGGCACGATACCGCGTGGAGTAGGACTGTTTGATAATTAAATTGCTAGTTTTAGTTTTTTTAATTATAGTAGTTAGAACTAAGACTTTACAATATTTTCAAGTCTATTGACCTAGTAATCTCAGTTCGATTTTAGATCATGATCAATGCTTTTTTATTTTTTTATAAATGTAATTAAAACAAAAATCACTTTAAATTAAAATGCCGGCAACGCAACGTTCCCTTGCGTTCATAGCCAACTTACCTTATGGTGAGCCGCATGCTTGTTTTCCTCTAAACCTAAATATATATATATATATATATATATATATATATATATATATATATATATATATATATATTTGGACTAATATATATATATATATATATATATTAGTCCAAATAAATAAATATGTATAAACTTAAAGTTGAACACTTTTAATAAGTAACTTAGATTTTATTTTTCAGTACTCACCACTTCGGTGGCCATTCCTAAGATTATTTTCTGAACCCGGAGCAAACACTGTGGGCTGACAACGTGTCTCAACGTCATTCCAATCTTTATATACAATCGTCACTCATCTCGAGTGCGAACTACGTCCTGATAAAGATAGCTTTAATTTATCCATCAGATTCATTGAGATTATGTACTATACGTACTAAGTACAGTGCACTTCAATGATCAGATAAGCGTAATTCTTTAATTTATAATTTATAAGGGTTCACCATACCAACGCGGTCATGGTATTGGGAGCTTCTGAGGGGGGTTATTTAGATCAGTTTTACCTTTACTTTCAAGTGGTGCTCGAGTGATTGGCAAGGAGGCATTAAGCGCTGGAGTAGGACTTTTATCGATATGGTACAAGCGCGACCTATGGAATAAACCTCAATAAATGATCGTCTAAAGCAAGTTAGTACGAATTTAAAACGAAAGGCTCATGACAAAATTGATCAATTTAACATGACAGGATCTGGGTATATAACTAAAAAACGATTGGCCTCGTTCATTCCACCATTAACTGCTAAAGTGAAAACTGCGAAAAAAACCAAAAATATCAAAGATATATTTTCAAATTAAATATGTCTTTCCTTCATAATCATTTTGTGAGTGCGTTAAGTCAGATTTGGATTTGTTTGCACTACCGTCTAAACAAACAAGCATTGAAAATGGATTGTGGATTCACTATAAACTAATTTCGTCTCTTGCTGATGATGGACCTATCGAGTTTCAAGTTCCTGGGACAGGCGATGATTACATAGATTTGTCTCATATATTACTCACATAAAGGCAAAAGTATTAAATCAAGATTCAACTAACTTGATATCGGCTACAGTAGTAGCACCTGTAAATAATTGGCTGCATTCACTTTTTAGTCAACTTGATGTTTATTTAAACCAAAAACTTGTATCACCACCTAATAATACCTATGCATATCGAGCATACATGGAAACCCTTTTAAACTATGCTCCTGCTGCTAAACAATCTCATCTTACTTGTAGTCTTTGGTATGAGGATACAGCAGGAAAAATGGATTCTACAGATGGTAAAAACATAGGATTTGTTAAAAGACAGGAATTGGTTAGTGAAAGTAAGGAAATAGAAATGATTGGACATCTTCACGGTGACATTTTCAACCAAGATAAATTTTTAATTAATGGTGTTGAAATGAGTGTAAAATTAGTTCGATCAAGAGAGAGTTTTAATTTAATTGCTGGGTCAAACGATGTAAAGTTTAAAGTTTGGCATTACGGATGCAACTCTTATTGTCTGACGAACACGAATTAATCCAAGTGAATTACTCGCACATCAAAAGTTTTAGCTTCTACCACTGCTAAATATCCTATTACTCGAGCTGAAGTAAAAGTTTTAACAATTCCATCAGTTGTTCAAGGAAAACTCTTATTAATATATTCTTAGGACAGGTACCCAAAAGATGTATAATTGGATTTGTGAACAATTCTGCATTTAATGGTTCCCTCACTAAAATCCTTTTAACTTTGAAAACTATGGTATTAATTCTTTCAGCTTATATATTGATGGTCAACAAATACCTTCAAAAGCTTTGCAACCATCTTGTACTAATAGTATATTTACATCAGCATATCATACTCTATTCTCGGAACTGGTATTCACTTTCTTAATGAAGGAAATGTGTCTCTTGTGAACAGTATGCAAAGATTTATCAGCTAACTCATCAGCTCATTGTAATCTCAAAAGCATGGTAGTGTAACATTAGAAGTACGATTTGAATCCTCACTAATACAAACAATTAACTGTATAGTTTATGCTGAGTTTGATAATATTATTGAAATAGATAAAACAGAAATGTTACTGTAGACTATAGTAGTTAAGGTTATAATGTGTGTTGTGTGTTAGATTTATGTGTTATGCGTAATGCATTTTGTGTGTATGTAACTATGTGAAACATTATAAAATTAAATAAAACAATTTGTATTCAATATATTATTTTTATTTCTTTATAAACCCTCCTATTTAATCTTATAAAAACACTGTTCGAGTTTAAACTTTACATAAGCACACTCATTAAACCACTCAACATGCTGCCAAGGATCATCATCATCTTCCCAATCTTTTAAACCACCACCAAAATGGAAACACTTGGCCCTCTCTGCATGGCCAGTATAAAAGAAACCGGCTTCTGCAAGATCTTCAGGCTTTTGTCGCATAACGAGAGGCCAGTCTTCGAAACTAAGCAACCGGCTAGATTTTGAACTTAATATTCAGCTCTTGAGTACTGCATATTCTTCTCTTTTCTTCTCCACTCAGTGTTGTAGTTTTGCTATTCAATGACGTGTTCTGTACACGTATGCCACACTCATCTCTTCCTTCTGCTCTTGTCTTCCTCTCAGCAGCACAAGACGACAGCTTGTTGAATCTAATGAGTACACAGAAGTAATTTAAGTAAACAGAATCACATTCACTAATGATCAGCTAATGACTGTCATTGTTAAAAAAGTATTTTTTTACTTTTTCACTTTCTGCTATTGTCTTTGTAATATTGTATACGAGGGCGTTTGTGTTGTCGTAGATGCTTTCGTGTTGCGACTTGCGCTACACCGATGACTCCTACAAATCATCACAAAAGAATGCGATTTAATATTTACAAATCACTATAATTGATCAGTCCTATGTTAACCATTGAATACATTGGTACTGCAATAATCTACTAACAGCAGTAATATCATGGATACACTAGATGTACAACAACATCTGAAAATGATTCATCCCAGTCTAGAAAATAATGCTTATGCTGCTAATAGACTGCCCATGTATACCCACGTACCAACGTATATAATATGCAATTTGGATACAGATGATAAACCAGGCTCACATTGGATAGCTTTATATATCGATACGAATGGCATCGGTCAATATTTTGATTCATATGGACGATCACCTGTACGATATCATCTAGAGTTTTAAAAGGAATTGTAATGGAATGGAATGTTGATAGGATTCAGAATGAGTGGACTTCAGTTTGTGTTGAATATTGCTTAATGTATTTGCTATATAAGTTTCAGGGATGTTCAATGCATAGTTTTAGAAGCATATTTACAGGAACACACTGTACAACAATATTTTAGTGGATGAGATGTTTCCTCCTATTTTATAGATAATAAGCAATAACATTTTGGAAATAAAAAAACATGCGTGAGTGTCGTGGAACTACGAAAGGAACTCGGTTCCAACCGAGTGGAACTAAGTTCCTTTCGTAGTTTTTTTTTAAATACTAGTAATGCTATTAAACATTACTAATATTCCCTAAACCACTTCTGGTAAGCTTAAAATTCTTATGTTAGAAGTGGTTCACGACAGTAGTCGAATGGCGGATTCAAACCCACGACCTTTCGAGTTCGCGGTCCACGTCCTGCCATTAGGCTACTGACGCTTCTAATATATTATTATTGATAAACGTATTATATTATTGATTAACAAATACATATAAATGAATTGCTAGCGTCTACTAAAATGAAGCGTCATTTAAAATAAAATAATATTTCTTTCATGTTAAGCTAAGAAAAGTAAAAGGAGATGGATATTATTCCATCTCGCTTCCTTATAGCCGCCCAGGCCGTCTACACTACGTCAGAAGGGGCCGTGACGGAAAAATCTTACACTTTTTCTCGCCTAGCCTCCATCCGCCAAATTCATACAGTCCGATAAAGAACTTCGTTCCAAAATTGTAACAAAATTAAGGAATGTGTTTTATTGATGATTCAGAATAGCGTGGTAGTTATGAAAACAGAAGTATAATACAATAGCACTGATAAGCAAGGTGTACAACGAGTAATAGATAAGAGCGGCAATGACGGTGTTCAAGGAACAATAGATAAGAGGAAAGGCTGAACAATGGAACGCTAATGAGGGTGCAGGCCCACCGGATATCAATTAGATATTACTTAATTGATCTGCACATCTCCGAAACCGCGCATCAGAGTGATCAGAGCATGCCAAAACCTTTTTTTTTAGGATCCGTCGACACACCATCAGCCGATGAGGGCTGAAGATGGTGAGTTCAGCTCACCATCCTCAGCCCTCATCGGCTGATGGTGGCTGGAATGTCTGAGCGGAGTGGAGAGGATGGCGGCTGGAAGGGATGAGCCAGAACAGGTACAAACTAACTACTAATAAGAGATAAGGTAGAAAAAGATCATTTAAATAAAAACTATCAGCATCCTATCGTTTTATACGTGGTAGAGCCACGCTGCAGCTATATTATGGTTATAGCGTGAATGGGTTGACACGACCGGGGTAGGTCCATGCTCTCACAAAATAACACCGAAAAATAGCAGCTCAATGCTCTCGTTTTTCGTATGCTGAGTGTAGAGAACCGGAGACCCTTTTTCCCATCCGTCGACCCACCATCAGCCGATGAGGGCTGAGGATGGTGAGTTCTGGCTCAGTGATCCGGAACTAGTACAAACTAACTACTACTCTTATTGTTTACCCGGTGAGACATGCGGGAGGCTCAGGGCTGTGTAGTGTAGAGAACCGAAGACCCTTTTTAATTGATAAGAGGCATTTCATCTTAGTCCTCAGGGGTGGCAACGCGTCTGCATTTTGATTCATAATCTTTTTTGGCTGTGTGCTCGTTCGTCGCGCTTAATATTCTACGAAAAAAGGGTATTACGACAATGGACAACTGCTCGTTGTCGGTCTGGGTTTATACCGTTCAGCAATGGACTTCTGACGGTAATCAAAAATAAGGTAAAACAAAGGTACCGGAGGGACACATCTATTTTTTTATCTTTTTTTATTTTATAAATTAAGGGCGACAAACGAGCACACAGTCCGAATGACTGAGTGTGGATTGGTATGGTGAGTGGATGTTGTGGCCCATATACACCTACATTTATTCTCGATTAGGAATCAAAATGCACATGCGTTGTCACTCCTGAGGACTAAGATAGAATGCCTCTTTTTCTGTAAAAAATGGTCTCCGGTTTTCTATAATCACCATACGAAACACAGCAGCATAAAGCTGCTATTTCACGATGGTATTTTGTGAGAGCGTGATCCTTCCCCGGTCGAACCGATCCATTCGTGGTACTGCCATAATATTATAGCTGCAGCACGGCTATACCACGTGAAGACCTGTTTTATTTATTTGGATTTCTAGTCGTATTAGCGTCCTATTGTTTAAGACAAGGATAATCCAGTGAGTTAGAGATCATTCATTTATAACTCAATGAATCCCTCCCAACACGTGATGAAGATTATACTTACTGCAATAAAACGATTAGCGCTTGTTTGTATACTTTGTGTTTATATATGTTTATTACTACTCCGTAGCCCAGTGGTTATCTTTGGCTGCGGCGCTGAGGGTATGGGGTTCGAATCCCGTAGAGGAAGTGTCTGTATAGCCTACAAATAATTGTTCCGGGTCTGAATATTTGTCCGTGTGTAATTTATGTATTAATGACGTCACCACGATACAAGAGAAAATTCTACTGTGGTAGTAAATGTACATAAATTTCACAAGGACAAACATCCAGACCCGGAACAATTATTTGTAGGCCATAGAATTGCTTCTTCCGTGCGGGATTCGATCCCGCGGCCCTCAGCGCCGCAACTCAATGCTGAGCCGTTGCGCCACGGAACCGTCTAGGAGAAAATAAAATTCTTCCAACAGGAGAAAAAGAACTGCCTTTTTAAACATGAACTGTTTGTTTTACCATTCCTTTCTTAATCCTGGTCACAACATCATCTTGCAAACCACACTTATCTCTTATCAAACAATTTCTCACAATGTCATTCCATTGATGGTGCTGGGATTAGTGGTGACAGGGATAGTGCACGCAATTGAGGGAGGGCAGGAGGTGCTCATCAGATTAGGTGAGACACATCATTGTATTTTATTAAACGGATTGCAAGTTAATCAATTTTTAACATCTTTAATATAATGGATTTCCTCAAAGTAACGCCTGATTCTATTAATTACATTTTATATATCACTTATCGTATATGTGAGCAATTTCAAATTCTCAGAAACGGCTCTAATAGTTTCAATTAAATTTTGTACTTAAATAATGTTTTACTTTGCAAGTTTATATATTTCACAGTTGTGTATTGTTTCGGATGCATTTCGAAGAATATGCGCCAGATTTGCATAACTTAATTCCTCGCTTTCCCTTCCACCATCGGACAACCAGACGTTCGGCCAGTCTCTACCCTTTCGTTGTTGACTTACCACGCATTCGAACCAAACGATTTACTACATCGTGTGTCCAGCATCTGTCTTTCAATCCGATTACGATGTGGACGTCTTCAAGTCAAGAGTGAATAGGCTTTTGTTAAACTAAGTCTGTTCGCTTTACCATCTCCGGCTGCATCACCACTTACCATCAGGTGGGATGGTAGTCAAGCGCTGGCTTAGAATAGTAAAAACAAAATATTTACAAACAGGTGACATCCTTGAGAAAATGATTTTTATGCCGAGTAATACTGATAATTTCCATACGCTTTTTTATATTTCGGGGAATCAAACTTATATCATTCGTAAAGTTACTGTTACAGCCCATCAAAAGTCCACTACTGAACATAAACCTCCCACAGACTGCCTTGTAGGGATATTTGCCATTCACAAAAACAAAGGTAGTTTTAGTAAAAGAAGTGATATACACTCTGTAAACACTAGGAACAAACACAAGCTAGTGATACCAGTTTCTCGACTCCACAGAGTCAGTAACAAGGTCCCGGAAAGTGTACAGGCTCTCTCTATTGCCAAGTTTAAATGTTTTGTTAAGCTGAAACTGTATAAAAAGGGTTATTATATAAATGAATACATGGTTGATAATAACCCCTGGGAATGAGGTGGTCGCTTACAAGCAGTTTCTAAAATAAATTTTGTAAATAGTTTGTACAACCATTAATGTAAAATTTACTTTAAAAAAGTCCCCCTGGGTTTCTTGCTGGTTCTTTCCAGGACAGAGGGTTTTTTTCGAACCAGTGGTAAAGTAAAAAAACGACTTTCAATAAGAATTACACAGGTAATCTATATTGAATAAAAAATTATTCTATTCTATAGTTGCCACGCTTGGCAGATGGGTTGGCAACCGCAGTTTCTTATTTTTTAATGGTTATTAAAAAGATGCTTCCCATCTCGTGGTTTGTTTTCCACTGTCGTCTCTTACGACACCCCCGGGACGATATGTGATGAATATTCATAATCTAATTGAGGCACACACATGATTTTTCCATACATGGTCGAATTTCCTCCTGACGCGCTACTAATATGGATTAAAATAAAACAAACAAAACCATCGAGTGTATAAGAGAAAGGAAATAGATACAGTTAACGTATCTCAATAGAAGACTTAGCAGGAGATAAAACCTCAAAGCGACCGCGCCGCGGGGTATTATAGGCTTATCGTTTAATATCCACTATCTTTGATCTAACATTGACATCTTCCATGCTGCGGTTACTCTGTTATTTGTAAATTGTACCACAATGACATAATGGTTAAGCTGATAATGTTATGCAATGAAATGAACTGACCCCTAAGGTTATTTTATTTAATATCATACAAATTCACAATAATACGACGATAAACCGCAAAGCAATTCCAATTTTCCCGTACCTACACTAAATGTCACGTGGATTCAAATAAATTTAGCACAACTACGCTTTTTGTAGCAATAAACGGATCTCCAGTATTTCATTACGAACAGAAAGTCCTATAATAATTATAACTTTTAACAAGTGGTAAAATTAAAAATTTGTGCAACCGACTTCAATATAAATAAAATGAGAACATCATCATTGTAGTCGTAGTCAATTAAATACGCATTATTAAGGATAATTCAAAAACTACTGGTCAGATCTTGATAAAATTTATATGGGACCACATGAGAAGCACCAGTTTTCAAATTAAAAATAATCATCAAAATCGGTTCACCTAGAAAAACCACAAAATACCGGCGTAAAATATCTGCTCAAAACTGATGTGTTTCGTATGGTGAGTGTAGAGAACCAGAGACCCTTTTTACTGAAAGTGGGATTCCATTTTAGTCCTCAGGGGTGACAACGCATCTGCATTTTGATTCCAAATCGAAGATAAATGTAGATGTCTATGGGCCACAGCATCCGCTACCATCAGAAGAAAAGTCTAATAAGAGCAGTATCACTGCGACCAGTAAGATCTATTTTGATCGCTGCTATGGCTATTGTTCACTACTAAGCCGGGTTGCTTAGCTGTGAGCAATTTCACTTCTTCCGGGCTTAGGCGCGTACTTAACGTATAGTTTCCTAGATGAGTGTTATGTTTGCGCATAAGGGTCCGCAATCAGTTAAGATGTGCGGAGGCTTTTGTTCCGTTAAGGAACAGAATCTGCACATCCTCGAGTTGCTTAGTCCCAAGACGAATGTGTTTTTTTACAGCAATGTCCAATCAGGGCTCTTGCCAAAATACGCAGTTTATTCTTACTTAATTCCAGGGCTCCTGAAGCGAATTTACGATCATTTGCCTGGATTGAGGTTTTAGAATGTATTGTGTATCAGACCATCTTAAATAATTTATTATGATAGTTTCAAGGTTTGACTCTTATTTGTGTTACTATTAAATTAGTTTATTATGTACTCAATTTTAAAGAACAGCAATACGTTTATTTATTTAAAATGGGCGAATCCATAAAATCATGCTGACGTCACGGAGTGATAACCCTAAGGCGCTATATAATTTGTTTTATTTTGTCTTGTTTTAAAACTAAAAGGTCAATTGTCGGTCTTAAAGTAAATCCATCAAAAACAAAAGCAATAATTATAGGCAGTCAAAAATTAGTTACCTTTATAGATTTTTCTTCCCTACCTGGTATTGATTTTGATGGGATACCTGTGCCATACATGTAGTGACACCGTTAAAAATCTAGGTGTTAGTTTTGACAAATTTTTATTTGGGGCTCCGCAGGTAAGCTAGGTGAGTAGGAGGGTGTTTGCGTCGGTCGGATCTCTCCATAGATTAAGCAATTTCCTACCCATACCTACCAAAACTGCGCTTGCACAATCACTTCTTTTACCGATTCTCGATTATGCTGACACGTGTAATCTCAATTTAAATGAGGAGTTGCTTAATAAACTTGAGTTTGATATTTGAACTTCGAAAATATGACCATGCCTCCGAATATCGCGAAAAACTCAAGTGGTTTCCGATCCGTCTTCGCAGGAATACTCACATTCTTTCTCTTTTACACTGTATTCTATTCAATCCCACTTCCCCTACTTACCTTAAAGAGCGATTTGAGTTTCTTGGTGACACTCACTGTCGCTCTCTTCGCTCTGATAAAAATCTCACCCTAAAAATTCCATCTGATAACACTTCCTTCGATTCTAAATCCTTTTCTATTGAAGCTGTTAGGCTCTGGAACTACCCCTGCACATTAGAAGTGCGCAGTCTATTGAAAAGTTTAAAAAACTTGTCAAAGCACACTTCTTTCCTCCTTAAATAGTCATTCCTCTAAAAAATTACTACCTACTCATTTTTCCTTACGTTAAGGCTTTGACTTCACTTACTTGTTTAATCCTTTCTGCTCTCGTATATGTGTGTCTGTATTTTTGTATTTAAAACGTATATATTTATTATCGTGTGTATGTATTTATCGATTATATAATTATATGTATGTCGTGTGTATTTTCCAACAACTACGTGAGCCGTGGTAGCTCAGATGGTTAGCGCTCGCTGTAAGTTTCACAGTACGCGAGCAACCCGGCTTCGATCCCCGCCGGCACCAATGAAATTGTTAATTGCAATTTTAAGTGCTGATTTACCACGTGCTCGGCGGTGAAGGAAAACATCGTGAGGAAACCTGCATGTCTGAGAAATCAAAAAAAAATATTTCGAAGACATGTGAAGTTCGCCAACACGCATTGGGGCAGCGCGACGGACATTTCCTTGCCCTAAAACCCTCTCAGAAATGAGAGGAAGCCTGTGCCCAGCAGTGGGACGTATATAGGCTGTAACTTTACGTACACCCTTACCCTTTCTCACAGGTCACTTTATCCTCTGCAATGGTTGCTTGGTAGAGATCGCTCTCACTTTCGCACGAATACGCAAACCCACAAGTTTAGGACGACATTTGCAAATGATTATGCAAAGTTTTTGCTGCATTCGCGGTTTTCCAAACTGTGTCGGTTTTTTAACGGACACAGCTTGGAAAACCGCGAAAATCTCGATCCTTCGCGTACTCTCCCACACATACGTGGACCAGTTGCGCACACGATTGCGATGGTAACGGACGTGTCGCCATTTTCATAGTTCGTGACGTCTACTGTGTAGCGTACTTAACCTAACTTCATCATGGATTGGAACAACACCAAGGTGATGGAGTTCATTGAACTCCTGCAGAATGAATCGACCATATGGGATACTCAAAAGAAATCCCATAAAAACAGAAAGGCCGTTAATGACGCCTGGGAAAGAATTACAAAATTATTTTCTTTTCAATGTTCCATTGACGAATTCAAAAAGAAGATAAGTTCTAGAGAAGACTGAGACATTCGTAAACAAGTATAGGAGGAAGCGCAAACGGGTTCGCAAATTGAGTATGCGAACCCATTTGCATATCCGCTAAGTTTGCGAATGAATGTCTGACGGCCCTTCACATGCCTGCAAATATTCGTACAATGAACGAATGTTTGCGCGCATGTGAGTGACCGGGGTAAGCGATAATATATATCACATATTTTCCTTATTTATCATGGCACAGATATATATGTATATATATGTATATAATATAATATATTTAAGTAGATTTATGTGTGTGTCTGTACGTCTGTATTAATATATTTACATTTTATGATATATGTATAGAATACCTTATATAGGTATATATATATATATATTCTGGTTTATTCGAACTTCGTTACCTTTTTTGCAAAGAAAAATCGTACATATGTCCGCCATATGTACGATTTTTCTTTTGTGCATTAAAGTTTAAATAAATAAATAAATAAGGCCGCCAATTGTACCTTTAAATAAGTGATGTTTTTTTCTCTCATATGTATTTCTGGTGTACAATAAAGTATATTTCATTCATTCATTCATTCAATTGCTGATTTAAATAAATAAGCAACGTATATTGATAAAAACATACTGGCCAATTGGCGTGGATTTTTAATTAATTATACCAAAAGTATTATATCGATACCGGAAATTTCAATTGTCGTAAAGGACAAAACACGAGTTTTCAGTAGAGCCAAAAAACAAAAAAAAAAATTGTCTAATATCTTTTTCAAACAAAGTACTATATACTTGATGTCTTAGAAACCCCAACTATTTTTTCGTATTCTATCCTTATAAATTACCAAAATAAACCAAACTTAATTATTGAGGAAAATGAGAGTCCTTTACAGCCCACAAAAATTGAACTGAAGTACTTTACAGCTACAAAAAGTTGGTTATGATAAAGTCAGATTTGTCGCAAAGGACTAATCTTGATCATCAATGGGTAGTACAAGTCAATTAAATCAGAGACTAAGGGGGTAATAGGAACAAAAAACTAAAGATCCAGTTAAGAAATACCTACAATAGGTAGTAAACCTAAGTGAAATTAAGTTTTTTTAATTATCTTTTATCTATTAATCAAAATATTTAGTAAAAAGTGACAAAAATGTTATTCTGATAGGAAATCAAAATTTAAACAAAATGTGGTGCTATTTTTTTATTTAAATCGCAAGTAATCGTTGCGATGCTGAAAAATAACTCAATTTTTTGTATAATCAGCTAATAAACTAATTAACTAACTAGTTTTTTTTTAAATAATTATTAATGAAACTCAAACAATATTTATTAAAACAGTCTTAAACTTAATAATAAAATAAAAATAACCAAAATAATAACAAATTTTGCCCGCTAGAACTCAAAACTGAAACAATTGACATTCTAAAGTATTAATTAAACGGCAAGTAACTTCAGTCTTTTAAAATTATTAAAGTAATGAAACTTAAGCATTAAATATTTTTTTCAAAACATAGTGGTCATTTATAATAATAAAATTAAAATAACCACTAAATATAGTATTGAAATAATCCCTGTTTGTTCCAAAACTCCAGGGACATTGGAACTGGTAAGTCGTATGAAACAAGATCAGGAAGTATAATAGAAGAAGTCAATGAAAAGATACCTATGCCTACCTGGGTAATGTGCTAGAAAATGTTACGAAGTATCAGAGGATAGAAGAATTACCTATTTAAATATTTCTTGACTCTACATGTTCAATGTCAAAAAGACTGGATCATAAGATGTGCACAACCGATTCCAATCAAAAGAAAAAAAACTAAATGTGTAGAAAGCAGAAGGGGCCAATCATTTGAATACGTTATAAACGAAGGTAAAGGATCTAGACCAGTTTGTCAAAAGTTTTTGATTAACACATTAGATATCACCCAAAAGTTTATTTAGTAGACGCTCAAGTAGTAACATTATATGATGAATATAAAGGACGAGGATCAAAAAGAAAAGGAAAAGGAAAAAAAACAAAAAGACAAAACCAAGATCTAACAGGTGCTCCAGCAGAGTAGAAGATACTTCTAGTATTGATTTACCAACACTTTATGACAAACCTAACCCTATAGCAGTCGCAAAGTATAACGATTTAAAGCGTTTATGTTCTAACGGAACAATTTTTTTTATAGGATAAGGGTATCAAACGAGCACAGTCCACCTGATAGTAAATGGTTGCTGTGGCCCATAGACATCTACATCTATCTTGGATTACCCGTGAGGACTAAGATGGAAAGCCTCGTTTCCAGTAAAAAGGGTCTCCGGTTCTCTAGACTTACCATACGAAACACAGCAGCGTTAAGTTGCTATTTTACGCTGGTATTCTGTGATAGCGTAGTTCTTCCCCGGTCGAGCCGACCCATTCGTGCTACAACTATAATACTAATAGCTGCAGCATGGCTCTACCACGTTAAAACTATTTTCATAAGGAGTATTTTCATAAGGAGCAAAGCGTTTTCATAAGGAGTATTTATATCTACCGTCTTTAGGAACTGTTAAAGACATTCTTCCTGAAACTGACGAGGAATAAGATCTCGACACAATTGATCTTTAAGATTTTACTTTTAAAATAATTAAAACATGACTTTACGCTCCCTATTGAAAATTATTTTTACGATACATTCCAAATAGTAAAAGAAATCGAGCTAGAGCTGTTGAAAATCCAGGTCGTAAGGGGCTTTTTTTTAAAAAGATATATATATTAAAGATATATAATTATTTTAAATATACCAATCGATAGAGCTCGGGACGCTGATTTCAAATATATATACAACTCATTTTCGGCAAAATGTCATTTACGACAATTGAAATTTCCGGTATCGATATTATGATAGAAGATATTAAACTGGTCCCAGGGCTGTCTTCAAGCTTTACTTATCTTGTATAAATGGTTAAAGGAAATGTTCCATCCAGCCATCCACTACAGCCTATAAAAGTCCGCTGCTGAACATAGGCCTCACCCATACATTGCATCATAGGGAGGATGCCATAGTTGCTACGCTTGGCAGGCAGGTTGGCAACTGCAGTCATTTATTATTTATCAGGAAGATGGTGCTGCCCATCTCACGTTTCAGTTTCCCTCGCACAACAGCAGTAAATTTTCGATAGGGCAGTATATTTTGCAATAGGTTTAAGACACAGTTTACTTCATTAGAAAGATAGTCACTAATGTTGTTGATCAATCTCGAACGTCAGAGTAATCTCCTCGATATAACAGTGAAAAGATTCGAAACTAAATATGAACATAAATCGTTTTTTTTTCCGATTGATTGCAATTTTGTGGTGGAAATCATGACCCAAACAGCACACAAGCGTCATGAACATCAATACACCAGCCCACATAGAACTTTTAAAAGCATATCAGTGTTGAAAGGGTTATATCCTTATAAGAGTGGTTTATGAGTTATTATACAGCTGAAGCTGTATAAATTCTGTATTATGGGATCTAAGTAAGCTTAGGGTTCTTAATCAGAATATGAAACCTCTAGTATACAACTTTAAGTATTTTGTAACACTTCAATCTGGTTTTGTCTTTAATTAAGTTTTCTATAGTATCGGCTCTCTTTTCGTTCTTAGGTATCTATTATTTTTTGTTTCTTTTTAGTACACTTTTTCTTTTTATTCTCACTATGAATTGAACTCTCGGACTCACTCATGCTCCAAAGATCGGAACTACCAGCTGAAAAGTCTTCGTAGGATTTTAAAATCTTATTACGAAATTTCTTACTAGGTTTAGTGTGTTCAGGATTCATATCAGAGAGATAGTAAAGGACAATGAAAAACAAATGACCTTAACGCCCTAGTTACGTTAGATAAAGTAAAGCATAGATTAGGTCGTAAGGGTTTCGATTATCAAATAACATGTTTATAATGTCGTATAAAAAGTTAAATGCAAAAATGAGATTACGACCTCATAGATAATTAAAACATGACTTTACGCTCCCTATTGAAAATTATTTTTACGATACATCCCAAATAGTAAAAAAAAATCGAGCTAGAGCTGTTGAAAATCCAGGTCGCAAGGGGCTTTTTTTAAAAGATAGAATTATTTTAAATATACCAATCGATAGAGCTCGGGACGCTGATTTCAAATGTATATACAACTCATTTTCGGCAAAATGTCCTTTACTTTTATATAGATATTATGATAGAAGATATTAAACTGGCCCCAGGGCTCCCTTCAAGCTTTACTTATCTTGTATAAATGGTTAAAGGAAATGCTCCATCCAGCCATCGATTACAGCCTATAAAAGTCTACTGCTTAACATAGGCCTCACCCATAGATTGCATCATAGGGAGGATGCCATAGTTGCTACGCTTGGCAGGCAGGTTTGCAACCGCAGTCATTTATTATTTATCAGGAAGATGGTGCTGTGGTGGAAATCATGACCCAAACAGCACACAAGCGTTATGAACATCAATACACCAGCCCACATAGAACTTAGAGTTCTTTTAAAAGCATATAAGAGTGTTTAAAAGGGGTTATATCCTTATAAGAGTGGTTTATGAGTTATTATACAGCTGAAGTTGTATAAAGTCTGTATTATGGGATCTAAGTAAGCTTAGAGTTGTTAATCAGAATATGAAACCTCTAGTATACAACTTTAAGTATTTTGTAACACTTCAATCTGATTTTATCATTAAAGTTGTATAGCTGTTTTTTGTATGATGTCCCTTGCTTATACAACTCTAAGTGTTATTATAGTATCACTAAAATCTTATTTCTGGACAATGGTGTACGCAAAATCTCTTCTAAAACTTATTTTTATGGTGTCATTGTACACTTTTGTAAATACAGTAGTTTTATGATTTCTGTCTATGAGAGTGATATAAAACTAAAAAAATAAATAACAGCCATAGTACAACTTAAATCTGTATAAGTGACACAATATCGCCATTTTGCATGCGATGCGTGTTTATATTGTGCTAGTGAACATAATTTGTTATTAATATGTGAAAAAAAAAGATTTGGTGCAGTAAAAAGACCATGTTAAATCTAAATAAAATTTATCCAACACTGTTCCTAAGACAAGATTTTTCATTTTTTATACGTATATCTAAAGAGAGTTATATGTTATGTTGAAAAAACTGCTATTCAGCGTAAATAATAAAAATATCCTATTATAGAACTGATTCAAAACCAATGACTGCATTATATAATCCATAACATACATAGTACAGCTACTAAGACTATAAGATCCTCGAAATAGCGTTTAGGCTGTTTAGCAAATTGTCGCCATTTTAACTCATAAAAACAAAATTAAAAATATAAATTTGGGAATATTAGACATTAGTCTTAGCCTATACCATTATTTCAGTTTGACTAATGATCACAGTGCCCCAATGTGCCATCATATCCATTAATTTTTTTTTTTTTTAACCTATACAACCTATATTTAGTATTTTGTCCTTATATTATTTTGTTATTTTGCTGGCGCGGCAATTTTTCGTTAGAAAACATATTCAAGTTTACCGTAAATCTAATTTTGCACGTCCAATTCACCAATTATCATCGTCAAAACTCAACTCTAATCCGAATATAATATTAATATGTTAAATATATGTACATTAAATGACGCCATCATTCAATTTCTTTTTTTTTCACATTCATTTGTAATCCCATTCAAAAACCAATTTAGAACGTTTGTCTTTATAAGTTACTTATAAGACAATATCTGTAGTGTAATAGTTTCCTTGCACACCAAATAACAGCTGTAATACAGCAGTTATACAGCCTCCTTTATGCTGGTACAGCTACTGTACAGCGCTACTAACGCAATAAGCTGTATAATTTGTGCCAATTTTTTACTCATAAGAACTGTATACGCGCTTATACAGCCTCTAGTATAAAAACGAACTACAATACAGCTCGTATAGCTTGCATGCTGCTTGGGGAGTGACTTGGTTTTGAAATTTGACGTTACTTTGGTCTCGTCTTTTCATTACAGTGGGAACCAATGAAATAACATACATAGGTACTATACTCTCGAAAAACATTACCCTCCTTCTGGTGTAGTCGGGTAAAAAATAGTAGGTGTAGTCTGGTAAAAAAAGTAAAAACATACTTCATCGACTAAGGAGAATGAAATAATTTCCACATAGCTCCTGATGTCGGTGCTAAGATTTAACGTGAGAACTTTTTTTTTAAAGTAGTTTAAAAATAGGTACAAATAAACGTTGGGTAAGTTACCCAAGTCACGAAAGGGAAGGATATAAAAAAACAACCTTTGATATAAAACTATATATTTTCACCTACTCTTACATGTTTCCTTCGAAGTTAATCATATTAGTGTCGCTGCGCAGAGTACTTCCATCGTTAACATTATAAAATATCTCTTTTTAGGCAACACCAATGCAGTATCCATAGACATAGGCTAAATTATGTCCCCTAATCTAACGCAACACAACATTACAATTAATCTTTAAATTAAGTTATTGTTTGTCAACAGGGCACCATTTATAGAGTTATGAGCGTCAAATAAGACATATTTACGTAGTAGGTACTATTATTTATTCTGTGACGTATTCAATTCCACTATTACACTCCTCAATTATTTCTGGGTGTTTCAAACAATTCCTTTCATATTCCCTAGCATCCATTTAAATAAATTAAAATATCCACAATATAATATAAGAGCCACTTAGTCCACAAAAATATACTCATGGACATATTTAGAGGATGGCAAAAAAAATTAAACTACTAGCGACCCGCCCCGACTTCGCCTGGTTAAGATCTATTAATGTGACGTTAATTAGATTTAACATAATCAAAGACCGTTATATAATAAATTTTTCGTTATTTCAAAGAAATTACAATGATGTGAAATTTCATTACAATCGGTTCAACCATTACTACGATTAGCCCGGACAGACAGATTTTAAAAATGGTTATTCATGTTTTAATGGAATGCAAATAACTTCCTCAGCTCAATATAAGGCAGTTATTGCGATATTACATACAGACATTATTTTCTTTTGCGCTATGTCCACATAAACAAAGTTTTTAGTCATTTGTTTCAGTTGTTTTGTCCATAGACTTAGGATATACTAGCGTAATATTCTAAGTCTATGGTTTTGTCATATAAGTATTAATTTCGTAAAAACAAGTGGTAAAATTGGAAAATTTTGTACAACCGACTTCAATGTTTGTACAATTTAATGTTGATTTTTTTTAAAACCGCTCGACCATTTGAAACAAAAAAAGAATTTTCGTCTTCGAGAAATCGGTGAACATACAAAAAAAACGAAACGAATTGAGAACCTCCTCCGTTTTGAAGCCGGTTGAAAAATAAAATTAGTTTTTATTTTTTGTATTTGATTAACTCAAGCCCATTCTTTTCTGATATAAAATTCATAAGAACCTACCATATTAATTGAAATTGAAACAAATCTTAAATATGTACGTTCATAAAAATAATCACAATCTTTTTACAATTTAACAGGTAAAAAAAACTTTAATAAGGGTTTGTCTGACTCACATTCATGTAAAAATCATAATATTAAACGATTTTATTTTATTTTTTAACATAGCACATTACTAACAGAATTATATTTTATATTAAAAAGAGCAGGCCGTTAAAATTAAAGTTCAGTATTTTTAGTCTTGCAATGCCAAAATAAGTATTTTAGACTTGATTGAACATTTATAAAAACTCGTGAATGTAATAAAACACATTGACTTTGACTTAAAACACCTCATTTGACTAACCTAAGTCTAGAATATAAAGCATTTTAGGTTTACTAAACTTATTTAATTTTAAAGTGTTAATTTTTCTTACAACTGTCCTTGTGCAACTTTTCAGTGTAAGTTTTGTCTTGTTCAACAATGTAAATTTGATTAGTACAAAACTGTTTTATAATTTTTCTATTTTTTGTCGCATTAAATATGTCCTATAAATATGTCCATATTTATATATGTGTGATTTAAAACGAACAATTTTTGTATATTGTCTTTTCGTTTCTTCTTCTCTAACGTTTAATATCCCCATAAACTTACTTAATTCCTGAGGGGGATCTTGTTTGAAATCTGATAACTACGGAGTTATTCTATTTCAGTTCTCAGTGGTAAAAACACATTTTTTAGTATGATGGCATGTGTCTATGGCCTGCGTGGCCATTTACACAATGCAATCTGCTGTAACGAATACAAAGGTGGTTGTTCTTTGACATTTCTTCAATGTTATAAAATTAGACTTAACTAACGGCTATTTAAGATGTATTTAATTTCTCAGCATTTATCAAAAATAATTTAAGATTTTAATTATACTACTTATATTCTGAAATCAAATAAAATTTAAAATAATAAAAATTGACGATATTATGCTATTAAAATGTCTTATTTCTAAAGTAACCCAAGACTGTAAGCGACAACTGAAAATCATGACCGCTGCTAATTTCAGCAGTTACAATTTATTTATTCAATTCAATTTATTTATCTCTTCACAACTTACTGGCTGGTTAACAATAACGATGTACATAGTACGGATCTAGCGTTGTGAGAGACTGGTGTCTATTATAGGTTTTATATTAAAACCCGAGTTACAGGTCACCAGCCCCTCCTTGCGGATAGGTTACATATATACAAACAATAATACAGAGATGAAAAATAAAAGAGTTATAGAAAGTTACATTATAAGGCGAATTGCTGAATCCTTTCAATTATGTGTGTGTGTGTGTGTGTGTGTGTGCGTGTGTATACATATATATGTATGTGTATATGTGTGTTTTAATGATTGTACAGAAGCAATCCTGGAGTATAATTATTAGAGGTTTTAGAGATTGTGATGAGAGTGATTTATGTACGTGTTTGAATAAATTAAAAGTATTAGTGTTGGGTTAAAAGAAGATTCTCAGTGTCTTGGTAGTTAAGGGTTTTTAGGAATTTTCTCAATGTTATTTTACATCTAGATTCATTTTTGGGATATATGTCTAAAATTTTATTTAGTTTGTTATAAAGGAAGGGTCCCAAGAAGTAGAAAAACTTATGTGAAAGAGCCGAGTTGAAAGTTTGGGTTTTGCATATTATATCTTTGCGGCGTTTATACTTAAGATCTGGGTTATAACGTAGATGAGAGTTGTTTAAGCACGATATGCAGGATGAAAGTTTGTCTAACCGTTAGTACATCCCATTTTTTATACAATTTTTTATAGAATGCCAGTATTTATATATTAAATGATTTAAAGGGTTTTCGATTAAGTTTACTAGGTAAAGGAAAAACCTAATTAACATGATTAAAATTGATGGTACTATAAAATAACCTTCTTGCTTTTTCTGTTAATCCGAAATTAATTATATTACATTTTTATCTACCCTCATTAAAGAAACGATATTGGCGGTATACCAGAGGCAACGAGGCCTTTCTGGCATATTCCATAGTCACCTCTTACGACACTTAACATGATGAAAAAATGGCGTGATTCTGTAATGCCGCGAAACATGACAAAACTTAGTTTTTCAGAATTGACAACAGCTGTAACAATCAATCCGTAAAGTTCTTTGCTTAGAGTGGCTGCTTGTGTGCGTGGATTACAAGCACATTCACCACTAAATTGTGATAAAATATTAGCTTCCTATGCTTTCTTAAAAACCTTATATTTTAAAATATTATTATGCTAAAAGTATCATCACCTAAGATGTATAAACCATTTAAACTGTAAATAATGCTTGCAAGTTAGCGTAAACATGTAAAATATTCCAATCGCGCCCAAATACGCTTCCTAAAAATCTCTTCATGTCTAATCGGAAAACTTATCGGTCAATCTAAACTTAAAACCTAAAAGTCTAATGACAGTCACTGGGAGCAAGTTTGCAATTTCTAGCTCACTAAGACACATACTGTTTTTTTAAGAAAACAATAGTTATTGTTATCATAGGAAAAGGAAGAGATAATAGGACACAGAAAGAGAATGCAGCAAACTATTTTACAACAGTACTTAAGTTTTTAGGTCCTATGACACCTTTTCTGATTATGAATGTGTCCAGTTAGGTACCACGCTCTCACCATTATAATTACAGGCCGTGAAGCTTTCCAACTTGATCTAAGTGGGTGCCAAGTGACAATGCGTTTGTAGCATTCTTTTGTCTGTTAAGATTAGGTCGGACGACAACCGACAGATGGCGTTGTACAATTTTAAATCGCGGTATGGTTCGGTTCTCAAGTCTACATATGGGATCATTGATTCGAAGGAATAAATAATCTTTTACATAGCTCTGAGTTCTTTGGTTTTATTTAAAGTACCTATACCTCGAGTGTGTGAATAAACTCGTGAGTGTACCACGAGGGAGCGACCTAGTAGCATGTACATGGTCCTTCGTTGCCGGATACCAGAGGCGTGTCGTGGATTCTCCGTCGCTACGGGCAGTGGATCGCTGTCGCAAACGTAGCGAACTACAGGGGTCAATTGGTTGGGACCTCGGACGGCGCTTGGCTGCAGTGACGTCAGTGCGCGTCAGGATACGTCATCACGGGCGGAGCCACCCCCCGGTGCAGCGGTTGCAGTTGGTAGAAATTACGTACGGCGGCAAGGCAAGGCGAGAAAAGTACAAGTGAGGCAAGTTGTGTCAGTGTGGTTTGGAAGAGAAAATCGTGAGTAATTTTGAACCTTATTACCAGGAAGACTTTAACTTCAAAATTTTCGTGAACATTATTTGGACTTTAAATTAAATTCAACAGAGTAAATTTGCATGTTTAGATAAGACTTAGAATAATTTCGATAAAAAGGTTAATACGGGGAACCTATGCCCGATTTTTAAGGGACATTGTAAACTTTAAAGACTTAGAAAAATTTTGTTAAATTTCACTTAGAAAAATTTTGTTACTTTCAACTTAGAAAATTTTAATACTTTACAATTGAGAAAATTTTGGTGTTTGATCTTACAAACTTGTGATTTGTTTATTTACTTTTGAAAGTTCTTGTTTATTTACTCAAAAATGGAAGCGTTGTTAAACTTTCAAATTGAACTATATGAGCGCATTATTAAAGCGCAAACTAACTTCAAAAAGAGCCCAAAAGATCGAATTACTAAACAGTATTTAGAGGGAAGATTAGAATTAATCGAACAAACATGGTCCGAATTTTTATCTGGTCATAAGGAGTTAAAGTGTAATTCAGATCAAAAATTATTACTGAATACTAATTATGTAAAGGAAGACATTTATGATAAGGCTGAAGAGTGTTATTTGAATTATAAATGTGACTTGAAAACATCTTTAGAAAATTTTAATATTGTAAATGTACCTTGTATTTCAGAAAGCAACTATGCTCAATCGAATGTTAAGTCGTCGTCACACATAAAGTTACCAAAAATTAATATACCTAACTTTTCTGGGAAATACCCTGAGTGGACACCTTTTAGAGATTTGTATAAGGCGCTTATTCATTTGAATCGAGATTTGAGTAAGGTTCAAAAGTTACATTATTTAAAAAGTTATTTAACTGGTGAGGCAGAACAATATTTGAGGCATATTCCGATAGCGGACGAAAATTATGATAGGTGTTGGAAATTACTCGAGGACAGATATAATAACAAAAAATATATTTGTCATTTAACTTTAAAAAGAATGTTTAGTCAAAAGAACATTATAAACGAATCAGCCAGTAGTCTAAAGGATTTAATCGATACCACCAATGATTGTCTCGCTTCCTTGACCAATATAGGTGTTGACGTAGGAAGTTGGGACGTTATTATTATACATATTTTAACTCTTAAGTTGGACCCGGAAACTAAACGACAGTGGGAATTTCACGTTAGCAACAACAGCTCGGCAGATGAATTGCCAACATATGCCAACTTCAAAGAGTTTTTAACAAATAGATATCGCGCTATGGAATTTCTGGATTCCGGATCCAACTTAGTCAAGAGAAGTCAGGCTCAAAGTAGTCCTCCTGTAAATAAAATGAAAGCCCTTCATGTAACTAATGTTAAATGTTTGTATTGTTCGGAAGCACACGCACTTGCATTTTGTAAAAAGTTTTCTAAAGAAACCGTGGAAGCGCGCAGAAACTTCGTACAAACTAATAAAGCGTGTTTTAATTGCTTGGGTGGCAATCACTCTGCCAAGTTTTGCCGTACCAACGTAAGGTGTCGCGTTTGCAAAAGGAAACACCATTCACTTTTGCACCCTAGTGGGCAAGCTATCTCTGAGACCATCGAGGATAGGGAACAGGGCGTGTCAGACGAAGCGATTGCATCTTCGTCGAAACAAGTAGTGGATTCAAAGGTTCCAGAAACGTCAGTATCTTGTTTTTCTTCAGGCAGAGTTTACAATCAGGCTCTTCTAGCAACTGCACTTGTAAGAGTCAAGTCGAAAACAAGTAGCGACACAGTCCGAGCTCTACTTGACCAGGGCTCACAATGTTCTTTCATAACAGAATCTACCGTACAGCGTTTGGGATTGAGAAAAACTCAGAGGTTAGGACAAATATCCGGATTGGGCGAGCACGAGTCAACTTCCAAGGCTATGGTTATAATGGAACTTCAATCACGTGTTGATTCTAACTTTAGAATCAAAGTAGAAGCCTTTGTTTTGAAGACAATAACGACTCCGTTACCAACATGCAAGATCGACCCATCAAGCTGGATTGAACTTGAAGGCCTGGTCTTGGCTGATCCAGAGTATCATACTCCAAATCGTATCGATGTGTTACTAGGAGTAGGTATTTACAATCAGATACTTATGGAAGGAATAAAAAGGAGTCCAGAGGGAGGGCTAGTAGCTCAGGCTACGTCATTGGGTTGGATACTCTCTGGACAAATTACCATGACTGCACAGCCAGCACACAAAATAAATGTCTTGCATTGTTGTTCAAATGATAATGATCTTCTCAAAAGGTTTTGGGAACTGGAGGCGGAACCTGAAATAAAAAGGGAGAAAATGTTCACTGATGAAGAGAAACGTTGTGAAGAAATATTTAATAAAACAACTACGAGAGATAATGAAGGCAGGTATGTGGTCCGACTTCCTTTGAAAAACGATCCTCCGCAAGTAGACGGGTCCATGGAGATATCTGAAAGGAGATTTTATACATTAGAAAACAAATTTAATAAAAATAAAACCTAAAGGATAAATATACAGAAGTAATGGAAGAATACATAGATCTTAATCACATGGAGCTAGTACCGAAGGAACAGCTGGATAATCCATTGGCAATTTACTTACCTCATCACGCAGTGATACGAGAGGATAAAGACACGACGAAAGTCAGGGTGGTATACGATGCTTCTTGTAAAGGTAAAAATAACATGTCTCTCAATGATAATCTCTTAATAGGACCTACCCACAGCCAGAACTGCGACATTTGGTCATGCGGTGGCGTATTCCGCCCATCTGTCTCACTGCTGATATTGCAAAATGTATCGGCAAGTGAAGATTTGATTCAGATGTGGATTTTCAGAGGATCATCTGAGAGATAATGCTGACACTGAGATGAAACATTATAGAATGCTGAGGGTGACGTTCGGAACTGCCTCTGCGCCTTACCTGGCAGTTAAAGCGTTGCAGCAGTTGGCTCTCGATGAAGGTGATAGTCATCCTATGGCAGCTAAACGAGTTTTAACAGATTATTACATGGATGACTTATTAACAGGATGCCAAACTAAGGAAGAAGGATTGAGGATATTTCAGGAAATGAATGAATTATTAGTAAAGGAGGATTTGAATTAATGAAATGGACAAGTAATTGCGAGGAACTAGTAGAATCTATGAAAGGGGAAAGGGAAAGGGATGTTCAGGAAGGATTAAAAATTAAATCAGATGAAACTTTGAAAATCGTTGGACTCACCTGGAACCGTAGTGAAGACTCTTTTCGCTACGCTGTCAATCTTCCGAAGCTGGAACAACCGGTAACAAAAAGAAAAATAATTAGTGACATTTCACGCTTTTATGACCCACTAGGCTGGGTAGGGCCCAGTATCATAAAATCAAAAATAATAATTCAAAAGCTGTGGTTAGCAGGGATTGAATGGGATGAAGCTGTACCAAAAAATATACTGGATGAGTGGCTTGCTTACCGAGAAGAACTGAAACTGTTAGAGACGATAAACATACCAAGATGGGTCCACGCTAATGTTGACGATTCAGTTGAATTGCATGGCTTTTGCGATGCCTCTAAGAGTGCATACGCAGCGGTTATTTACACCCGTGTGATCGACTCCAGTGGGGCGATTAATGTAGCTCTGCTAACTGCGAAAACAAAAGTCGCACCGGTGAAACAAGTCTCTATCCCTAGGTTAGAGCTTTGTGGAGCTGTATTATTATCACGACTCATATTAGAAGCAGCAAAGGTGCTAGGCATCGAAAAACGAAATATACGAGCATGGACAGACTCTACAGTGGTTCTCGCGTGGATTAATAGCCATCCAAATAGATGGAAGGTTTTTGTCGCAAACCGTGTATCCGAGATTCAGTCTAATTTGGACTCTCATAATTGGTCACATATCAGCTCTAAAGAAAATGCTGCTGATGCTGCATCTAGAGGATTATCTCCATCAGAATTGGTAGAAAATCACATGTGGTTCAACGGTCCTAACTTTTTGCGAAACAGAACTATCAATTATGAGAAGCCCAAAGAAGTAACTACAGATTTGGAAAAGGTTAAATCGCATTGTGCTGTTCTAGAAGATGGTATATGGGAGGTTTTCATCTTTGACGAGGATGAAACGAGTAATAGCCTACTGTAAACGTTTTATAAATAATTTAAGATCAGAACCTAACAAGAGAAACAGAGGCTATCTGACCACGCAAGAACTAACTGAAGCACAAAATACATGCATTAAGCAGTATCAAGCATTGCATTTTAAAGAAGAGATCTCGTTGGTAAAAAGGGTAACTTACCTAAAAGTAGTAAACCCGTTCGTTGAACCCAGTGATGGACGCTGATGAAACCTAAGAGTAGGTGGGAGATTGGAGCTTTCTGGCTTAAGTCGCAACCAGAAGCATCCTATCCTAATTCCCAAGAAGTGCCATTTAACCAACTTAATTATCGCTGATGCCCACAAGAATACACTTCATGGAGGTCCCCAGTTGATGATCTGCTATATCCAGGCAAAATACTGGATCTTGGGAGCAAAACAGTTAGTCAGGTCTTATTTCCGAAAATGTGTAATATGCGCTAAAAATTCCGCCAATACTCAGACGCAACAAATGGGCCAGCTACCAGCAGCGAGAGTGACTCCAATACGTCCCTTTAAATGTAGCGGTGTGGATTATGCGGGTCCTATCCAGATAAGAACAGCAAAAGGACGAGGACATAAATCTCACAAGGGGTATATATGCCTCTTTATTTGTATGGCAACCAAGGCCATACACCTTGAAGTAGTCACTGATCTCAGCTCTCAAGGGTTTTTGCAGGCGTTTAAGCGATTTGTCTCCAGACGGGGTCATTGCTCTGATTTATGGAGTGACAACGCAACCATTTCACTGGAGCAGCCAGCGAGCTGAAACGACTTTTCCTAACCGAAAACGGATCGATACTACAGGAAGTAGCTGAGTCAGTAGCTAATAACGACTGCAACTGGCATTTCATCCCTGCCCGGTCGCCCAATTTTGGTGGTTTATGGGAGGCGGGAGTTAAATCAGTCAAATACCACTTAAAACGGGTAATAGGACAATCAACTTTGACATTTGAGGAGATGTCAACTGTTTTAGCACAAGTGGAGGCTTGTCTCAATTCCAGACCGCTGTCAGTTATCGGAGGTGACTCTGAAGATATCATGGTCTTAACTCCTGGTCATTTCCTAGTGGGAGAGCCTATTGTGACTCCGCCAGACCAAAATTATGAATCTCACACTGTTAGTTCCTTAAGAAGGTGGCAGTTCACCCAAATAATGTTGCAAGACTTTTGGAAAAAATGGTCTCAGGAATACTTTACCAAGTTTTTGCACCGTTATAAGTGGTCATCAGAGCAAACTCAGCTCAAGGTGGGCGACGTTGTTTTATTGAAAGAAGACAGCTTACCACCTTGCCGATGGCTATATGGCAGAGTGATTAAAACTCATCCTGGACCAGACAATTTGGTCAGAGTAATAACCCTAAAAACAAAAAATGGAACATTTAAACGTCCGATTTCCAAATTGTGTCTGCTTCCGATTGCAATTGAATAATGTAAAAGGCTGTTTAACTAGATCAGAGTATATAGATTTATAATAAATTGTTAAATTTAAGATGCTCAACTTGTATTGGGTAAAGTTTTCATGTGAAGTTCTAGATTACATATAAGTTAAAATGCATTTATGTTGTTGTTGAAGGACAAATGTCATATTTGTCCTTGGTGGGCGATTATGTTAAGATTAGGTCGGACGACAACCGACAGATGGCGTTGTACAATTTTAAATCGCGGTATGGTTCGGTTCTCAAGTCTACATATGGGATCATTGATTCGAAGGAATAAATAATCTTTTACATAGCTCTGAGTTCTTTGGTTTTATTTAAAGTACCTATACCTCGAGTGTGTGAATAAACTCGTGAGTGTACCACGAGGGAGCGACCTAGTAGCATGTACATTGTCTCTTTGTACACTTAAGTGTCCATGTCCATGGACTGTAGTAGCTACTGACTATCAAATGAACTGTAAATTATTTTGTTATTTCATTCTTATAAATAAAGATCTACTACAAAAAACAAACAGATTTTGACTATATTATATTGTTTAAAAATAATTATTTAGAACAAGAATTTAAGAGGATTTATTTTATAATTTTAATAAGTAATTAATATCTATTTATATGTATGTATGTATATAAAACGATTTAGTTTCTATGCATCGACTTTTCTATCAGAGGAACTAGATTCTTCGTTGCTGTCGCTCGACCACTCCCCCTCACTGTACTCCCTATCTTCTTTTTTCTTCTTTTTTCTTTCCCTTGGGCGATCTCTCTCTTCCAGATCATCATCTGATGATTCATTTCTGACAAACCTGTGCTGAGCATCGTCTATTTCTTTGTCCAAACCTAGTTCTTTGGTAGGAGACGCCGTGCGAAGTTCTTTAAGTGTATTACTTAAATCGATGTTTATCGGCATTATTTCGTCTTCTACCTCAGTCTCTTTTCTTCTCTTTCTCTTATCTCTGGAACTGTGTTTCTTGTCTTTTTTGCGCTTCTTCTTTTTAGACCTGAAAAGATATTTATGTTTAATGCAAGATAAAAAAGGCTGAATGTTTTATTCAATCAAAGTTTCATTTTTTTTAATAGAATAAGGGTGACAAACGGGCACACAATCTACCTGATGGTAAGTGGATGCCAACAACCACATCTATCCCCGATTAAGAACAAAAATGAAGATGCGATGTCACCCCTGAGGACTAAGATAGAATGCCTCTTTTCCAGTTAAAAGGGTCTCCGGTTCTCTACACTCACCATACGAAACACAGCAGCATTAAGTTGCTATTTCACGCTGGTATTCTATGAGAGCATGGTCCTTCTTCGGTCGAGCAGATCCATTTGTGCTACAACCATAATATAGCTGCAGCATGGCTCTATCACGAACAAAAACGTGGTTATTTGACGTAATTAATTTAAACGTTGATAAATACATAATTTTCTGAACCAATAAATTAATTACTGAACATGTGTGGGTCTTCTGATACTTAGATTGGCTATTAAAGATACGTAAGACAAAAAGCTCACCCGTCATAATCCGAGTGCTCCTCGTCTGACGACCTGCGAAAATAAAACGTTCACGTCACTCATCTATGATAAAAAATATACAAAACACTCTTATCTCTCATATTTCAAATATACAAATACACACAAAGTCGACAAGATTATTATTATGCTTGATATAGTTGTAAGCTTGTGATATTCTGCGCTAAAAAATACTACAGCTTTTGACCTTGACACGAAGTTTGATTAGGTAAATTTGTCAAAATTTATATTACAATACTGATACTGGGTATATTTATAAGTAATTCTCATGTATTTGTGTTGTAAGTGCCTGTGATGAAACATGGATCTGAGACGTGGCCTGTCACTGCTGACCATGTGAGGAAGCATAAGGTCGTGCAGCGGGCTATGGAGAGGGCTATACTTCGAATTCCTCTGCACGATAGACTTCATAATGAGGATATCCGCAGTAGAACCAGATTAACCGACATAGTTCAATGAATCAGTAAGCTGAAGTGGCAATGGGCCGGCCATATAGCTCGAAAAACCAACAACCGATGGAAAAGAAAGGTTCTCGAGTGGTAGCCTCGAAATAGTAAGCCGTGTAGGGCAGCATTCCACCAAATGCAGTGACGATCGAGTAAGGTAGAGAGTCGATGGATTCTGGTGGCTCAGGATCGTGGTTTGAGGCGTTCCTTGGGGTAAATTTAGCAATGACTTGGGAAGTGATGCAATTGTGATTATGATATTAATTTGTTATTAAAAGTATCCAATATTAACCATACCGTATTAAGTAACCGTGTAATGGCGGTGCAAGAATATCAACTACCCCATATCATCCCGTGGGTGTCGTAAGAGGCGACACAGGGAAACTGAAACAGGGGATTGGCAGCACCATCTTCCTGATAACAGCTGAAAATTATTTAAAATCTGCGGTTCCCAATACACCTGCCCAGCGTGACAACTATGGCAGAATCCCCCCCTATGAGGCATTCTATGTAGGAGGCCTATGTTCTAATGATTATATTGATAAAAGGTAAGGAATAAGGATATTTTATAGTGTCTTTATATTAATGTATTAACTTAAATTATTAATAATGTAATGCAGTTGACCGAAACTAACAATAATGTCCTCCAGACCTCTGTGCAGGACAGGATTATAGTGCCCAAGTGAATGCGCAAGCACAGGTGCACTCTCTATTCCCTCACTCTCATAGTTCGATGAGACGGTAATCCGACACAACCAGAGAGAGATCAGGCGCGGGACCAACAGATTTTATTTTTCACACATGCATGTTTGTTTTCCTTTGCTGTCAAGCATGTGATCTCCTGTGTAACTTACAATCTATTTTGTAACATAAACTGGTTTGCGCAAATATGACCACATATCCGAATTTCGTTTAAAGCTCAAGTGGTTACCCATTCGCCTTCGGCGGAATCTATAAATTGTTTTTCTTCTGTGTTCTGTGTATGAAGTCACAAAATGAAAGTATGTAACTTACATACTTTCATTTTTACATAGTAAACTTAGTATAATATTGTTGCGCGCCACTATTAATGGTTTATACCTGGCAACACTAGTTACCACTAGCGCCCTCTAGTATCGAGTAGCAGAACTAGGAGAGTCAAGATCCTTCTCGAAATTTCGGGACGGGAAAATTCGTGTACTCGAACATTGAGTAGAAGGTTCTGGAAACTATCTGAGGCCCTATATAAGGCCGGTATAGACCGCGACCGAGTCAGTATTGAATTGGCGATACAAGCGAGGACTTCGAAGCGATACAACTACGAACTTGCGATCTGTAGTAAAATTGTATTTTGTTATTAGTGGTTTAAAGTTGTAATTAGTGTTGTATAATTAAAGTGTCAATTTTGGTAATTCAATCGGCAGTTTTAATTGTCTCGAACCCCAAGCTCGTAACAATTGGTGTCAGAAGTGGGATCACATCATGCCGATTTTACCAAAGGACGACATGGAGGGTATCCGTACCCGAAGTCAACGCCAGCAAGAGACGGACCAGAGACGACGGTAATGCAACGCCGCAAACGTCGGAGGGCCAGCTGCCGACCACGGAGGCCGGCCGTCAGCAGCTCCTGCATCTGCAGCACCTGACTTAGGTGCTCTGATGATGATGCTGCAGGAGCAGGCTCGCCGACAGGAGGAACAGGCCCGCCGACAGGAGAACAGGCCCGCCGACAGGAGGAACAGGCCCGCCGACAGAGGAACAGGCCCGCCGACAGGAGGAACAGGCCCGTCGGTTGGAAGAGCAGCTGCAGCGTGGACAGGAGGAACAGGCCCGCCAACGGGAAGAACAGATGCCTCATGAAGGACCTTCACGGTACCTCGGAAAGAGATAAGGAGGTGAAGGATAGGTTGCTCAACATGACAACCGCCTGTCGGAAGCTGAAACCCGAATCGACCAAGTGAACAATCGGGTTGACAACGTGATGGCTGACGTGAAGAAAACGCTGGACGAACTAAAATTGGGGATGGAATTACAGCCCGTGGTAGCTACAACACCTTCGCTACGTGGATTCAAAGTGCCGCCGTTCGACGGGACTTCTTCCTGGTCGGCCTACAAAATCCAGTTCGAGGCTGTCATGAAGGCGAACGGCTGGAATAAAAGTCAGGCCATGATTGCTCTCACCCTAGGCCTGCGCGACCAGGCCTTAACTGTTCTGGAAGCTCTCGGTAAGGAAGTGACTTACGAGCAGCCCTTGAGGCGTTGGAGGCGAGATATGGCGACGCTCACCTGGAACACGTCTTCGTGCGCAGCTCAAAGATCGCGCAACGCAGCAACGAAAACCTGCAGCAGTGGGCCCTTGAGGTGGAAAAGCTGGTTCGAAAAGCATACCAGTCTGTACCTGTGCTCATTGTAGGGAACCTGGTGCAGACATTCATCGACGGCATCCGCGACCTTGAAGTCAGAGCTGCTGTGAGGCTCGGGCACCACCAGACGCTTAAGGCCGCGTTGGCCCATGCACTGGAGGTGAAGCCGCGACAGGATCATCGTTCCCATCGCGTCAGGGAGGTTGCAGCAGCTACAGTTCGCGACCGCAATAAAGGATACAGGCCTAGGTGCTACGGCTGTGGGGAAAGGGGCCATCTTCGATCCAGCTGCCCTAAGCGAAAGGAAAGGGAAGGTGAACTATCTCGAGGGGGCAGTGCGGCTATCAGCACCGCCCAGCACAGCGGGAAATCTCATGGCAACGCAGATGCATTGTCAAGAAGGCCTTGTCCTGAAGATTGCAAGCATTGTACTAGGCAAGAGGGTAAAGAAGTGGTGTCTGTGAGGATGCTCAGGACAGACCAGCTCAGCAATGAGTGGAAGGACAGCCTACAACATGCACAGCAGGAAGATCCGGACATCAAGCCGATTCTGGAATGGATGAAGGCCAGTGCTCCTAAGCCCAAGTGGAGTGACGTCTCAGCGATGAGTTCGACCACGAAAGCTATTGGGCCCATGGGACAGCTTGCTGATTCAGGATGGAGTCCTGTGCCGTAAATGGAAAATGGTCGGGGAGACAGTCGTCATTTGCAAATGGTTGTCCCAAAGCTAAAGTACCGGATGTTCTACAGCTGTACCATAATGGTTGTTCAGGAGGCCACCTGGGAGTTAAACGAACTCTACTGAAGATCCGAAAACGGTTTTACTGGGTCCACTGTCGTGACGATGTCGAGGACTGGTGTCGCAAAATGAACAACAAAGGGTTTGACGAAGGTTCACTAGTGGTTACACAATCCAGTTCGCAGCAAAGGAAATCCCTGCTTCAAGCTAAATGGGACGGACCGTACCGGATTGTGACAAGGATCAATGACGTAACCTACCGGATACAGAAAGGTGCAAGAGGTACTCCTAAGATCGTCCATGTGGATCGACTGGCGCGTTATTATGGGGCCAATAATGCTCGGGACGAGCATGTCTTAGGAGGGGGCAATGTTGCGCGCCACTATTAATGGTTTATACATGGCAACACTAGTTACCACTAGCGCCCTAGTATCGAGTAGCAGAACTAGGAGAGTCAAGATCCTTCTCGAAATTTCGGGACGGAAAATTCGTGTACTCGAACATTGAGTAGAAGGTTCTGAAACTATCTGAGGCCCTATATAAGGCCGGTATAGACCGCGACCGAGGCAGTATTGAATTGGCGATACAAGCGAGGACTTCGAAGCGATACAACTACGAACTTAAGGATCTGTAGTAAAATTGTATTTTGTTATTAGTGGTTTAAAGTTGTAATTAGTGTTGTATAATTAAAGTGTCAATTTTGGTAATTCAATCGGCAGTTTTAATTGTCTCGAACCCCAAGCTCGTAACAATTGGTGTCAGAAGTGGGATCATCATGCCGATTTTACCAAAGGACGACATGGAGGGTATCCGTACCCGAAGTCAACGCCAGCAAGAGACGGACCAGAGACGACGGTAATGCAACGCCGCAAACGTCGGAGGCCAGCTGCCGACCACGGAGGCCGGCCCGTCAGCAGCTCCTGCATCTGCAGCACCTGACTTAGGTGCTCTGATGATGATGCTGCAGGAGCAGGCTCGCCGACAGGAGGAACAGGCCCGCCGACAGGAGGAACAGGCCCGCCGACAGGAGGAACAGGCCCGCCGACAGAGGAACAGGCCCGCCGACAGGAGGAACAGGCCCGTCGGTTGGAAGAGCAGCTGCAGCGTGGACAGGAGGAACAGGCCCGCCAACGGAAGAACAGATGCTCCTCATGAAGGACCTTCACGGTACCGGGAAAGAGATAAGGAGGTGAAGGATAGGTTGCTCAACATGACAACCGCCTGTCGGAAGCTGAAACCCGAATCGACCAAGTGAACAATCGGGTTGACAACGTGATGGCTGACGTGAAGAAAACGCTGGACGATCTAAAATTGGGGATGGAATTACAGCTCCCGTGGTAGCTACAACACCTTCGCTACGTGGATTCAAAGTGCCGCCGTTCGACGGGACTTCTTCCTGGTCGGCCTACAAAATCCAGTTCGAGGCTGTCATGAAGGCGAACGGCTGGAATAAAAGTCAGGCCATGACTGCTCTCACCTAGGCCTGCGCGACCAGGCCTTAACTGTTCTGGAAGCTCTCGGTAAGGAAGTGACTTACGAGCAGCTCCTTGAGGCGTTGGAGGCGAGATGGCGACGCTCACCTGGAACACGTCTTTCGTGCGCAGCTCAAAGATCGCGTGCAACGCAGCAACGAAAACCTGCAGCAGGGCCCTTGAGGTGGAAAAGCTGGTTCGAAAAGCATACCAGTCTGTACCTGCGCTCATTGTAGGGAACCTGGTGCAGACATTCATCGACGGCATCCGCGACCTTGAAGTCAGAGCTGCTGTGAGGCTCGGGCACCACCAGACGCTTAAGGCCGCATTGGCCCATGCACTGGAGGTGGAAGCCGTGCGACAGGATCATCGTTCCCATCGCGTCAGGGAGGTTGCAGCAGCTACAGTTCGCGACCGCAATAAAGGATACAGGCCTAGGTGCTACGGCTGTGGGGAAAGGGGCCATCTTCGATCCAGCTGCCCTAAGCGAAAGGAAAGGGAAGGTGAACTATCTCGAGGGGGCAGTGCGGCTATCAGCACCGCCCAGCACAGCGGGAAATCTCATGGCAACGCAGATGCATTGTCAAGAAGGCCTTGTCCTGAAGATTGCAAGCATTGTACTAGGCAAGAGGGTAAAGAAGTGGTGTCTGTGAGGATGCTCAGGACAGACCAGCTCAGCAATGAGTGGAAGGACAGCCTACAACATGCACAGCAGGAAGATCCGGACATCAAGCCGATTCTGAATGGATGAAGGCCAGTGCTCCTAAGCCCAAGTGGAGTGACGTCTCAGCGATGAGTTCGACCACGAAAGCTATTGGGCCCAATGGGACAGCTTGCTGATTCAGGATGGAGTCCTGTGCCGTAAATGGAAAATGGTCGGGGAGACAGTCGTCATTTGCAAATGGTTGTCCCTAAAGCTAAAGTACCGGATGTTCTACAGCTGTACCATAATGGTTGTTCAGGAGGCCACCTGGGAGTTAAACGAACTCTACTGAAGATCCGAGAACGGTTTTACTGGGTCCACTGTCGTGACGATGTCGAGGACTGGTGTCGCAAAATGAACAACAAGGGTTTGACGAAGGTTCACTAGTGTGGTTACACAATCCAGTTCGCAGCAAAGGAAATCCCTGCTTCAAGCTAAATGGGACGGACCGTACCGGATTGTGACAAGGATCAATGACGTAACCTACCGGATACAGAAAGGTGCAAGAGGTACTCCTAAGATCGTCCATGTGGATCGACTGGCGCGTTATTATGGGGCCAATAATGCTCGGGACGAGCATGTCTTAGGAGGGGGCAGTGTTGCGCGCCACTATTAATGGTTTATACGGCAACACTAGTTACCACTAGCGCCCTAGTATCGAGTAGCAGAACTAGGAGAGTCAAGATCCTTCTCGAAATTTCGGGACGGGAAAATTCGTGTACTCGAACATTGAGTAGAAGGTTCTGGAAACTATCTGAGGCCCTATATAAGGCCGGTATAGACCGCGACCGAGTCAGTATTGAATTGGCGATACAAGCGAGGACTTCGAAGCGATACAACTACGAACTTAAGCGATCTGTAGTAAAATTGTATTTTGTTATTAGTGTGGTTTAAAGTTGTAATTAGTGTTGTATAATTAAAGTGTCAATTTTGGTAATTCAATCGGCAGTTTTTAATTGTCTCGAACCCCAAGCTCGTAACAATTGGTGTCAGAAGTGGGATCACATCATGCCGATTTTACCAAAGGACGACATGGAGGGTATCCGTACCGAAGTCAACGCCAGCAAGAGACGGACCAGAGACGATTTGGTAATGCAACGCCGCAAACGTCGGAGGGCCAGCTGCCGACCACGGAGGCCGGCCCGTCAGCAGCTCCTGCATCTGCAGCACCTGACTTAGGTGCTCTGATGATGATGCTGCAGGAGCAGGCTCGCCGACAGGAGGAACAGGCCCGCCGACAGGAGGAACAGGCCCGCCGACAGGAGGAACAGGCCCGCCGACAGGAGGAACAGGCCCGCCGACAGAGGAACAGGCCCGTCGGTTGGAAGAGCAGCTGCAGCGTGGACAGGAGGAACAGGCCCGCCAACGGGAAGAACAGATGCTCCTCATGAAGGACCTTCACGGTACCGGGAAAGAGATAAGGAGGTGAAGGATAGGGTTGCTCAACATGACAACCGCCTGTCGGAAGCTGAAACCCGAATCGACCAAGTGAACAATCGGGTTGACAACGTGATGGCTGACGTGAAGAAAACGCTGGACGAACTAAAATTGGGGATGGAATTACAGCTCCCGTGGTAGCTACAACACCTTCGCACGTGGATTCAAAGTGCCGCCGTTCGACGGGACTTCTTCCTGGTCGGCCTACAAAATCCAGTTCGAGGCTGTCATGAAGGCGAACGGCTGGAATAAAAGTCAGGCCATGACTGCTCTCACCTAGGCCTGCGCGACCAGGCCTTAACTGTTCTGGAAGCCTCGGTAAGGAAGTGACTTACGAGCAGCTCCTTGAGGCGTTGGAGGCGATATGGCGACGCTCACCTGGAACACGTCTTTCGTGCGCAGCTCAAAGATCGCGTGCAACGCAGCAACGAAAACCTGCAGCAGTGGGCCCTTGAGGTGAAAAGCTGGTTCGAAAAGCATACCAGTCTGTACCTGCGCTCATTGTAGGAACCTGGTGCAGACATTCATCGACGGCATCCGCGACCTTGAAGTCAGAGCTGCTGTGAGGCTCAGGCACCACCAGACGCTTAAGGCCGCATTGGCCCATGCACTGGAGGTGGAAGCCGTGCGACAGGATCATCGTTCCCATCGCGTCAGGAGGTTGCAGCAGCTACAGTTCGCGACCGCAATAAAGGATACAGGCCTGGGTGCTACGGCTGTGGGGAAAGGGCCATCTTCGATCCAGCTGCCCTAAGCGAAAGGAAAGGGAGGTGAACTATCTCGAGGGGCAGTGCGGCTATCAGCACCGCCCAGCACAGCGGAAATCTCATGGCAACGCAGATGCATTGTCAAGAAGGCCTTGTCCTGAAGATTGCAAGCATTGTACTAGGCAAGAGGTAAAGAAGTGGTGTCTGTGAGGATGCTCAGGACAGACCAGCTCAGCAATGAGTGGAAGGACAGCCTACAACATGCACAGCAGGAAGATCCGGACATCAAGCCGATTCTGGAATGGATGAAGGCCAGTGCTCCTAAGCCCAAGTGGAGTGACGTCTCAGCGATGAGTTCGACCACGAAAAGCTATTGGGCCCAATGGGACAGCTTGCTGATTCAGGATGGAGTCCTGTGCCGTAAATGGGAAAATGGTCGGGGAGACAGTTGTCATTTGCAAATGGTTGTCCCTAAAGCTAAAGTACCGGATGTTCTACAGCTGTACCATAATGGTTGTTCAGGAGGCCACCTGGGAGTTAAACGAACTCTACTGAAGATCCGAAAACGGTTTTACTGGGTCCACTGTCGTGACGATGTCGAGGACTGGTGTCGCAAAATGAACAACAAAGGGTTTGACGAAGGTTCACTAGTGTGGTTACACAATCCAGTTCGCAGCAAAGGGAAATCCCCTAAGCTTCAAGCTAAATGGGACGGACCGTACCGGATTGTGACAAGGATCAATGACGTAACCTACCGGATACAGAAAGGTGCAAGAGGTACTCTAAGATCGTCCATGTGGATCGACTGGCGCGTTATTATGGGCCAATAATGCTCGGGACGAGCATGTCTTAGAGGGCAGTGTTGCGCGCCACTATTAATGGTTTATACATGGCAACACTAGTTACCACTAGCGCCCTCTAGTATCGAGTAGCAGAACTAGGAGAGTCAAGATCCTTCTCGAAATTTCGGGACGGGAAAATTCGTGTACTCGAACATTGAGTAGAAGGTTCTGGAAACTATCTGAGGCCCTATATAAGGCCGGTATAGACCGCGACCGAGTCAGTATTGAATTGGCGATACAAGCGAGGACTTCGAAGCGATACAACTACGAACTTAAGCGATCTGTAGTAAAATTGTATTTTGTTATTAGTGTGGTTTAAAGTTGTAATTAGTGTTGTATAATTAAAGTGTCAATTTTGGTAATTCAATCGGCAGTTTTTAATTGTCTCGAACCCCACTCGTAACAATATACACACATCCCCTGTCCAATAGTAGTACAATTTTCTCCCGATCCTAAGGTTGTCTGAAAGAGATCGCTCTTTAGTGAATAGTCCGCCTTATTGTACTTACCTCTTAGGTTTGGCTCCCTGTAATCTGTTTTTCTTATCGTTTTTGTGGTGTACAATAAAGTATATATAATAATAAAGCACATGTTACACTCACTTATGCCTCCTGCGTTTACTTTTCCTGTGCCTGGTTGATTCTTCTTCGTACTCTGCAAAACAAACGTGGGTTAAATTTAGAGCATATATAGTATATACGTCTCACTGTTGGACACAGACATCTCCACATTCCTGAGGATTGTAGGACAATGATGTATCCAACGTGTTGCCCCAATTTGTGTACAATATTTTTTTAAATTCTCAGACATGCAAGTTTCTTCACGATGTTTTCATTCACCGCCGAGCATGTGGCGGGTAAATGAGTTGTCAATAAATTGCTGTTCGCTATAGAATTAGAACCGTGTGGTAGCGGTGTAAGAATGTTCACTACCCCATATCGTTCCGTGGGTGTCGTAAGAGGCGACAGAGGGAAACCGAGGCAGAAGATGGGCAGCAGCGTCTTCCTCATAACAACTCAAAATAAAAATAAAACTGCGGTTGCCGACTCATGTGCGTTATATAATATATAAACAATATATATTGTATAACGCCATCGATATATATGTACTACGCACTAGATTTGGCATTCCAAACATTCACTATGTTCAAATGAACTGTACTGCAATCCGTACACCTTTAGTGTCATTTAGTGTAGCCACAGACTAATATGATGCTTACGCATAGTGTGGCTTCAATATTCATAGAGTGTGGAGCTGCGCTAATAATACGAGATTTCAAATTAAAGTTTAATTAAACCTGAACGTAAATAATAATTCGGTAGTCAAATGAATAAATAGGTAATAATATTACAACGGAAAAATAAATTTCTTCATTTAAATACCTACCTAATCTATTATGACAAAACTGACCGCGCAGGCGCAACGCGCTTATATCAACTGCGCATGCGCGACTTACTATCTCCCGCGCATGCGCGAAAACAGAGTAGTGCACATTTTTGTTTGGAATGCTTCTAGTACGTAGTACATATAACTCAATGGTATAACGCACATATATATATACAATATATAAACACAGACAATTATTGTTAAGACAAATGCGATAATAAAAGGTAGTTACAGCATCATAGCTCATTAAGGCCTGTATTAATAAACATTACTCAACAACGAACTCAAGTGCGTAATCATTTGATACGCCCTCATTACGAAATCAGCATCTCAAGATCGTTGCTTATTAATAAACACAAAAACAGTATCTCAAAACGCTGTACTTAGGAATACTGTTCTGTGACTTGCACTCAAGTATACACACTTGAGAGTCAAGTTTCGTTTATTAATCAGTGTGGCACTCAGCTGATATCGTAAACCTAAACCGCATCTTGAGATATGTTTATTCATAAGATCATAACCTCAAGATTGTACTCAAGTGCGTGTACTTGAGCTGAGTAACGTTTATTAATACGGGCCTAACTGTGTAGTGGCGGTGTAAGAATATCCACTACCCCATATTGTCCCGTTGGTGTTGTAAGAGGCAGTAGAGGGAAACAAATTAGGAGATTGGCAGCACCGTCTTTATAATAACGATTAAAAATAAAAAACTCCGGTTACCAACCCGCTTGCCAATGGCATATATTCAGCCTATAAGGCAATATGGGGGAAACGTATGTTCAGCAGTGGACTTTATGGACTGTAATGTAATAGAAATAGAAGTGGCCGTGTCGCAGAGCAATAGACTAATGACTAATAACCATCTCAATGTGAAATACAAATACCTTCAATGGAAAAACACTGTGAATGGAACGAAACCTCTAGAACTTCGACTTAATGATTAAAGTTGGTCATTTCATCATCATTATTACAGGCCTTCAAAGTGTACAGCTTAACAAAGGCATACCCCCAAGCCGTGGTAGCTCAGATGGTTAGCGCTCGCTGTAAATTTCACAGTATGCGAGCAAACCGGGTTTGATCCCCGCCGGCACCAATGAAATACCCCAATGAATGCCACAAAATCTCACTATCCGTTTACCTAGAGGTTTTAAATGCCCATTGATATTCAATTAAGAGTTATTTACTAAGCGGAATATTATGTTATAGCAGCAAAAGTCTATTTATAGAAGTAAGAGTGACAAAAAACGCACAGTCCATCTGATAGTAAGTATATGATGTGGACTTTATAGACATCTACATCTATTCTCGATTAAGAATCAAAATGCAAATGCGTTGTCACCCCTGAGGACTAAGATGGAATGCCTCGTTACAAGTATTTTTACTTACCTGTGTGGTCTCCGATTATCTACATTCATCATACAAAACACAGCAGTATTAAGCTGCTATCTTGCACTGGTATTCTATGAGTTTGGTCCTTCCCTGATCGAAACGACCTATTCATGCTACAACCATAATATAGCTGCAGTGTGACTCTACCACTACGAAGTGTTATGTTGTCACCTTTGAGAACTAAGATGGAATGCCTTGTGTTACTAGTAAAAAGATCTAGTAACACAGTACAGTACTCAGCACTCACCATGCGAAGCACAGCAGCATTAAGCTGCCATCTTACGCTGGTGTTCTATGAGAGTGGTCTTTCCGCGGTCGAGACAACTTTTCGTGGTACAACCATAATATAGCTGCAGCTCTACCACATACAAATTGGTCCCTACACAAATTGTTTGATCATGTTTGTTGGTCTTGCAGTAGCCCATTAATAACAGGTGAATTTTTAGCTTGTTAGTCACTACTATAAGCAGGCCTCTCTCACTCCGCGTTTTAGCATGAAAATATACCGACGCTGCGCGGCCCTGCGTGCGGACTAACTCCGTGAGGTTGTCACGCGCTAGCGCTCGTGCGGACGCACGCCTTACGTTCACAAAAAGTATTTTTCTAATAAGTATTTGGACACTTTTGATATTTATTTTTGAGTTTTTATTCAAGTATAGGCCATACTCAAAAAGCCAAAAGGTACTGCATAGCATACGGGTGCTTAAATTACAATAGGAATGTCGACTTTTCATTCTTTACTGTTCCTAAGGATACCGAAAGTTAATATATTATTATTTATATGTAGATCTAGATAATTAGGTACTTAGTTACTGACGCCATAGTTACAGATTTATTATTACATTAGTGACCCGACCACAGCTTCGCAGTTTTCGATTTTTCTGCGTATAATGCCAATGACCTTAAAATATCATTCAGTGTAAGTAGACCTCCCAGTACTAGTGACTGCCTACTAATGCAAGATCAGCATATACTGGTAATTGATTTTTTTTAATAGAATAAGGGTGACAAACGAGCACACAGTCCACCTGATGGTAAGTGGTTGCTGTGGCCCATAGACATCTACATCTATCCTCGATTACGAATCAAAATGCAAATGCAATGCGTTGTCACCCATGAGGGCTAAGATGGAATGCCTCCTTTGCAGTTGTAAAAAAAATGATGACATTCTATAAAAAAAAAGTAAAAAGGGTCTCCGGTTCTCTACACTCACCATACGAAACACAGCAGCGTTAAGCTGCTATTTTACGCTGGTGTTCAAAATTATTCAAAAGTGACGATTGAAGGTAGCAGCACTTCTCATTTTTTGTTTTTTTTTTTTTATAGGAGAGGAGGCGAACGAGCATACGGCTCACCTGATGGTAAGTGACTACCGCCGCCCATGAACAACTGCAACACCAGGGAAATTGCAGATGCGTTGCCGGCCTTTTAAAAGGAGTACGCTCTTTTCTTGAAGGCCCCTAAGTAGTATCGGTCTGGAAAAATCTCTGGCGGTAGTCGATTTCACAAGGAAGTTGTGCGAGGAAGAAAACTTCTTTTAAATCGCACAGTGGTGGACAGCCAGTCATCTAGATGGTATGGATGGTATCGCGAGTTTTGTCGCGATGTGCGATGGTGAAATTGTGCGGCTGGAATTAGTCCGAACAATTCCTCAGAGCACTCCCCGTGGTAAATGCGATAAAATACGCAAAGAGATGCAACATCTCTTCGCAGTGCCAGTGAGTCAAGCCGATTGGAAAGAGTTCGGTCGCCGACGATTCGAACAGCTCTGCGCTGGATGCGGTCAAATGGAAGGAGCTGGCACTGGGGAGCCCCAGCCCAGAGATGGGAACACTATTCCATGTGAGGCCGAACCTGCGCTTTGTAAAGTTGCAGGCGGTGTGCCGGCATGAAATACTGTCCCGCTCTGCTGAGCACGCCAAGCTTTTTAGAGGCCAATTTGGCCTTCTCTTCCAAGTGACCACGAAACCGCACGTCACTCGATATGTCGACGCCGAGGATTCCGATACTGGCTGAGGCAACAAGGGGAGTGCCTTGAAACTGAGGAGATACGACGAAGGGGTTCTTTTTAGCCGTAAACGCGCAAACTTGTGTCTTCCGGGGATTGAACTGGACTAGATTTAGTCGCCCCCAGTCCGAGACTTTGTCCAACAATGTCTCGACTTCAGACACAAGTTTGTTCCGATACTCGGTGATGTTTCACCAGAGCATCACCAGTGCAGTCAACTGCGTAGCAATGAATGTTACCGGTTTGCAACATGTCACTGATATGCAGAAGAAACAGCGTTGGTGATAGCACGCAGCCTTGTGGAACACCAGCGTTAATGGACTTGTAATCAGAGCATGCACCGTCTACTACAACCTTGATGCTTCGATTAGCAAGGAAACTGGTGATCCAATTGCACAATTTCTCGGAAATCCCGTAGGAAAGAAGCTTCGCAAGAAGCCCTTTGTGCCAAACCCGATTGAAGGCCTTCGTTATGTCCAAACTAACGGCCAACGCCTCCCCCTTGGACTCTACTGTCTCCGCCCATTTATGAGTTAGGTAACCTAGAAGATCACCAGCCGAGCGACCGCGACGGAAACCATACTGGCGGTCACTAATCAGCTGGTGATCCTCAAGGTACCGCATGAGCTGGCTGTTGATAATGGACTCCATTATTTTAGAGAACAAGGAGGTGATGGCGATAGGCCTATAGTTGGACGGATCAGAGCGGTTACCTTTTTTAGGGATCGGGTGTACGAAAGCTGTCTTCCATGATTTCGGGACTACGCCTAGGGACTAGGAGTACCGGAAAAGACGCGTTAGAACCGGTGCCAACTCCGGAGCACACGTCTTCAGCACAATAGGAGAGACGCCATCAGGCCCACTCGACTTGTTGACGTCCAGGGAGAGGAGTGCTCTGCGCACCGAGCGTTGGGTAAACTCACACCGCGGGATAGTCGGCGGTGTGTTCACCCCATCATCAAGAGTCGAGTTGGACGCAAAGAGAGAGCCCAGAAGATCGGCTTTGTCCTTTGCGGCATAGGCCAGTGAGTCGTCCTCCCTGTGCAGAGATGGGAGAGATGGCTGACAGAAGTTCCCTTGGACAGCCTTGGCGACAGACCAGAACGCACGTGTTCCCGAAGGAAGACGAACTAGTTTCTTGCCAATTCTGCCGATGTGCTCTGAATTTACCTTGATAATGACACTTTTGAAGGACCTGGAGGCGAAATTATACTTCTTTTTAAGAGCGCTGGTATTTGCATCCCGAGACGTCGATGCGTGAGCCCAGGCCTGGTAGCACTCTTGCTTATGACGTAATGCAATTGTAAATGCGTCATTGCCACTCTTTCATTAATAATGAAGTCGCGTGTTTGTAAATAGCAAAAAATGTGAAACAGACAAGTGACGGCTCTGTGGCACAGTGGCTTAGTAATGAGTTGCAGCGCTAAGGGCCGCGGGGTCGAATCCCGGACGGAACAAGTATTTGAAGGCCATACAAATAATTGTTCCGTGCGGGATTTGAGTCCGCGGCCGGCGCTATTATATAGGCGCTGCTAATTGCTTAGCCACTACGCTATCAAGCCGTTGTTTATAGTCACCTCGTTTCTCCCTCCGTCTCCTCTTTTCGCGGCGGCGTCGCTTCTCTTCCTCTTCCGCTTTCTTCTTCCTGAGCGACTCCAATGTGTCCACCTGTGAAAAGTTATTAATAAACTTCTTTTTTTTATATAGAATAGGAGGCAAATGAGCATGCACCTTTAACCTTAATTGATGGTAAGTGTCGGCTGCTGCATACGAACAAATACAACACCAGGGGAAATGTAGGTGCATTGCCAGCCTTCTAAAAAGTAAGCTCGTTTTTGAAGGTCTCTGAGTCGTAGCAGTCCGGAAAATCGCCGGTGGTAAACGATTCTACACAGTCGTGGACTGTCAAGCAATCAGATGATGTTAACGGTAATGTAAGTTCTTAAAGAATGATGTTACCAAATTTGAGTTGTAGTGACCTAAATGGGATTATTTAGGATAGTGGATTCACCCACTATACTATATTATTTCGTGGGTGTTTTAAAACGCTTTAAAAAGGTTTTAAAAGGAAAAGAAATAGGAGTTGGATAGTGGCATCGTGGTTGGTACTCATCTGCAAAGCATGGCAACTATTGCTAATATCCTTCTTATGAGGCAATCTATAGGGGAGACAGTGATGTCCAGCAGTGATGTTTGATAGACTGCAAGGAATGAACTTCATTACAAGGGTTAAGAGTTAAGTTTAGTATGCAATGGCAAGTGTGATAATAAAGGTTTCTCTTAATCCCTTTTTCGGTATGAGTCTCATGTCCAGTGTGACATGGCAGCTTAATGCTGCTGTGTTTCGTATGGTGAGTGTAGAGAAATGGGTCCTTTTTACTGGAAACGAGGCATTCCATCTCACTTCTCTAGGGTGACAATTTATCTGTACTTTTATTCTTAATCTACATCTATATCAACATAATTAAAGGTGAGAATAAATGTAAATGTCTATGGGCCACAGCATCCATTTACCATCAGGTGGACTGTGTTCTCGTTTGTCATCCTTATTCTATATTAAACAAAAACTGTGTGAAGAACGGAGATTGTGAGAATTAGTGTCAGTGTATTGTACAGTAGCGGTGTGTGGTGTCACCATGGCGCTGGCGAGCGAGCTGGTGGGCAGCACGGCGGCGGCGGCGCGCGCGGCAGGTGCATGAGTGTCAGTGGAAGTGTATTGCCAGTAGCGGTGGTGTCATCATGGCGCTGGCGAGCGAGCTGGTGGGCAGCACGGCGGCGGGCAGGTACGGCATGGTGTCAGTGGGAAGTGTATTGTACAGTAGCGGTGGTGGTGTCACCATGGCGCTGGCGAGCGAGCTGGTGGGCACGGCGGCAGGCCGGCATGAGTGTCAGTGGGGTGTATTGTACAGTAGCGGTGTGGTGGTGTCACCATGGCGCTGGCGAGCGAGCTGGTGGGCAGCACGGCGGCGGGCAGGCCGGCATGAGTGTCAGTGGGCTGTATTGGGCGGTGTGTGGTGTCACCATGGCGCTGGCGAGCGAGCTGGTGGGCACCACGGCGCGCGGCGGCAGGCAAGGAGTGTCAGTGGGGAAGTGTATTGTACAGTAGCGGTGTGGTGTCACCATGGCGCTGGCGAGCGAGCTGGTGGCAGCATTGGCGGCGGGGCAGGCCGGCATGAGTGTCAGTGGGGAAGTGTATTGTACAGTAGCGGTGTGTGGTGTCACCATGGCGCTGGGAGCGAGCTGGTGGCAGCACGGCGGCGGGCAGGCCGGCATGAGTGCAGCGGGGAAGTGTATTGCGGGCAGCGGTGTGTGGTGTCACCATGGCGCTGGCGAGCGAGCTTCTGGGCAACGGCGGCCGGGCATGGTGCGTCAGTGGGGAAGCGTATTGTATTGCGTAGCGGTGTGTGGTGTCACCATGGCGCTGGCGAGCGAGCTGGTGGCGCACGGCGGCGGCGGCGGCAGGTCGGCATGAGTGTCAGTGGGGAAGTGCATTGTACAGTAGCGGTTGTGTGGTGTCACCATGGCGCTGGCGAGCGAGCTGGTGGGCAGCACGGCGGCGGCGGCGGGCGGCATGAGTGTCAGTGGGTAAGTGTATTGGCAGTAGCGGTAGCGGTGTGTGTGTCACCATGGCGCTGGCGAGCGAGCTGGTGGGCAGCACGGCGGCGGCGGGCAGGCGGCATGAGTGTCAGTGGGGAAGTGTATTGTACAGTAGCGGTGTGTGGTGCACCGCTGGCGCTGGCGAGCGAGCTGGTGGCAGCACGGCGGCGGGGCAGGCCGCATGAGTGTCAGTGGGGAAGTGTATTGTACAGTAGCGGTGTGTGGTGTCACCATGGCGGGCGAGCGAGCTGGTGGGCGCGCCGGCATGAGTGTCAGTGGGGAGTGTATTGTACAGTGAAGCGGTGTGTGGTGTCACCATGGCGCTGGCGAGCGAGCTGGTGGGCAGCACGGCGGCGGCAGGCAGGCCGGCAAGGAGTGTCAGTGAAGTGTATTGTACAGTAGCGGTGTGTGGTGTCACCATGGCGCTGGCGAGCGAGCTTGGGCAGCACGGCGGCGGGCAGGCCGGCATGAGTGCCAGTGAAGTGGGAATTGTATGGTACAGCGGTGTGTGGTGTCACCATGGCGCTGGCGAGCGAGCTGGTGGCAGCACGGCGGCGGCGGCAGGCCGGCATGAGTGTCAGTGGGAAGTGTATTGCACAGTAGCGGTGTGTGGTGTCACCATGGCGCTGGCGAGCGAGCTGGTGGGCAGCACGGCGGCGGCGGGCAGGCCGGCGCGAGTGTCAGTGGGGAAGTGTATTGTACAGTAGCGGTGTGGTGTCACCATGGCGCTGGCGAGCGAGCTGGTGGGCAGCACGGCGGCGGGCAGGCCGGCATGAGGTGTCAGTGGGGAAGTATTGTACAGTAGCGGTGTGTGGTGTCACCATGGCGCTGGCGAGCGAGCTGGTGGGCAGCACGGCGGCGGCGCAGGCCGGCATGAGTGTCAGTGGGGAAGTGTATTGTACAGTAGCGGTGGTGGTGTCACCATGGCGCTGGCGAGCGAGCTGGTGGGCAGCACGGCGGCGGGCAGGCCGGCATGAGTGTCAGTGGGGAAGTGTAACAGTAGCGGTGTGTGGTGTCACCATGGCGCTGGCGGCGAGCTGGTGGGCAGCACGGCATGAGTGGGGAAGTGTATTGTACAGTAGCGGTGTGTGGTGTCACCATGGCGCTGGCGAGCGAGCTGGTGGGCAGCACGGCGGCGGCGGGCAGGCCGGCATGAGTGTCAGTGGGGAAGTGTATTGTACAGTAGCGGTGTGTGGTGTCACCATGGCGCTGGCGAGCGAGCTGGTGGGCAGCACGGCGGCGGCGGGCCGGCATGAGTGCAGTGGGGAAGTGTATTGTACAGTAGCGGTGTGTGGTGTCACCATGGCGCTGGCGAGCGAGCTGGTGGGCAGCACGGCGGCGGCGGCCGGCATGAGTGTCAGTGGGGAAGTGTATTGTACAGTAGCGGTGGTGTGGTGTCACCATGGCGCTGGCGAGCGAGCTGGTGGGCAGCACGGCGGCGGCGGGCAGGCGGCATGAGTGTCAGTGGGAAGTGTATTGTACAGTAGCGGTGTGTGGTGTCACCATGGCGCTGGCGAGCGAGCTTGGGCAGCACGGCGGCGGGCAGGCCGGCATGGTGTCAGTGGGGAAGTGTATTGTACAGTAGCGGTGTGTGGTGTCACCATGGCGCTGGCGAGCGAGCTGGTGGGCAGCACGGCGGCGGCGGGCAGGCCGGCATGAGTGTCAGTGGGGAAGCTGTACAGTAGCGGTGTGTGGTGTCACCATGGCGCTGGCGAGCGAGCTGGTGGGCAGCACGGCGGCGGGCAGGCCGGCATGAGTGTCAGTGGGGAAGTGTACAGCAGTAGCGGTGTGTGGTGTCACCATGGCGCTGGCGAGCGAGCTGGTGGCAGCGCACGGCGGCGGGCAGGCCGGCATGAGTGTCAGTGGGGAAGTGTATTGTACAGTAGCGGTGTGTGGTGTCACCATGGCGCTGGCGAGCGAGCTGGTGGGCAGCACGGCGGCGGCGGGCAGGCGGCATGAGTGTCAGTGGGGAAGTGTATTGTACAGTAGCGGTGTGTGGTGTCACCATGGCGCTGGCGAGCGAGCTGGTGGGCAGCACGGCGGCGGGCAGGCCGGCATGAGTGTCAGTGGGGAAGTGTATTGTACAGTAGCGGTGTGTGGTGTCACCATGGCGCTGGCGAGCGAGCTGGTGGGCAGCACGGCATGAGTGTCAGGGGAAGTGTATTGTACAGTAGCGGTGTGTGGTGGTGTCACCATGGCGCTGGCGAGAGCTGGTGGGCAGCACGGCACGGCGGCAGGGCGGCATGAGCGTGGGGAAGTGTATTGTGACAGTAGCGGTGGTGTGTCACCATGGCGCTGGCGAGCGAGCTGGTGGGCAGCACGGCGGCGGCGGGCAGGCCGGCATGAGGTCAGTGGGGAAGTGTATTGTACAGTAGCGTGTGGTGTCACCATGGCGCTGGCGAGCGAGCTGGTGGGCAGCACGGCGGCGGCGGGCAGGCCGGCATGAGTGTCAGGGGGAAGTATGTAAGTAGTGGTGTGTGGTGTCACCATGGCGCTGGCGAGCGAGTGGTGGGCAGCACGGCGCGGCAGGTGGGGCCGGGCATGAGGTGCGGGAAGGCATACAGTAGCGGTGTGTGGTGTCACCATGGCGCTGGCGAGCGAGCTGGTGGGCAGCACGGCGGCGGCGGGCAGGCCGGGCATGAGTGTCAGTGGGGAAGTGTATTGTACAGTAGCGGTGTGTGGTGTCACCATGGCGCTGGCGAGCGAGCTGGTGGGCAGCACGGCGGCGGCAGGCCGGCATGAGTGTCAGTGGGGAAGTGTATTGTACAGTAGCGTGTGTGGTGTCACCATGGCGCTGGCGAGCGAGCTGGTGGGCAGCACGGCATGAGGTCAGTGGGAAGTATTGTACAGTAGCGGTGTGTGGTGTCACCATGGCGCGCTGGCGAGCGAGCTGGGGCAGCACGGCGGCGGCGGCGGCGGGCATGAGTGTCAGTGGGTAAGTGTATTGTACAGTAGCGGTGTGTGGTGTCACCATGGCGCTGGCGAGCGAGCTGGTGGGCAGCACGGCGGCGGCGGGCAGGCCGGCATGAGGTCAGTGGAGCGCTGTATTGTACAGTAGCGGTGTGTGGTGTCACCATGGCGCTGGCGAGCGAGCTGGTAAGCACGGCGGCGGCGGGCAGGCCGGCATGAGTGTCAGTGGGGAAGTGTATGCACAGTAGCGGTGTGGTGTCACCATGGCGCTGGCGAGCGATTGCGGTGGCAACGGCGGCGGGCAGGCCGGCATGAGTGTCAGTGGGAAGGTGTACAGTAGTGGCGTGTGGTGTCACCATGGCGCTGGCGAGCGAGCTGTGGGCAGCATCGGCGGCGGCAGGCGAGTGTCAGTGGGGAAGTGTATTGTACAGTAGCGGTGTGTGTGTCACCATGGCGCTGGCGAGCGAGCTGGTGGGCAGCACGGCGGCGCAGGCGCGGCATGAGTGGAAGTGTATTGTACAGTAGCGGTGTGTGGTGTCACCATGGCGCTGGCGAGCGAGCTGGTGGGCGGCACGGCATGAGTGTCAGTGGGGTATTGTAGCAGTAGCGGTGTGTGGTGTCACCATGGCGCTGGCGAGCGAGCTGGTGGGCAGCACGGCGGCGGCGGCAGGCCGGCATGAGTGTGTGGAAGTGCATTGGTACAGTAGCGGTGTGTGGTGTCACCATGGCGCTGGCGAGCGAGCTGGTGGGCAGCACGGCGGCGGCGGCAGGCCGGCATGAGTGTCAGTGGGGAAGTGTATTGTACAGTAGCGGTGTGTGGTGTCACCATGGCGCTGGCGAGCGAGCTGGTGGGCGCACGGCGGCGGGCAGGCCGAGTGTCAGTGGGGAAGTGTATTGTACAGTAGCGGTGTGTGGTGTCACCATGGCGCTGGCGAGCGAGCTGGCGGCAGCAGCGGCGGCGGCGGGCAGGCATGAGTGTCAGTGGGAAGTGTATTGCAGTAGCGGTGTGTGGTGTCACCATGGCGCTGGCGAGCGAGCTGGTGGGCAGCACGGCGGCGGGCAGGCCGGCATGAGTGTCAGTGGGGAAGTGTATTGTACAGTAGCGGTGTGTGGTGTCACCATGGCGCTGGCGAGCGAGCTGGTGGGCAGCACGGCGGCGGCGGGCAGGCCGGCATGAGTGTCAGTGGGGAAGTGTATTGTACAGTAGCGGTGTGTGGTGTCACCATGGCGCTGGCGAGCGAGCTGGTGGGCAGCACGGCGGCGGCGGCAGGTACGGCATGAGTGTCAGTGGGAAGTGTATTGTACAGTAGCGGTGTGTGTGTCACCATGGCGGGCGAGCGAGCTGGTGGGCAGCACGGCGGCGGCGGGGGCATGGAGTGTCAGTGGGGAAGTGTATTGTACAGTAGCGGTGTGTGGTGTCACCATGGCGCTGGCGAGCGAGCTGGTGGGCAGCACGGCGGCGGCGGGCAGGCCGGCATGAGTGTCAGTGGGGAAGTGTATTGTACAGTAGCGGTGTGTGGTGTCACCATGGCGCTGGCGAGCGAGCTGGTGGGCAGCACGGCGGCGGCGGCAGGCGGCCGGAGTGTCAGTGGGAAGCGGTATTGTACAGTAGTGTGTGTGGTGTCACCATGGCGCTGGCGAGCGAGCTGGTGGGCAGCGGCGGCGGCAGGCAGGCGGCATGAGTGTCAGTGGGGAAGTGTATTGTACAGTAGCGGTGTGGTGGTGTCACCATGGCGCTGGCGAGCGAGCTGGTGGGCAGCACGGCGGCGGCGGCGCCGGCATGAGTGTCAGTGGGGCTGCATTGTAGCGGTGTGTGGTGTCACCATGGCGCTGGCGAGCGAGCTGGTGGGCAGCACGGCGGGCAGGCCGGCATGTGTGTCAGTGGGGAAGTATTGTACAGTACAGTAGCGTGTGGTGTCACCATGGCGCTGGCGAGCGAGCTGGTGGGCAGCACGCATGAGTGTCAGTGGGAAGTGTATTGTACAGTAGCGGTGTGGTGTCACCATGGCGCTGGCGAGCGAGCTGGTGGGCAGCACGGCGGCGGCAGCAGGCCGGCATGTGTCAGTGGAAGTGTATTGCGCAGTGCAGCGGTGTGTGTCACCGGCGCTGGCGAGCGAGCTGGTGGGCAGCACGGCGGCGGCAAGGCATGGCATGAGTGGGGAAGTGTATTGGTAGTTGCGTGGTGTCACCATGGCGCTGGCGAGCGAGCTGGTGGGCAGCACGGCGGCGGCGCAGGCCGGCATGAGTGTCAGTGGGGAAGTGTATTGTACAGTAGCGGTGTGGTGTCACCATGGCGCTGGCGAGCGAGCTGGTGCAGCACGGCGGCGGGCAGGCCGGCATGAGTGTCAGTGGGAAGTGTATTGTACAGTAGCGGTGTGTGGTGTCACCATGGCGCTGGCGAGCGAGCTGTGGCAGCACGCGCGGCGCGGGGCGCCGGCATGAGTGTCAGTGGGGAAGTGTATTGTACAGTAGCGGTGGTGGTGTCACCATGGCGCTGGCGAGCGAGCTGGGCAGCACGGCGGCGGCAGGCATGAGTGTCAGTGGGGAAGCATTGTACAGTAGCGGGTGTGGTGTCACCATGGCGCTGGCGAGCGAGCGACTGGTGGGCAGCACGGCATGAGTGTCAGTGGGGAAGTGTATTGTACAGTAGCGGTGTGTGGTGTCACCATGGCGCTGGCGAGCGAGCTGGTGGGGCACGGCGGCGGGGGCAGCGGCGGCTGAGTGTGAGGTGGTGTATTGTACAGTAGCGGTGGTGTCACCATGGCGCTGGCGAGCGAGCTGGTGGGCAGCACGGCGGCGGCGGCCGGCATGAGTGTCAGTGGGGAAGTGTATTGTACAGTAGCGTGTGGTGTCACCATGGCGCTGGCGAGCGAGCTGGTGGGCAGCACGGCGGCGGGGCAGGCCGGCATGAGTGTCAGTGGGGAAGTGTACAGTAGCGGTGTGTGGTGTCACCATGGCGCTGGCGAGCGAGCTGGTGGGCACGGCGCGGCGGGCAGGCCGGCATGAGTGTCAGTGGGGAAGTATTGTACAGTAGCGGTGTGTGGTGTCACCATGGCGCTGGCGAGCGAGCTGGTGGGCAGCACGGCGGCGGAAACGGCATGAGTGTCAGTGGGGAAGTGTATTGTACAGTAGCGGTGTGTGGTGTCACCATGGCGCTGGCGAGCGAGCTGGTGGGCAGCACGGCGGCATGAGGTCAGTGGGGTGTATTGTACAGTAGGTGTGTGGTGTCACCATGGCGCTGGCGAGCGAGCTGGTGGGCAGCACGGCGGCGGGCAGGCCGGCATGAGTGTCAGTGGGGAAGTGTATTGTACAGTAGCGGTGTGTGGTGTCACCATGGCGCTGGCGATGAGCTGGTGGGCAGCACGGCGGCGGGCAGGCCGGCATGAGTGTCAGTGGGAAGTGTACACAGTAGCGTGTGTGGTGTCACCATGGCGCTGGCGAGCGAGCTGGTGGGCAGCACGGCGGCGGCGGGCAGCCGGTGAGGTGCCGTGGGGAAGTGTATTGTACAGTAGCGGGTGTGGTGTCACCATGGCGCTGGCGAGCGAGCTGGTGGGCAGCGGCGGCGGCGCGGCATGAGTGTCAGTGGGGAAGTGTATTGTACAGTAGCGGTGTGTAGTCACCATGGCGCTGGCGAGCGAGCTGGTGGGCAGCACGGCGGCGGCGGGCAGGCCGGCATGAGTGCAGTGGGGAAGTGTATTGTACAGTAGCGGTGTGTGGTGTCACCATGGCGCTGGCGAGCGAGCTGGTGGCAGCACGGCGGGCAGGCCGGCAGGTCAGTGGGGATGTGTACAGTAGTAGCGGTGTGGTGTCACCATGCGCGCTGGCGAGCTGGTGGGCAGCACACGGCGGCGGGCAGGCCATGAGTGTCAGTGGGGAAGTGTATTGTACAGTATGGTGTGTGGTGTCACCATGGCGCTGGCGAGAGCGAGCTGGTGGGCGCACGGCGGCGGCGGCATGGCATGAGTGTCAGTGGGGGGTACAGTAGCGGTGTGTGGTGTCACCATGGCGCTGGCGAGCGAGCTGGTGGGCAGCACGGCGGCGGGCAGGCCAAGAGTGCGGGGAAGTGTATTGTACAGTAGCGGTGTGTGGTCACACCATGGCGCTGGCGAGCGAGCTGGTGGGCAGCACGGCGGCGGCGGCAGCCGGCATGAGTGTCAGTGGGGAAGTGTATTGTACAGTAGCGTGTGGTGTCACCATGGCGCTGGCGAGCGAGCTGGTGGGCAGCACGGCGGCGGGCAGGCCGGCATGAGTGTCAGTGGGGAAGCAACAACAGTAGCGGTGTGTGGTGTCACCATGGCGCTGGCGAGCGAGCTGGTGGGCAGCACGGCGGCATGAGTGTCAGTGGGGAAGTGCATTGTACAGTAGCGGTGCGTGGAGCTGGCGGGCAGCACGGCGGCGGGCAGGCCAATGAGTGCTGGGGTAGTGTGGCAGCAGTGGTGTGTGGTGTCACCATGGCGCTGGCGCGAGAGGTGGCGGCAGCACGCGGCGGGCAGGCCGGCATGAGTGTCAGTGGGGAAGTGTATTGTACAGTAGCGGTGTGTGGTGTCACCATGGCGCTGGCGAGCGAGCTGGTGGGCAGCACGGCGGCGGCGGGCAGGCCGGCATGAGTGTCAGGGGAAGTGTAACAGTAGCGGTGTGGTGGGTCACCATGGCGCTGGCGAGCGAGCTGGTGGGCAGCACGGCGGCGGGCAGGCCGGCATGAGTGTCAGTGGGGAAGTGTATTGTACAGTAGCGGTGTGTGGTGTCACCATGGCGCTGGCGAGCGAGCTGGTGGGCAGCACGGCGAGTGTCGGTGGGGAAGTGTATTGTACAGTAGCGGTGTGTGGTGTCACCATGGCGCTGGCGAGCGAGCTGGTGGGCAGCACGGCGGGCAGGCTGGCATGAGTGTCAGTGGGAAGTGTATTGTACAGTAGCGGTGTGTGGTGTCACCATGGCGCTGGCGAGCGAGCTGGTGGCAGCACGGCAGGAGGCAGTGGGGAAGTGTGTTGCAGAAGGCGGTGGTGTCACCATGGCGCTGGCGAGCGAGCTGGCGGGCAGCACGGCGGCGGCGGGCAGGCCGGCATGAGTGTCAGTGGGGTGTATTGTACAGTAGCGGTGTGTGGTGTCACCATGGCGCTGGCGAGCGAGCTGGTGGGCAGCACGGCATGAGTGTCAGTGGGGAAGTGTATTGTACAGTAGCGGTGTGTGGTGTCACCATGGCGCTGGCGAGCGAGCTGGTGGGCAGCACGGCGGCGGGCAGCAGGCCGGCATGAGGTCAGGGGGGGTAATACAGTAGCGGTGTGTGGTGTCACCATGGCGCTGGCGAGCGAGCTGGTGGCAGCACGGCGGCGGCAGGCCGGCATGAGTGTCAGTGGGGAAGCGGCATTGCCAGTAGCGGTGTGTGGTGTCACCATGGCGCTGGCGAGCGAGCTGGCGGGCACGGCGGCGGCGGGCAGGCCGGCATGAGTGTCAGTGGGGAAGTGTATTGTACAGTAGCGGTGTGTGGTGTCACCATGGCGCTGGCGAGCGGCGGTGGGCACGGCGGCGGGCAGGCCGGCATGAGTGTCAGTGGGGAAGTGTATTGTACAGTAGCGGTGTGTGTCACCATGGCGCTGGCGAGCGAGCTGGTGGGCAGCACGGCATGAGTGTCAGTGGGGAAGTGTATTGTACAGTAGCGGTGTGTGGTGTCACCATGGCGCTGGCGAGCGAGCTGGTGGGCAGCACGGCGGCGGCACGGCGCATGAGTGTCAGTGGGGCGGTATTGCGGCCAGTAGCGGTGTGTGGTGTCACCATGGCGCTGGCGAGCGAGCTGGTGGGCAGCACGGCGGCGGCGGGCAGGCCGGCATGAGTGTCAGTGGGGAAGTGTATTGTACAGTAGCGGTGTGTGGTGTCACCATGGCGCTGGCGAGCGAGCTGGTGGGCAGCACGGCGGCGGCGGCAGGCCGGCATGAGTGTCAGTGGTGGGGTGTATTGTACAGTAGCGGTGTGTGGTGTCACCATGGCGCTGGCGAGCGAGCTGGTGGGCACGGCGGCGGGCAGGCCGGCATGAGTGTCAGTGGAAGTGTATTGCACAGTAGCGGTGTGTGGTGTCAACCATGGCGCTGGCGAGCGAGCTGGTGGGCAGCACGGCGGCGGCGGGCAGGCCGGCATGAGTGTCAGTGGGGAAGTGCATTGCGTGGAAGTAGCGTGTGGTGTCACCATGGCGCTGGCGAGCGAGCTGGTGGGCAGCACGCGGCGGCGGCAGGCCGGCATGAGTGTTGCGGGGAAGTATTGTACAGTAGCGGTGGTGGTGTCACCATGGCGCTGGCGAGCGAGCTGGTGGGCAGCACGGCGGCGGGCAGGCCGGCATGAGTGTCAGGCGGGGCTGCATTGCGGTGTAGTGGTGTCACCATGGCGCTGGCGAGCGAGCTGGTGGCAGCACGGCGGCGGCGGGCAGGCCGGCATGAGGTCAGTGGGGAAGTACAGTAGCAGGGCGTGTGGTGTCACCATGGCGCTGGCGAGCGAGCTGGTGGCAGCACGGCGGCGGGCAGGCCGGGCATGAGTGTCAGTGGGAAGCGTATTGTACAGTAGCGGCGTGTGGTGTCACCATGGCGCTGGCGAGCGAGCTTGCGGCAGCACGGCGGCGGCGGGCAGGCCGGCATGAGGCAGTGGGGAAGTGTATTGTACAGTAGCGGTGTGTGGTGTCACCATGGCGCTGGCGAGCGAGCTGGTGGGCAGCACGGCGGCGGCGGGCAGGCCGGCATGAGGTCAGTGGGGAAGTGTATTACAGTAGCGGTGTGTGGTGTCACCATGGCGCTGGCGAGCGAGCTGGTGGGCAGCACGGCGGCGGGCAGGCCGGCATGAGTGTCAGTGGGAAGTGTATTGCAGTAGCGGTGTGGTGTTACCATGGCGCTGGCGAGCGAGCTGGCAGACGGTGGCGGCGGGCAGGCCGGCATGAGTGTCAGTGGGGAAGCATTGTACAGTATGGTGTGTGGTGTCACCATGGCGCTGGCGAGCGAGCTGGTGGGCAGCACGGCGGCGGCGGGCAGGCCGGCATGAGTGTCAGTGGGGAAGCATTGTACAGTAGCGGTGTGTGGTGTCACCATGGCGCTGGCGAGCGAGCTGGGCAGCACGGGGCGGCGGCGGCAGGCCGGCATGAGTGTCAGTGGGGAAGTGTATTGTACAGTAGCGGTGTGTGGTGTCACCATGGCGCTGGCGAGCGAGCTGGTGGGCAGCACGGCGGCGGCGGGCAGGCCGGCATGAGTGTCAGTGGGGAAGTGTATTGTACAGTAGCGGTGTGTGGTGTCACCATGGCGCTGGCGAGCGAGCTGGTGGGCAGCACGGCGGCGGCGGCAGGCCGAATGAGTGTCAGTGGGGAAGGTATTGTACAGTAGCGGTGTGTGGTGTCACCATGGCGCCAGAAAGAGCTGGTGGGCAGCACGGCGGCGGCGGCAGGCCGGCATGAGTGTCAGTGGGGAAGTGGTTGTACAGTAGCGGTGTGTGGTGTCACCATGGCGCTGGCGAGCGAGCTGGTGGGCAGCACGGCGGCGGCGGGCAGGCCGGCATGAGGTCAGGAAGTGTATTGTACGTAGCGGTGTGGTGTCACCATGGCGCTGGCGAGCGAGGCTGGTGGGCAGCACGGCGGCGGCGGGCAGGCCGGCATGAGTGTCAGTGGGGAAGTGTATTGCGTGGCGGTGTGTGGTGTCACCATGGCGCTGGCGAGCGAGCTGGTGGGCAGCACGGCGGCGGCGGGCAGGCCGGCATGAGTGTCAGTGGGGAAGTGTATTGCACAGTAGCGGTGTGTGGTGTCACCGCTGAGCGCTGGTGGGCAGCAGGCTGGCGGCGGGGCGCACGGGCGCATGAGCACAGTGGGGAAGTGGTTGTGAACAGCGGTGTGGTGTGGTGTCACCATGGCGCTGGCGAGCGAGCTGGTGGGCAGCACGGCGGCGGCGGGCAGGCCGGCATGAGTGTCAGTGGGGTGTATTGTACAGTAGCGGTGGTGTGGTGTCACCATGGCGCTGGCGAGCGAGCTGGTGGGCAGCACGGCGGCGGCGGCAGGCCGGAGCAGCAGTGGGGAAGTGTATTGCAGTAGCGGTGGTGGTGTCACCATGGCGCTGGCGAGCGAGCTGGTGGGCAGCACGGCGGCGGGCAGGCCGGCATGAGTGTCAGTGGGGAAGTGTATTGTACAGTAGCGGCGTGTGTGGTGTCACCATGGCGCTGGCGAGCGAGCTGGTGGGCAGCACGGCGGCGGCGGGCAGGCCGGCATGAGTGTCAGTGGGAAGTGTATTGTACAGTAGCGGTGTGTGGTGTCACCATGGCGCTGGCGAGCGAGCTGGTGGGCAGCACGGCGGCGGCGGGCAGGCCGGCATGAGTGTCAGTGGGAAGTGTATTGTACAGTAGCGGTGTGTGGTGTCACCATGGCGCTGGCGAGCGAGCTGGTGGCAGCACGGCGGCGGGGGCAGCCCGGCATGAGTGTCAGTGGGGAAGTGTATTGTACAGTAGCGGTGTGTGTGTCACCATGGCGCTGGCGAGCGAGCTGGTGGGCAGCACGGCGGCGGCGGGCAGGCCGCTGAGTGCAGTGGGTGTACAGTACAGTAGCGGTGTGTGGTGTCACCACGGCGCTGGCGAGCGAGCTGGTGGGCAGCACGGCGGCGGGCAGGCCGGCATGAGTGTCAGTGGGGAAGGTATTGGTACAGTAGCGGTGTGGTGGTGTCACCTGGCGCTGGCGAGCGAGCTGGTGGGCAGACGGCGGCGGCGGGCAGGCCGGCATGAGGTCAGTGGGGAAGGTATTGTACAGTAGCGGTGTGTGGTGTCACCATGGCGCTGGCGAGCGAGCTGGCTGGCGCACGGCGGCGGCGGGCAAGTGCGCGGCATGAAGTGTCAGTTGGAAGCAGTGCTGGTGGTGTCACCATGGCGCGGCGAGCGAGCTGGTGGCAGCACGGCGGCGGGCACGGCATGAGTGCGCGTGGGGAAGTGTATTGGCCAGTGAGCGGTGTGTGGTGTCACCATGGCGCTGGCGAGCGAGCTGGTGGCAGCACGGCGGCGGCGGCAGGCCGGCAGAGTGTCAGTGGGGAAGCGGTATTGTACAGTAGCGGTGCGTGGTGTCACCATGGCGCTGGCGAGCGAGCTGGCGGGCAGCACGGCGGCGGCGCAGGCCGGCATGAGTGTCAGTGGGGAAGTGATTGTACAGTAGGCGGTGTGGTGTCAATGGCGCTGGCGAGCGAGCCAGCACGGCGGCGGCAATAAATGAGTGTCAGTGGGGAAGTGTATTGTACAGTAGCGGTGTGGTGGTGTCACCATGGCGCTGGCGAGCGAGCTGGTGGGCAGACGGCGGCGGCGGGCAGGCCGGCATGAGTGTCAGTGGGAAGCGTATTGTACAGTAGGGTGTGTGGTGTCACCATGGCGCTGGCGAGCGAGCTGGTGGGCAGCACGGCGGCGGGCAGGCCGGCTGAGTGTCAGTGGGGAAGTGCATTGTACAGTAGCGGTGTGTGGTGTCACCATGGCGCTGGCGAGCGAGCTGGGGCAGCACGGCGGCGGCGGGCAGGCCGGCATGAGTGTCAGTGGGAAGTGTATTGTACAGTAGCGGTGTGTGGTGTCACCGGCGGCGCCGCGCGAGCTGAGCTGGTGGGCAGCACGGCGGCGGCGGGCGGTCACGAAGCGTGGCGTGTGGCCAGTACAGCAGTAGCGGTGTGTGGTGTCACCATGGCGCTGGCGAGCGAGCTGGTGGGCAGCACGGCGGCGGCGGGCAGGTCGGCATGAGTGCCGCGGGGAAGTGTATTGCACAGTGAGCGGTGTGTGGTGTCACCATGGCGCTGGCGAGCGAGCTGCGGGCAGCACGGCGGCGGCGCGGCATGAGGTCAGTGGGGAAGTGTATTGTACAGTAGCGGTGTGGTGGTCACCCGGCGCTGGCGAGCGAGCTGGTGGCAGCACGGCGGCGGCGGGCAGGCCGGCATGAGTGCTCAGTGGGGAAGTGGTATTGTACAGTAGCGTGTGTGGTGTCACCATGGCGCTGGCGAGCGAGCTGGTGGGCAGCACGGCGGCGGCGGGCAGGCTGGCGAGTGTCAGTGGGGAAGTGTATTGTACAGTAGCGGGTGTGGTGTCACCATGGCGCTGGCGAGCGAGCTGGTGGGCAGCACGGCGGCGGCGGGCGCCGGCATGAGTGTCAGTGGGGAAGCACATTGCAGTAGCGGTGTGGTGTCACCATGGCGCTGGCGAGCGAGCTGGTGGCGGCACGGCGGCGGCGCCGGCGCTGAGTGTCAGTGGGGAAGTGTATTGTACAGTAGCGGTGTGTGGTGTCACCATGGCGCTGGCGAGCGAGCTGGTGGGCAGCACGGCGGCGGCGGGCAGGCCGGCATGAGTGTCAGTGGGGAAGTGTATTACAGTAGCGGTGTGTGGTGTCACCATGGCGCTGGCGAGCGAGCTGGTGGCAGCACGGCGGCGGCGGCAGGCCGGCATGAGTGTCAGTGGGGAAGCGTATTGTACAGTAGCGGTGTGTGGTGTCACCATGGCGCTGGCGAGCGAGCTCGGTGGGCAGCACGGCGGCAGGCGCAGCATGAGTGTCAGTGGGGAAGTATTGTACAGTAGCGGTGTGGTGTCACCATGGCGCTGGCGAGCGAGCTGGTGGGCAGCACGGCGGCGGCGGGCAGCCGGCATGAGTGTCAGTGGGAAGTGTATTGCGCGGTGTGTGGTGTCACCATGGCGCTGGCGAGCGAGGCTGGTGGGCAGCACGGCGGCGGCGGGCAGCCGGCAAGGAGGCTGTGTGGGAAGCTGTATTGCACAGTAGCGGTGTGTGGTGTCACCATGGCGCTGGCGAGCGAGCTGGTGGGCAGCACGGCGGCGGCAGGCCGGCATGAGTGTCAGTGGGAAGTGTATTGTACAGTAGCGGTGTGTGGTCACCATGGCGCTGGCGAGCGAGCTGGTGGGCAGCACGGCGGCGGCGGGCAGGCCGGCATGAGGTCAGTGGGGAAGTGTATTGTACAGTAGCGGTGTGTGGTGTCACCATGGCGCTGGCGAGCGAGCTGGTGGGCAGCACGGCGGCGGGCAGGCCGGCATGAGTGTCAGTGAAGTATTGCAGTAGCGGTGTGTGGTGTCACCATGGCGCTGGCGAGCGAGCTGGTGGGCAGCACGGCGGCGGCGGGCAGGCCGCATGAGTGTCAGTGGGGAAGTGTATTGGTACAGTGTGTGGTGTCACCATGGCGCTGGCGAGCGAGCTGGTGGGCAGCACGGCGGCGGCGGGCAGGCCGGCACGAGTGTCAGTGGGGAAGTGTATTGTACAGTAGCGGTGGTGGTCACCATGGCGCTGGCGAGCGAGCTGGTGGGCAGCACGCAGGCGGGCAGGCGGCATAGTGCAGGTGGGGAAGCATTGTACAGTAGCGGTGTGTGGTGTCACCATGGCGCTGGCGAGCGAGCTGGTGGGCAGCACGGCGGCGGCGGGCAGGCCGGCATGAGTGTCAGTGGGGAAGTGCTGTTGTACAGTAGCGGTGTGTGTGGTGTCACCATGGCGCTGGCGAGCGAGTGGGCAGCACGGCGGCGGCGGGCAGGCCGGCATGAGTGTCAGTGGGAAGTGTATTGTACAGTAGCGGTGTGTGGTGTCACCATGGCGCTGGCGAGCGAGTCTGGCAGCACGGCGGCGGGCAGGCCGGCATGAGTGTCAGTGGGGAAGCGTACGGTTGGTGCAGTGGTGTGTGTGTCACCATGGCGCTGGCGAGCGAGCTGGTGGGCAGCACGGCATGAGTGTCAGTGGGGAAGTGTATTGTACAGCAGCGGTGTGTGGTGTCACCATGGCGCTGGCGAGGAGCTGGTGGGCAGCACGGCGGCGGGCAGGCCGGCATGAGTGTCAGTGGGGAAGTGTATTGTACAGTAGCGGTGTGGTGTCACCATGGCGCTGGCGAGCGAGCTGGTGGGCAGCACGGCGGCGGGCAGGCCGGCATGAGTGTCAGTGGGGTGTATTGTACAGTAGGCGGTGTGGTGTCACCATGGCGCTGGCGAGCGAGCTGGTGGGCAGCACGGCGGCGGCGGGCAGGCCGCATGAGTGTCAGTGGGAAGTGTATTGCAGGCGGTGTGTGGTGTCACCATGGCGCTGGCGAGCGAGCCGGGCAGCACGGCGCGGGCAGGCCGGCATGAGTGTCAGTGGGGAAGTGTATTGTACAGTAGCGGTGTGTGGTGTCACCATGGCGCTGGCGAGAGCCAGGGCAGCACGGCGGCGGCGGGCAGGCCGGCATGAGTGTCAGGGGAAGTGATTGTGCGTAGCGGTGTGTGGTGTCACCATGGCGCTGGCGAGCGAGCTGGTGGGCAGCACGGCGGCGGCGGGCAGGCCGGCATGAGTGTCAGTGGGGAAGTGTATTGTAGCAGTAGCGGTGTGGTGTCACCATGGCGCTGGCGAGCGAGCTGGTGGGCACGGCGGCGGCGGGCAGGCCGGCATGAGTGTCAGTGGGGAAGTGTATTGTACAGTAGCGGTGTGTGGTGTCACCATGGCGCTGGCGAGCGAGCTGGTGGCAGCACGGCGGCGGCGGGCAGGCCGGCATGGCGTCAGTGGGGAAGTGTATTGTACAGTAGCGGTGTGGTGTCACCATGGCGCTGGCGAGCGAGCTGGTGGGCAGCACGGCGGCGGGGCAGGCGGCATGAGTGTCAGTGGGGAAGTGCATTGTACAGTAGCGGTGTGTGGTGTCACCATGGCGCTGGCGAGCGAGCTGGTGGGCAGCACGGCGGCGGCGGCAGGCCACATGAGTCAGTGAAGCCAAAGCAGTAGCGGTGTGTGGTGTCACCATGGCGCTGGCGAGCGAGCTGGTGGGCAGCACGGCGGCGGCGGGCAGGCCGGCATGAGTGTCAGTGGGGAAGTGTATTGTACAGTGCGCGGTGTGTGGTGTCACCATGGCGCTGGCGAGCGAGCTGGTGGGCAGCACGGCGGCGGCGGGCAGCCGGCATGATGTCAGTGCGAAGTGTATTGTACAGTAGCGGTGTGTGGTGTCACCATGGCGCTGGCGAGCGAGCTGGTGGGCAGCACGGCGGCGGCGGGCAGGCCGGCATGAGTGTCAGTGGGGAAGTGTAACAGTAGCGGTGTGTGGTGTCACCATGCCGAGCGAGCTGGTGGGCAGCACGGCGGCGGCGGCGGGCCGGCATGAGTGTCAGTGGGGAAGTGTATTGTACAGTAGCGGTGTGTGGTGTCACCATGGCGCTGGCGAGCGAGCTGGTGGGCAGCACGGCGGCGGCAGCAGGCCGGCATGAGTGTCAGTGAAGTGTATTGCGTAGCGGTGTGTGGTGTCACCATGGCGCTGGCGTGGTGGCGGCAGCACGGCGGCGGCGGGCAGGCCGGCATGAGTGTCAGTGGGAAGTATGGTACAGTAGCGGTGTGTGGTGTCACCATGGCGCTGGCGAGCGAGCTGGTGGGCAGCACGGCGGCGGCGGGCAGGCCGGCATGAGTGTCAGTGGGGAAGTGTAGCAGCGTGGTGTCACCATGGCGCTGGCGAGCGAGCTGGTGGGCGCACGGCGGCAGGCAGGCGGCATGAGCGCTGTGGGGAAGTGTATTGTACAGCAGCGGTGTGTGGTGTCACCATGGCGCCAGGCGAGCTGAGCTGTGGCAGCACGGCGGCGGCGGGCAGGCCGCATGAGTGTCAGGGGAAGTGTATTGTACAGTAGTGTGTGGTGTCACCATGCGCGAGCGCGCGAGCTGGTGGGCACGGCGGCGGCGGGCAGGCCGGCATGAGTGTCAGTGGGAAGTGTATTGTACAGTAGCGGTGTGTGGTGTCACCATGGCGCTGGCGATGAGCTGGCGGCACACGGCGGCGGTGGGCAGGCCGGCATGAGTGTCAGTGGGGAAGTACAGTAGCGGTGTGTGTCACCATGGCGCTGGCGAGCGAGCTGGTGGGCAGCACGGCGGCGGCGGGCAGCGGCATGAGTGTCAGTGGGGAAGTGTATTGCAGTAGCGCGGTGTGTGGTGTCACCATGGCGCTGGCGAGCGAGCTGGTGCGCACGGCGGCGGCGGGCAGGCCGGCAGCGAGTGCGTCAGTGGGGAAGTGTATTGTACAGTAGCGGGTGTGGTGTCACCATGGCGCTGGCGAGCGAGCTGGTGGGCAGCACGGCGGCGGCAGGCCGGCAGGAGGCTGTGGGGAAGTGTATTGTACAGTAGCGGTGTGGTGTCACCATGGCGCTGGCGAGCGAGCTGGTGGGCAGCACGGCGGCGGCGGGCAGGCCGGCATGAGTGTCAGTGGGAAGTGTATTGTACAGTAGCGTGTGTGGTGTCACCATGGCGCTGGCGAGCGAGCTGGTGGGCACGGCGGCGGCGCGGCCGGCATGAGTGCAGGGTGGTGTGTATGTACAGTAGCGGTGGTGGTGTCACCGCGCTGCCTGAGCGAGCTGGTGGGCAGCACGGCGGCGGCGGCCGGCATGAGTGTCAGTGGGGAAGTGTTGTTAGCGGCGTGTGGTGTCACCATGGCGCTGGCGAGCGAGCTGGTGGGGCGACATGGCGGCGGCAGGTCGGCAGGCCAGTGGCTGTATTGTACAGTAGCGGTGTGGTGTCACCATGGCGGGCTGAGCGAGCTGGTGGGCAGCACGGCGGCGGCGGGCAGGCCGGCATGAGTGCCGTGGGAAGCTTTTGCATTGCACAGTAGCGGTGGTGTCACCATGGCGCTGGCGAGCTTGGCAGCACGGCGGCGGCAGGCCGGCATGAGTGTCAGGGGGAAGTAGCGGTAGCGTGGGTGTCACCATGGCGCTGGCGAGCGAGGCTTGCGGGCAGCACGGCGGCGGCGGGCGCCGGCATGAGTGTCAGTGGGGAAGTATTGTACAGTAGCGGTGTGTGGTGTCACCATGGCGCTGGCGAGCGAGCTGGCGGGCAGCGGCGGCGGCAGGCCGGCATGGTGTCAGTGGGAATTATTGTACAGTAGCGGTGTGTGGGTCACCATGGCGCTGGCGAGCGAGCTGGTGGGCAGCACGGCGGCGGGCAGGCCGGCATGAGTGTCAGTGGGGAAGTGTATTGTACAGTAGCGGTGTGTGGTGTCACCCTGGCGCTGGCGAGCGAGCTGGTTGCACGGCGGCGGCGGGCAGGCCGGCATGAGTGTCAGTGGGGAAGTGTATTGTACAGGGCAGGTGTGTGGTGTCACCATGGCGCTGGCGAGCGAGCTGGTGGCAGCACGGCGGCGGCAGCCGCCGGCATGAGTGTCAGTGGGGAAGTGTATTGTTGTACAGCAGCGGTGGTGTGTGGTGTCACCATGGCGCTGGCGAGCGAGCTGGTGGGCAGCACGGCGGCGGCGGGCAGGCCGGCATGAGTGTCAGTGGGGAAGTGTATTGTACAGTAGCGGTGTGTGGTGTCACCATGGCGCTGGCGAGCGAGCTGGTGGGCAGCACGGCGGCGGCGGGCAGGCCGGCATGAGTGTCAGTGGGGAAGTGTATTGTACAGTAGCGGTGTGTGGTGTCACCATGGCGCTGGCGAGCGAGCTGGTGGCAGCACGGCGGCGGGCAGGCCGGCATGTGTCAGTGGGGAAGTGTATTGTACAGTAGCGGTGTGTGGTGTCACCATGGCGCTGGCGAGCTGAGCTGCGGTGGCGCGGCGGCGGCGGGCAGGCCGGCATGAGTGTCAGTGGGGTGTATGGCCAGTAGCGGTGTGGTGTCACCATGGCGCTGGCGAGCGAGCTGTGGGCGCACGGCGGCGGGCAGGCCGGCATGAGTGTCAGTGGGGAAGTGTATTGTGACAGCGGTGTGTGGTGTCACCATGGCGCTGGCGAGCGAGCTGGTGGGCAGCACGGCGGCGGCGGGCAGGCCGGCATGAGTGTCAGTGGGGAAGTGTATTGTACAGTAGCGGTGTGTGGTGTCACCATGGCGCTGGCGAGCGAGCTGGTGGGCAGCACGGCGGCGGCGGGCAGGCCGGCATGAGTGGCAGTGGGGAAGTGTATTGTACAGTAGCGGTGTGTGGTGTCACCATGGCGCTGGCGAGCGAGCTGGTGGGCAGCACGGCGGCGGCGGGCAGGCCGGCGCGGCGCAGCACGGCGGCCGCGCGCCGCCCCACGCCACCACCGCGCGCCGCCTCACCACCATCACCACCACCACGACCCTCGCACTCGCCGCCTCCTGAAACCATATCCTAATTTTATTGACCGAAATTCACTTTGAAGGACATCATTATTGCACGTTTTTAATGAGGGCTAATAATTTTCCGTTCTGCAGATGTCGCTAGTTGGGACTAAGTTGAAGTTTTTTCTTATACAATGGCATTATAATGGATAAATAACTTTTAAAATAAAAGTTTATTGGTTTCTAGTGAATTATATTAATACGCAAAACAATACCCTAAAGGTTTGCTCTTTACCACAGTTTTTTGACGGCTCCGTAGAGCATATTGGCCTAGCAATGAATTACGGCACTGATGCCGCGAGTTTAAATCCTGCACGGAACAAGTATTTGTATGGCCTACAAGTAATTGTTCCGGGCTAGATATGTGTCCTTGTGGTAAAAATCCTAGTGCGGAATAACGATTTTTAATAAAAAAAGGTAAAGAATGCCACAAGGCATTAAGTTCGCCCTTTAAATCCCTTATTGTAAGGTATATATAATAAAGATTAAATAAAAGGATACGTACTTTTCAATTGGCGCAAAAACTAAACCAAAATCTTGCTCAACGCCACACATATACTTACATCTAAAAACTTATACAACCAACATCATTATTTTAGGTCCATATGTGTGAGTCCAACAGTGAACTTTACAGGCTGATAAAAAAGAAAGAAGAAAAATATGTGAGAGAATGTCAAAAATATAAGCTAGTTTGAACATCACTTGAAATGTACCCAGCTCTCCCTACCTTTCTTAGTTAATCCGTATTCAGGTTCAAATAATTATGAGAATACCCACAGTCAATAGTAAATCAGACCAATTAATCATAATTAGTTTTTAAAAATCTTAAATGACATTAAAAAATGACATTTTGTGTAGAGAACAAAAAGGATTTCGCAAAAATAAAACAATAAATATGGCACTGTATGATTTTTATAAAAATGTAATAACACACGTTGACAACAAAACAAAGGTATGTTCACTATACTGTGATATGACTCAGGCTTTTGACTATGTTGACTATAACATTTTAATTCACAAACTCAAGGCATATGACATTAGAGGCAATGAATTGAGTTTGTTGCAGTCTTATCTAAATAACCGTCGACAAAAAACGGAAATATGTAGGTTAAATCTAAGGACCAAATCTGAGGACATAAGCTCATCGAGAGAGCGTTTGGTAAAATACGGTGTCCCACAGGGCAGTGTCTTAGGGCCTCTCTTATTAATAGTATATATAAATGACCTACCAAATGCCACTAAGCAACCTATGACCTTATTCACTGACGATAGTACTATAACTATAAACTGTGATGACATCTTTTCTTATAAAAATTACATAAATGAATGATATTAATTATCAATAATAATTAATAACATCAAAGACCAATCACCCCATCTAACATTGAAATAAATAACAACGACACTGTTATTGCTGAAGTAGATACAAACCGATTTCTCGGCTTAAAAATTGACCAAAAACTACATTGGAAAGCCCATATACTAGAACTAAATAAAAAAATAAGTAGTTTGGCTTATGCACCGTTTAGACTTTCTTCTACAGTTAACGTTGACTCACTTCTAACAGCTTATTATGGACTAGTCGAATCTGTCCTTAGATACGGAATTATTTTCTGGGGTAACTCAACAGACAGAGAAGTAGCGTTTAAAAGTCAGAAAAGATGTATCCGCGCTATGTTTGGTCTTCAGACTACCGATAGTTGTATGCCATATTTTATTAAACACAGAATTCTTACACTTCCGTCCTTATACATAATGGAAATGGCTCTCTTTGTCAGGACCTATCCTAACATATTTCCACGGTTATCTGACAAAGTAAAGCGCAACCGTCGTGATGGAAGTAAATTGTGCTTGCAACAATCACGAAAGGCTCTGCTAAGAAAGAGTGTAGTATGCATGGCTCCTAAAATCTATAATAAAATTCCCCAGATGTATAAATCACTGAACTGCAATATTTTTAAAAATAAATTCAAAAACCTTTTAATTGAAAAATGCTACTACACTGTAACTGTTTTTCTCACAATAAATTTTGACATTATATAATTGCCTTATACATACATATATTTTTAATTATGATTGTTGTAAGTAATAATTTCACGGACTTTGTATATTGATAGACTTTGCTTTGTTTAAAATGAAAACTAACAACCTAAAACTTTAAATTTCACACACCGAATATCGGTAAGACATGTTGATACTAATAACACTAACAGCAAGAATATATCTCTGCCCATGCAATGTATATCTCACACATGTTTTAGTAAATAAAATATCTTATCTTATCTTAAGTTACGCCTGGTTACATAATTTCTCAATACAAAAAGAAATTGTTCTATTTTTCATTAATTTTTTTTTTTATAGGATAGGGTGACAAACGAGCACACAGTCCACCAAATGGTAAGTGGATGCTGTGGCCTATAGACATGTACATTTATCCTCGATTAAAAATCAAAATGCAGATGCGTGGTCACCCCTGAGGACTAAGATGAATGCCCCGTTTCCAGTAAAACGGGTCTTCAATTCTTTATACAAAACACAGCAGCATTAAGCTGCTATTTTACGCTGGTAAAATAGCAGCTTAATGCTGTTAAAATAGCAGCTTAGTTATGTGAGAGCGCCGTCCTTCCCCAATCAAGCCGACCCATCATACAGTGGGGTACTGGTTCTAAAATTACTAAAATAATGCTTATGTAATACTTGAATATCTGCTTACACAAATATACAGTAGCATTAAAGAATCATTGTTCAAAAATATTTGTCTAAACAAAAGTTTCTCATACCTTTGGAATCTGATTGGTCTCCCGTAAGGTCTATCAAGTCATCTGAGTTATCTACTAATGAAATTATTTCACTATCCAACTCTTCCTTGGGTGGTTTTCTTCTCTTTGCCTCTCTAACACTTTCTTTTTCTTTTTTCTCTCTTTCATCACTCTTCCTTTCTGACCTTCTATATTCTCTGCTTTCTGATTTTGACCTGTATTCCCTTTTGTGCTCACGTTTTCGCTTATCTCTACTATCAGCACTTTCCCTGTGTTTTGATTTAATCTTGACTACAACTTCCTTTTTTTGTGACAGAACTTCAATTTTTTCTTTCTTTTCCTCTACTTTTTCTGGTGTCGGTGGATTAACTTTTACTGGGTTTTCTTTTATTACTGGTTGCTCCACAATTTTTGGTAGCTCTTTTATTTCAGGCATAAAACTGGTGCTAGTTGTGTTTGTTTTATAACCGGTGTTGGTTCAATGGCTTTGACTATAGGAAGATTATTAGCTTGAGTGCCTTCCAGTTTATACACAACAACTGGTGGTATATTGTTAATTGAAGGCACTTCAGGTATATTTGTTTTAGGCAAGTCCTTTCTCTCACTTTCTTCTGGTTTATCTTGTTTAGAGCTTTCCGATTCATCTTCTGAACTGGATTCATAAGGCAAGGCTGGCTTTGGTAAAATTGGATCTGGCTCTTTATGCTTCTTTATCGAAAAAGAGACAACAGCTGAAAAAATAATCATTGTAAACAACACATAATGGCAATTGGCCTCAATATTTTAGTATTTAATTGTTTGACATTTGGAGTCATGAATTTCATACATTTCGTTTTAGTGCCATTTAAATACAAGTTATTAACATTAAACCAATTTACTAATTTAGATATAGCATTATTTACTTCGCCATATTTTAATAACTGTCGTTTTAATTTGTTAAAATCAGTTGTTTGGTTTCTGTCAAGACATTCCCTCAGTTAGGAAAATGGTGGTGTTACTACCCCCGTGCCTCGGAAAGCACGTAAAGTCGTAGGTCCTGCGCCTGATTTCTGTCTGGTCGTGTCGGATTACCGACCCATCGGACTATGAGAGTGGGGGAATACACTGCACCTGTTTTGTTTAAAAAATAAAGCTACTTACCATTGCTTTTCAATTTTTCAGCACCATTTACGTTAATACCCCGTTTCTCTTGCATTAATTTCTTATAATATGCATGATATACATTATCAGGTTCTAAGAAAGTGAAACGTGGGTCATTTTTGGCCCGAACAATCTCTGCGAACTCGTCGCCATTGCGAGCGACATATGCTGCCATCTTGTCAATCACAAGTTGAACTTCCTCGGGAGGCTTTAACACATTTGATTTTTCTTTACTATCATTCGAAGAGCTGTTGTCAGAATCTGTAAAAAATTACATTTTTTTATCAAGTCCCCTGTTGAACATGGGCCTCCCCCATATATTGCATCATAGAGGAGATATTTGTCATATTTGCCAAGCTTGGCGGGTGCTTTGTCAACCGCAGTGTTTTTGTTATTGAGTTATTATCAGGGAAATGCTTTTTTTTTATATGTAGAATAAGGGTGACAAGCGAGACACAACCCACCTGATGGTAACTTTTTTTTATAGGAGAGGGGGCAAACGAGCATACGGCTAATCTGATGGTAAGTGACTACCGACGCCCATGAACAACTGCAAGACCAAGAGAATTGCAGGTGCGTCGCCGGCCTTTTAAAAAGGAGTAAGCTCTTTTCTTGAAGGTCCCTAAGTCGTATCGGTCGTATCAGTGTTTCATGCCGGTATTTCATACCGGAGTGCCGGCATGAAATAACTGTGAATTACTGTTCCGCTCTGCTGAGCACGCCAAGCTTTTTAGAGGCCAATTTGGCCTTCTCTTCCAAGCGACCACAAAACTGCACGTCACTCGATATGTCGACGCCGAGGATTCCGATACTGGCTGAGGCAACAAGGGGAGTGCTTTGAAACTGATGAGATACGAAAAAGGGGTTCTTTTTAGCGGTAAATGCGCAAACTTGTGTCTTCTGAGGATTAATCTGGACTAGATTTAGTCGCCCTCAATCCGAGACTTTGTTCAGCAGACTCGACTCCAGACACAAGTTTGTTCCGGTACTCGGTGACGTTTTCCCGAGAAATATTGGCACGGCCGGTGTATAGAGCATCACCAGTGCTGTCATCCGCATAGCAATGAATGTTACCGGTTTGCAACATACCATTGATATGCAGAAGAAACAGCTTGGTGACAGCACGCAGCCTTGTGGACACAAATATATATTTGCTGTATGTTTGAAAGAATACCCATTCATTTCTCATCCTAATCAGTATATTTACTCACACCGCACGTAACATTATTTTTAAAAATAGCAATAGAAATAGTATTTCAAAAGTAATAAATTCTTATGACAATGGAAATTACCAGAGTCACTATCAGTGTCGGAATTGTAGTTCTTCATTAAACTTAGGCCCGTGGATTTGGTAGGAGAGATGACAGGGGGCTCTTTTGCAGCTGGCTTCTGTGTTGGCACGGGCGCGGTCGTCTGTGCAGACATATACTGCTGGTAGTACGCTGCGTATTGATTGTACTGCGCTTGTATTGCTTCTGTAGTGGAAGCTGAAAAAAAATTTCTTTATGAAGTGAAAACTTGATTTGAAACTCGATGAAACGAAAAAGAGACACTAAAAAGGGACAAACATATAAATGTATAGAATTTAGCCTGCGAGAGAATACAGTATGCAGTGTTTATTATAAATTGATTTATATGTTAATTACATAAACCCTACAATTACCCTATTCCTCATACTCATTGCATCCGTCTCATTCTCTGGAAGTTAAGTTTTCTGAAGGTTTCACTTGTGCCGCGTGTGAACTGCCTCATGGTTTTTTTTATTACAGGATTATTGGAGAATACCTATGGAGAATCTTTTGCATATTAAAATAACCTCGACAGTTGATTTCAAAGAAAATGATGACAAACTGAATTAAAATATAAGCCGTTTATTTATTATAATATGATATAAAATTATCATGTGATTGCAAAAAAAAAAAAGATAAAAGCTAGGACCGCAGTTTCTTGCACTTTTTACTCTGAAGAGGTGTCACTTTTTGAACCGTTTATAGATTTTAAAATTTATAAGCTTTAAATATTAAGTTTATTACAAGTGAACAAAATATTTTTGACTTGATGGCGGTTCCGTGGCGCAGTGGCTTAGCAAAACGCTAAGGGCCGCGGGTTCGAATCCCGCACGGAACAAGTATTTGTATGGCCTACAAATAACTGTTCTGGGTCTGGATGTTTGTCTTTATGAAATCTGTGTATGTAAACTGCTCCCGCGATACAGGAGGAAATCCTAGTGTGGAGGTAAGATTTTTTTTAAAAAAAGAAAAGAAAAAAAACTTTGACAACTGAACAAACAGTGAACCAAGTAGACTTAACGTCATAAGATTTAATGTTTATTGTGAAAGTTGACGCATCTGAAGGTCAATAATCTATACAAATAAATAAAATTGAAGTGTCTGTTTGTAATATCAAAACAACAGCTTTTTACTAAATGCATATGTAAGTATATACAGTACTTATAACAAAAACACAATTTTTTTTAAAAAATCTGTCTGTTTGTTCCAGCTAATCTCCGAAATGGCTGGACCAATTTTGACGGGACTTTCACTGGCAGATAGCCTATGTTATGAAGAGTAACTTAGGCTACTTTTATTTTAGAAAATAATTAGTGTATGTACATTTATCCTCAATTAAGAATCAAAATGCAAATGCGTTGTCACCCTTGAGGACTAAGATCGAATGCCTCGTTTCAGTAAAAAGGGTCATACGAAACAGCAGCGTTAAGCTGCTATTTTACGCTGGTATTCTATGAGAGCGTGGTCCTTCCCTGGTCGAGCCGACCCATTCATGCTACAACTTTACCACTAATATAGCTGCAGCGTGACTCTACCACATACATGTGAACATCATGAACCATACTGCTTGATATACCTTAAAAAGTTTTCCTGCAACTTATGCCTTTAGGTTTCTTCATTTTATTGCATTTTTATTTACGACTATTTATGACATTTTGATAAAAAGTAAACACCAGTATTTTTTATTGAATATGTCTGCCTACTTATAGTATTTTCAGAAATCTTAATATATGTTGATAATAGAACAAAAATGTACCTAAACATGAGCCGGTATCGTTAATTTTGTAGAAAATGGCTAGGGAAGATCGTTTTTACAATATAAGGCCTGAATTCCTCTTACGCTGACGTCGGTCGCGCGTACTAATGTACATTTGTTCTATATAGCCCCACACTACGACGCTGACGACAGCGGCGCGTACCGCGTCTGTCTCGCTCGTCAGCGTCGCGTACGTCGCGCGTCAGTCGACTGACGAGCGAGGAATAGTACGAGCGCCCTCACTCTATTACCGACGATCCACGTGTGCACGTACAGTTGCAATGAATATCGATACAGAACGTCTTATTTATCTAATGATTTGTACCAAGATGCGAGAGCAAAATACTGGATAGAAGTTTTCGAGGCTTTATTTCCGAATTACAATAATGAGGACGATAGTAAAAATAGGAGATCGGTAAGTAAAAGACAATGTTAATAATCATAATTATTAACATTGTATTTCTACATCTCCTCAAAATCCACTTAACAGACGACTGTACCGTATAGAGCTCGGTATCGCAGTATGGTATTTTATTTCTCGCTAACGTACGCGACCGACCGTACGCAACCGACGTCAGCGTAGGAGGAGTTCAGGCCTAAAAAACTATTATTTTCAACAAAAAAGTTACTACCATTTGAAGATGAAGAACCATTCTATATGTGGTAGTTATTAGCTATGTTTGATTTGGTTTAGTTTTGTCACAAAATGTACCGAAAAACAGCATAATTTTGCCTGATTTGCAAACGCACCCTTAATCATTTTACTCTATTCAAGTGTTGCCATTTACTATATTCATACTATTTTCGTATACACTTTGTAAGACTACCAACACAACACACAAACTCAAAATATTTTTATATTAAGTTATTATTAGTAATAACTATACCATCAAAAATAATAAAATAAAAGATATGGTTGAAAATAAGTCTTACAAAATTCCTACAATAATACATTATCTCAATCATAGTACTATCTAACAATTCCTTTAATGTTATGGCAGCACTAGCTAAAACAATATGTCACTGTTTTTTTTTAACTGGCTTTACGGCTCTGGGTTCTAGCCCTTCTGAGAATGTCACTGTATGACACAAAGGCCCTGGAGCCATGCCAGAAATATACATTTATAGTATGCAAATATATAATAGAGATACAATAATCTAAAAACTCTCAATTATGTAGGTAGGTTACATTATTACATTATGTTGAGAATGTATTAAGCTAACATCAAACAACCACGACGCATGACTTTTTCCAAGTGACATAAGAGATAACCTAAACAGGTTCAAATCTAAATATCTTTTTTTTGACGCCTTCTCAGGACAAAATTCTTTGACAAAGTTATTCAGGGACTGACGCTTAACATTTTAAGATATTTTTGATATATAGACGCTACCATTCCTTCTCAACTAATTTTATGTATGAAAGCCTGCCATTATTCTTTGCGTAACGCCGAAATGTAAGAGGGCTCTTAATGACAATGGAAAGAGACAGGTATAGAAATGAAATGTAACGCAGTATAGTGGGTAACGGTTGCGTGCGCAGGCGATACGTACGTTGTGCGTACATGACGGGCGCACGAGCGATGTCCGGGCGGTGGGTCGGTGGCACGGGTGGCGCGGCTGGCACGGGTGGCACGGGTGGCACGGGTGGCAGGCGCGGCGGCAGCGGCGCGGTGCCGGGCGGCGGCGGCGTGCCGGGCGGCGGGGGCACGGCGCCCGCGCCACACGCGGGCGGCGGCGAGCCGCGCAGCCGCGACACCAGCAGCGTGTAGTCGCAGTCCGCCGACGGACGGTACGCGATCGAAGGGATCGACGGCGCCTGCAAGTGCCATACATAAACTAAACCTCTATTAACACACACATTATCACCTTTTAAGGTCCACAATAAAATTCACTGACATCATCACCATCATTATGATTAAAACCCTATACAAGGCCATTGCTGAAGATAGGTCTCCCCAAGAAATGCCATAAAGTACAGTCCTAAGCCACCAGCATCCATCAACTTCCTACATATCTTACCAGGTTGTCACTCCATCTAGTGTTGTCACACTCACTGTCATCATCACCATTACAGCCCTTCACAAGTCCACTGCTGAACATAGACCTCCCCCAAGGAATGTCACAAAGCACGGTCCTGAGCCACCTGCATCCATCGACTTCCTGCATGTCTTACCAGGTTGTCACTCCATCTAGTGAGGGGTCGCCCTACACTTCGCCTACCGGTACGAGGCTGCCACCCGAGAACCTTTGTTCTTCGAGCTATATGGCCAACCCATTACCACTTCAGCTTACTAATCCGTTGGACTATGTCGGTTACTCTGGTTCTACTGCGGATATCCTCATTTCTAAGTTTATCACGCAGAGAAACTCCGAGCATAGCCCTCTTCATAGCTCGATGAGCGAACTTGAGCGTGAGTCATCACTGGCAACACGCACTGGTTGTACAATCTAGTACTCAGGTTTTGAGGTATAGCTGACGAGAAGATGTGTCGTAATTTCCCGAACGCTGCCCAGCCGAGTTGAATCCGTCGATTGACCTCTCGGTCGAAGTTGAACTTACCTAGTCGGACTATTTATCCCAGGTAAACATACTCGTCAACAACTTCGAGCTTAGTGCTCCCAACAACTACTGGCATAGGTGTGACATGGACATTAAACATGATCTTTGTTTTGTCCATGTTCATCTTAAGACCTATCCGTTGGGAGACACTATCGAGGTCATTGAGCATAGTGCTTAGGTTCTCCAGCGATTCTGCCATAAGGACTATATCGTCGGCAAATCGAAGGTGAGTGATGTACTCGCCATTGATGTTAATACCGTATCCTTTCCAGTCCAGTAGCTTGAAAACGTCTTCCAATGCAAAGGTGAAGAGTTTCGGGAGATATAACGTCACCGTCTTACACCTCTCTGCAGTTGGATAGGTTTCGTACTCTGGTTCTGTACTCCGAACGCTGCCCGGCCGAGTTGAATCCGTTGATTGACCTCTCGGTAGAAGTTGGACTTACCTATTCGGACTATTTGTCGTAGGTAAACATATTCGTCTGCAACTTCGAGCGTAGTGCTCCCAATAACTACCGAGATAGGTGTGACATGGACGTTAGTTAAAATTAAAGTTACAGCCTATAAACGTCCCACTGCTGGGCACAGACCTTCTCTCATTTCTGACAGGGTTATAGGGCAAGAAAATTTCCGCCATGCTGCCCCAATGAGTGTTGGTTAACATCACATGTCTTCTAAATATTTTTTTTCTGATATGTCAGACATGTAGGTTTTCACACGATGTTTTCCTTCACCGCTGAACACGTGGTAAATCAGCTGATAAATTTACAGCGAGCGCTTAGCCCCAGAGCTACCACGGCTCTGGATTTGGATGGACGTTACTTTTGTTTTGTTCATATTCATCATATGACCTATCCGTTGGGAGACCCTATTGAGGTCACTGAGCATAGTGCTTAGGTCCAGTGATTCTACCATAAGGACTATATCGTCGGCAAATCGAAGGTGAGTGATGTACTCGCCGTTGATGTTATGTAGACCAGTACCCATGGTATGGTATCGTTTTCGGGAACCGGCTTGCTCGGGAGGCTGGAAGTCGTCGAGTCTGAGTGCAAGACGGTTCATAATGACTCCCGAAAGCAGCACGAAATCGGTCTATAGTCTATAGTCTTCAACAGAGCGTTGTCGCCTTTCTTGAAGAATAAGACCACCGCACTTTTGCTCAACGCCTCCGGAGTAGTGCCACCATGGTGAGCAGAATTAAAGAGATTCTGAAGGACTTCAAGTATTGGTTTTCCACGCTTTCAAAAGCTCCACTGTAATTACATCCTCGCCCGGGGCTTTGCTGTTTTTAAGGTGCTAGAAATTTATTCTAATTTCGTATAGACTAACGTCCGGGCTATCATCGGAATAGTGTCGGATTGCGACTTGCCTTTAGATCGTTACTCACACTTTCGTGTGGCTCCAACGATGACGTGTACAGCTGCCCATAGAACCTCTCAATCTCACTCAAAATCTCAGGTGTCCTGGAAACGATACTGCCACACTCGGTCTTCAGCTTTGACAGTTGGCTCTTTCTGGCAGACAGATCTCTGGCAGACTTTGGAGCCTTGGTTCCGCTCGATCGCTTCTTCAATACAAGCTGTATTGTAGTTGCGTAAGTCCCGCCGCATGCATTTGGAGATCTGTCTATTCAGTTGCCTGTATGCTGTCAAATCTGTTGAAGACTGCAGCTTCATTTCCCGTCTAACAGCCATGAGATTAAGAGTGTGATCGGAGAGTTTTTGTGTTCTTCTGCGGCGGCTCTTACAGAACTTAGCTCCGACCGCATGGACAGTTTCCACGAGCTTATCATTTATATCGTCCACCTCATTGCAGCCTTCTAGGCACTGAAAACCGCTTTGTAACTCGAGCTGAAAGGTTTCGTGACTTTGGATTAGAGCACGAGGGGAACGGAGCGTTGACTTCATTAGACAAGACCTCTCCAACTTAAGGTTTAGGTTCAGTGTGCCTCTAACCATTTGGTAATCGCTACCAGTTTTCACCCGCGCGATCACTGAGACATCACTGAACAGTTGTCGTCTGGTCGTCAAGTGTGGAAGTCAATCTCATTTTTTGTCGAACCGTCGGGGCTCGACCAGGTCCACTTCCTATGGGGCCACTTCTGGAAGAAAGAGATATCATAGAGTCCCTTTTTCTCCATTAAGTCGGCCAGCTGCTGCCCTTTAGGTTCCGTTGCCCTCAGGGTGCGTGCGTTGTAACTTAGGTGGCAACCGAACCTCCACCGGAGATTCTTAGCACCCCCTGCCCCGCCGTTACCATGGTCGCCGCCGTAGCCAGGAATAGCGGGGCCACCGGGGACTGGGGGCCGTCTCTTCGTAACTCTCATCATGGGGGGATATTTGCCATAGTTGCCGCGTTTGGTTGGCAACCGCAGTTTTTTTTTATTTTAATATTGCTGTTATCAGAAAAATGCTGCTGCCCATCTCCTGCCCGTTTCCCATTGTCGCCTCTTACGACACAAGAAACAGAAACAGAAACTTTTTTCTTCAATATAGATTATAAATAATACTTATTGAAAGTCACTCTTTTGTTTAATTACCACTGGTTCGAAAAAAACCTCTGTCCTGGGAAGAACCAGCAAGAAATTTAAATAACAGCTTACAATCATGTATGTTACACAATTAACCACACAAAACAAATTAGAAATAGCTTGGTGTGAACACCTCATTCCAGGGTTATTATCATCCATAAATTCCTTAATATTATAATAACCCTTTTTATACAAACTATGTTTAATAAAGTTTTTGAATTTTGAGCAGGTCGAATTTTGTATATTTTCTGGGATTTTAGCTTGTGTTTGTTCCTAGTATTTACAGAATGAATATCACTTATTTTTGTATAACTACTTTTATTTTTGTGTACGTTCATTACATTTTCATAAATGTATTGAGAGGTCAAAGTTAATATATTAATTTCCTTAAATTTTTGTCAGAGCGACTCTTTAGGTTTTAAATCATAGATTGCTCTTATGGCCCTCTTCTGTAAAACAAATATAATTTCAGTGTCAGTCGCGTGTCCCCATAGCAAAATACCATACGACATTATGCTATGGAAATAGCTAAAGTAAACAAGTCTAGCTGTTTCCACACTGGTAAGATTTCTAATCTTTTTACAGCATATGCTGCAGAACTAAGTCTGCTTGCTAACTTTGATATATGGGGCTCCATTGAAGCTTCGCGTCTAGTGTTATTCAAGAAAAATGGTGGTATCGACAAGACTCAGTTCCTCCCATTTAAAATTACATTCGTTTTAATTGTCTGACATTTGGAGTCATGAACTTCATACATTTCGTTTTAGTGCTATTTAAATGCAAGTTATTAACATTAAACCAATTTACTAATTTAGATATAGCATTATTTACTTCGTCATATTTTAATAATTGTCGTTTTAATTTGAAAATTAATGAAGTGTCATCAACAAATAATACTATATTATGGTTATCCCCTACTATGTAAGGTAAGTCATTAATATATACAAGAAACAGAAAGGGGCCGAGAATTGAGCCCTGAGGCACGCCCATTTGTACTATCGACCCGGAAGAGCTCATACTATTAATGACAACTTTTTGCGTTCTGTTACTTAAATATGAAACAATTAATTTAAGAGCATTACTTCTTACAAAACCACCATCCACGGGAAGACACGGGGTAGTGGATATTCTTAACCACCACTACACGGCTACACTCACTGTACTTCATTATAAATAATTTGCACAGTTCATTGATTATTGGAAATACTGGGTAAATCAACATAACAATATAAATTTATATTTTCGTTTTTTTTTTTTGATGACAAACAAGCGCACAGTCCACATGATGGTGAGTGGATACTATGACACATAGACACCTACAATTTATCCGTAGTTATAAATCAAAATGCAAATACAGTCACACCTAAGGACTAACATGGAATGCCTTATATCCAGTAAAAAGGGTCGTTGGTTCTTTACACTCACCATACAAAACACAGCAGCATTAAACTGGTATTTCACGCTGGTATTGTGTGAGAGCATGGTCCTTCCCCAATCGAGCCGAACCATAATATAGCTGCGGCATGGCTCTACCTCATATAAAAAATATATCATATAAACTGTAGGTAAAATATCTAGACAGGACAGTATCACAGGTGCAAACTAATTGGCTAATTAGGTGATAAGACTCCTTCTGGATAATTGGGTACTATGTACCACACTCGTACTTATTTCTGCCTCAAACGAGCAGCAACTGTGATGCTATATTATGATCTGAAGGGTATAGAAAACCAATAAAATTACAAGCTACGAGGCATTTAATCTTGAGCTTCAGAGGTGACAAAGAATCGGTAGACCTTTTTTTTTAACTTTGTTCCAGGCGTCCAAGGGCTACAGTAGCTACTTACCATCAGGTGGACTGTAAGTTTGTTTGTCACTACTATTATATAAAAGGTACACTTAATACTGCGATTATCAGTTGTTCTACCAACCATAACTATTGCAGTAAATCCTCTAAGGGATATCTCTAGGGGATATCTCTAGATGTAGATCATCTAGCAGAGGACTATTTGAAGATGGACAAAATAGAAGAAATTTATTTATGAAATAACACCCATAATTTTTGTTACATAATATTATTTGCAGTCATACTAAAATAAAGAAAAATATAAATTTGTTTTTACATAAAAACATTACTTACAGCTTCAATTATTGTTGATGCTAAACTTGGATGTAGATATTCATCGGATACTTCAGGTTGCTTCTCTGAAAAAAATATAAAAGTAGTGGCGGTGTAAGAATATCCATTATCCCATATCATTTCGTGAGTATCGTAAGAGCCAACAGAGGGATTTGTTTCCCTCTGTCGCCTCTTACGAGACACACGCAGGAGATGGGCAGCAGCATCTTTCCAATAACAACTAAAAATTAAAATCTGCGATTACCAACCCGCTTGCTAAGCATGACAACTATAGCAAATATCCCCCCTATGAGGCAATCTATGGGGGAGGCTTATGTTCAGCAGTGGATTTTAATAGGCTGTAACGGACTCTTATCAAAGAATGAACCAATGGATCAATGGAATCTTAACAAAATAATAATTATAGTTTTCTAGAGGAGCAGTGTTAAAGGAGTAAAAGTCTGATTGCTAATCTGCTGATTAGAAGTGACACTTGCAACATACCTTCCTAAAATGGGAGACATGCCCAGCAGTGAACTGTTTACAGACTAGTGAAAAAGAGAAAACGTTTTAGAATATTTGACAACAGCTCACCATGAATTCACTGCTGATCATAGGCCTCCCCCAAAGTACGGTCCTGAGCTACCTGCATCTTTCGACTACCCGCGTCATCAGGTCTTCACTCCATTTAGTGGGGGGTAGAATAACACTGCACTTGCGAGTACAAGGCTGCCACTCGAAAACCTTTCATCCCCATTGGTTGTAATTTCTTAGAGCTATTTAGAGCATTTAATTGTGAAAAAATTGTGTATTGCTAAATTTATTTCAGAACACCTCTAAAAAATTGCAAAAATCACATGTGATACACTCATGACAGACTTCAGAGGGAAACTGAAATAGGAGATGGGCAGCACCATCTTTCTGATAAAAACTTAAAATAATAAAGAACTGCGATTGCCAACCCATCCACCAAATGTGGCAACTAAAGTAAATTTCCTCTTATGAGGCAATCTATGGGGAGGCTTATGGTCAGCAGTGGACTTTTATAGGCTGTAATTGATTGATTCACATGATGTGACACTATTTTACTCTTACCTTCCACAATATCGGGTTTCTTTTCAGGCCACTTGCCAGTCTTGACTAAGCCGATAAGTGCTGTATAGTAAGCATGCAGTGTGGAGTCTTTATTCAGGAACTGGAATTGTGGATTGTCCCCTGCTTCGCTTTGATAAGTATCTCCATCTGGGCACCTTGTGATGCAATGAACTTTGCAGTCTTCTCAATAATTGCATTTTGCTTCTGCGATTCTGGCTGCAAAAATAGAATAAAATATTTAAATTATTCTACGCAATAATTAATTACTTTCAGATTCCATGGTATTTCTTATTTGTAAGAGAGGCGAAAGAGAGAGTATGCCGCACTCTTCAGTACATGGTGGTGGACTTTATACTTTTGCAGTCTATATACATCCCAGCAGTGACCAGTGAGACATTAGGCTATAAATTTTTCTTTCAGGAAAATTGTTAAGAATTGTGAAATTATTAGTGTGATAGAAATGCAATGCAATATATAACTCAATATTCCCTTTCATCATTCACAGTTTGATCAATGTGGTGAAGATGTTAACAATCCGTGAGGATTTGTTCATCTTCTTGTAGAGCAGTACCTATGCTTTAGACCTTCTAGTGAGTGTGATAAATCTTATACCACTTAAAACAGTTAATTTAAAAAACAATCACATAAAAGTAAATGTGTGTATATATAATTATGACTGCATAGTTGCCATGTTTGGTATGTGGAAGCAGTAGTAGTTTACAGCCATATGCTGTATCTTAACTTTTGTTCTTTTTAATGTTAATGCACCTCTACAACTTGAATTTTTCTCATAATGTATGTCTCATAAAGACACAATACAATATATCAAATGTTATATAATGTGGTAGAGCCTGCCATGGTGCAGCTGTGCTATGGTTCTAGCATGAAAGGGTTGGCTCGACCAGGGAAGGATGCAACTCTCACAGAATACCAGCATAAAATAGCTGCTTAATGCTGCGGTATTTCATTTAGTGAGTGTAGACAACCAGAGACACTTTTTACTAGAAACAAGGCATTCCATCTTGAACCAAGGGGATGACAACACATCTGCATTTTCATACTTAATCAAGGAAGATGTAGATTCTATGTGCCACAGCAAAAACCGTCAGGTGGACTGTTTGTTTATCACCCATAGTCTATACAAATAAATAAAATTGAAGTGTCTGTTTGTAATGTCAAAATAACAGCATTTTATTAAATGCATATGAAAGTTTATACGGTACGTATAACAAAAACTCAATTTTTAAAATTTCTGTCTGTCTGTCTGTCTGTTTGATCCGGCTAATCTCTGAAACGGCTGGACAGATTTTGACGGGACTTTCACTGGCAGATAGCTAATGTTATAAGGAGTAACTTAGGCTACTTTTATTTTTAGAATAGGAATTAGGGTTCTGCGCAAAAAAATTTAAACCCATAAAATCCAATCGTAATAAATTCCACACGGCCGAAGTCGCGGGGAACAGCTAGTCTATAATAAAAAAAATACACATCACAGGGTACAAAATGTAATTTAATTGAGAAAAGTTAACTTACAATCATTACATCATGTGGCAGTAGTTCTTTGAAAGCTGGTGTAGGTAGGAATGGTTCATCCACCTCCTGTGGCGGAGGCTCCGGCGGCGTCTCAGCTGGCATCTCATAGTTGAACCCCACTTGCCCATAGCCTGCCGCATGCAGACGTTTCAGCTCTTCTTCTAAAATTAACAAATATTGTCAGTCAGATTTTGTGTCTATTATTAAGAATGTATTACATAAATATTATATTTTATCTACTAAAAGCCAGCGCTTGACTACTATCCCACCTAATACTAGATGGTAATGTAGCCATTGAAGATAAAGTGTTGGTTAGTTTAGCTTGAGAAAAGCCTATTCATTGAATGCACTCAAATTCCTAATGAATGCAAAGACTCCCTCGGTGTACATAACTAATGCGAGAGAAAACCCTTTGATTAGATTGCATGGTATCTCTGAATCTGAATCTCTGAGAGCCTGGCTGTCCTATGGATGAGTGTGGAAGGAAAACTTCAAAATGTATCCTGTATTACAATGCAACTAGCTACTCTCTGCTTGCATGTCTATATGCCCTGGCCTAAAGGCCTTTGAAAACAATCTACTACAGTAAATAAAACTGTATTTCCCCATCATTCTTAAGAAACTTGTGTGAGTGGCACACGCTACAAAGCCTATGATCAACCAATTTCAGTAAAATGCATACTGCCAATTGCCACAGTCATTCCCTTCAGGTTAATTAAGGTCAAAAGAATTACAAGTTTTCGTGTTTTTTTTAAAATTAAACTGAAGTGACAAATGAACTTCACCTGATGGTGGCTACTGCAATCAAGAAGGCTACTGATGCATTATCATCTCTGAGGACTAAAATGGAATGCCACACAACCTGCAATTATACCAGCTCTCTATACACTTCAGGGTGGAACAAAGCAGGGCAAGCACTGCGTGCTAACAACGCCAGGCACCAGATGGCCTCCCATGTCACAGTCCTACCACCTAGTGGTGAGCAACCATAATTTGCCAACAAACCTTTATACATTTCCTCTTCATCCTCATCAGTATGAAGGGCCCGATATCTCTCCTCATCACAAAGCTGTTCCACATCCAACTCGTTCTTGGTGAGCTCCACACGCCAATCATAGCCGCCAGGTGGTGCCTCCAGCGAGGACAGATCGTGCAATGCACCACGCGCATCATATCTGCAGATACAATTATTGTATGTGTCACAACAGAGATACAAGCTGCAAGGATTATTAGGGCTACTAATAATAACATGTTTTCCTAAATCATCATCCTAACAGAACACATATAGCTTTATTGAGAAATTTGATCATAATTATTTTTAATTTTATAAAAAAACAATAATAAAATACACTAAAATGTACAATTTATAACCCCACTGCACCAGTTTATATATCACCTTAACAGACCACAGCTGACAGACAACAGGGTCATATATCTATGATCCTCTTAATTCATAATTAATTATCATAATAACTACTAAACTAAGAATGACATCTTTAACATTATACTGCTTGATCTTTCCCCCCATTGGTCAGGATACATTACTTTTTGTACATGGTATTATAAGCCAGTGCTTGACTAACATTCCACCTGGTGGTAAGTGGTGATGAAGATCGCACTGACACTAAAATAACAGACCACATAATCATACTGCTGTTCAAGTATACATACAATAGAGATCTATTTAGGTATTATATTTTTCCTATAGCATTTATTCTGATCCACACTTCAAAATGCACACACTTTGTACCTATAATAAAAAATGAATTCTGGTATCATCCCACAGAGCTGAGTTTTTTGCCAACTAATATTATGTTTACACATTTTAAAATAATAATTTGGTTACAATTAGGCTGGTCCTAACAAACAGCACATTTTTTAAGTGAACATGTCCGCTATGCATGGAATGTATAAAATTCAATAGTTACATAAAAAACAAATGTACTTTAATGTTATGACTAGGTGTATATAATGGAGAATTGTATGACTAAAAATAACTATTAACAACCTACCGTAACAAAATAAAGCGTAGCGAACATGTTACTAAACCTTCAAAAAATCGCACCAAATACAAAATCACAGTCAAATACATACGCAAGTGTACCGTTATATGTAATACATACCACCGGCGTCCATCACCATAACAATATGCGACGCTGCATCAGCCCAAGCCCGTAGCTCACCTCGCGACTGCGACACGATTTGTCATCCTCTGCGAAAATCTTATGGTCTTCCAAAAAATTTAATAGTTTTTGATAATTGACAATTGCTTTTTACTCTTTAGCGCCACATTAACAGTCTTATAGTAAAAAACGTATCGAACCTGTCGATTTTCAAGGATTCGTCCCCCATCCATGGTATGAGGTGTTTGCCTTGATCAATGTGCAGGGCTTTATCATCGTCCCTGAACAATTTGCACGAGTAGCCGAACACGAATAACTCTTCTTTCTTCTCTTTAAACTCACTTTTTCGTAAAATACCTGACTCACTGTGAATACCAGTCCACTTTACAGACATTTTTGGGATTAGGAAAACAAATACAAAAGCAAAACTAGGTACATTACAAATTTACAATTTATTTTACAAGAAAATCAAGAATCAAGAATGTAAAATTCTTTATTTTTTATTAAGATTTTGGCTTGGATACTTGTCTTTTAAGCCATGTCTTCATTTATATCAGTATCAATTGATTTTATTTTTTATTTTTAGATAAAACAAATTATAATAATCCTTTATAGTCTGCAAAGAGAATATAATCACTACGTTTAATAGTCTGCTTGACAATATGTTGATGCGTGCGTCACATTGCGTAGTTTTAGGGAGATTTTGACGGCAACTTGAGCTAGCAGACAGGCATATTATCTTCATATTCACATTACTACCGAAGCACTTGTTTCACCGTTTCCACTAATAGTTAACATGCGCAGACATTTAAAACACAAAATAGCACCACTTTTACATATCGAAATCCACTTCAAACCATTATTTCAACAATAATACAGGAGCAGCAATCCACTGCCAGTCAAGTTCCCGCCAAAATTCCAGGTGATCACAGACTAACTATAATGTATATGTAATAACTATAATGTTATAGTGTATTCTACCCAATAATGAGGGCATCCACGACTTTTTCTGCCACCAGGGCGGCGCCACTAGAAAGTGATGTATAATATTTGACATGCCCTATATACATTGGCCTGTATATATACTATACCTCTTGGTAGAGAGTAATTGTGTTCTGTGTACTATACTCAATCAAATCTAAAACGTCTTATACAAGGTCCATCTTGACGTACGTCCCGCCAAGGTCATGCACAATGCACGACGCAAACGTCACTTGACGTACGTCACGCCTACTCATTGTCGTTTTGCGTCGTGCGTTGTGCATGCCCTTGGCGGGACGTACATCAAGACGGACCGTGTATAACACGTTTTTGAAATACCTTTTGACGTTTCACATTAATCATTCTGCAATAACTTTGTACAAGCGTACTCACACAATTTAAAATAACCTTTTACGTAAATTCAAAAAATTATGAAGTTACGAGTATATATATTTCATTATTACAACATTTAGAGCTCTTTTTCACCAATTTAAAATCGAAACTTTCAAACAAAGCAAAATATAAAAAAATACCAGTATCAACTTTTATGCTTGACGTTGTTTCAATGATATGTCAATATGCACCTTACCGTAGTGTTTGGATGATACAAATACATGCTAATGCGAATAATGATGTTAGCCTATGCGGCTCTTACAGCTTCATCTGACATAAGGCTCGCGGCCTTGCAGGAGCTATTTAAAAAAAATGAGGATGATGTTGATTTATGATTTGGTATTGTCATGTTCAAATAACCTCTGTAGAGGTTATTTTTTTGAGCTATCTAACCGCTGTCCGAGTGGGAGTGTGGGAGCCCCGCCTCTGACTGCTTAGCTCTTGTCGGTCGATGTTCTGGGCGGTGGGAACCGCCCAGGTACGCTGGTGTACGGTATAGTAAGCGGGTGTACGGTGTGGTAGTCGAGTGTACGGTGTACGCGGGTGTACGGTGTTTAGTAGCATGTTTTATTTATTTATTTAAAACTTCATATACACAAGTGGTATATAGGCGGACTTAATGCCTAAGGCATTCTCTTCCAGTCTACCTTGGGATGATGCAGAGATAGAATGAAGTAGGTGTAATAAAAAGTTAATATGCGAATACTAAACTAAAATAACAAAAAAAAAAAATTGTAATACATGGAAATAAAATACATAAGATATAAATGGTACATCACAAAAAATAGATAAAATTAATTATAATAAAATGAAATATAAAATAACTAAGATAATAAAAATGTATAATACATAAGTACATATTATAATGTCAGATGTATATAAACTCATAAAGATATACAAATATACATGTTATCAAATAAATTTACAAAAATATATTAATATTTATACACATATATGTATATGTATATAAATATATATATATATATATATATATATATATATATATATATATATATAAATATATATGTATATGTATATATAAATATATATATAAATAAACTGTTACTATGATGATTCTGCCAATTTATTAAGTAAGTGTTCCCGAACCTTCATCTTGAACGCGTACCGATTTCTAGCCGTCCTGATTTCGAGAGGGAGTGCGTTCCAAAGGAGAATAGATTGAATGTGGAAAGAAGAATGAACAAGTCCAGAGCTATGGGAGGGACATAGGACAAGAAGGTTGTTCGTAGAGCGGAGGTTTCTCTCATGACTAGCACTAAGCAGCTGAAAGTAAGGAGATAAGTAGGAAGGGGAAGTTGGAGACATCAGGATAGAATAAAGGGTGGTGAGTGCACGCAAACTACGGCGTTGACGAATAGGTAACCATTTTAATTGAGATCGATACGTGGATACATGGTCATACTTTCGAAGATTGAAAATGAATCGAATGCAGTTATTCAGAAGACGGTCATATTTGTTGAGAAGATCTGCATTCAGGTCGAAATAACACACATCGCCATAGTCGATTAGGGGAAAAATTAAACTCTGCACAAGCATTGTCTTAATTTCAGATGGTAGAAAATTTTTTAGGCGATAGAGAGAACGCAGGGTACCAGTGACTTTCTGGCTAACGGTCGTTGCTTGGGCTTTCCAACTCAAAGTAGAATCAATTAATAATCCTAGATCCTTCACAGTGGAACACAATTGAATCTCAGTACTATTAAAAAAGATAGGAGGTAGAGCTACTGTTTTCAATCTCTGGATCATCTGACGGCTACCAATTATTATGGCCTGACACTTCGAAGGGTTGACCATTAGCCCAAACCTGTCAGACCAGTTCTTAATGTACTCAAGGTCCCTGTTAAGTATGTCCACCGCTGTAGAAATATCGTCAATACTCGCTTGTGTGTACAATTGCAAGTCATCGGCATACAGATGATACGCAGACTGAAGGTTTTGAGTAATGAGATTAATAAATATAGAAGCTAAGACTAAACTTTAGCCCATACACCCGTTCATACACTATTATCTATTTTATTGTCAAGTAATATACCAAAGAGTATTAAAAAATAAAAATTTATTTATATTAAATTTTTGTTAGAAAAATGTTTAAATACAATTGGGAAATATATAAGAAATCAATAATTTTCCTATATTATGTTTTTCTACCAACGATTTGAAATATCTTCGTCTTTTAGAATATCCTTTTATTATTAATTAGTAGTATTTTTTAACGAAAATATTAGGTAATATTGAGTTAAAATATTTATATTATTAATAACTATATTAAGTACAGTTTTTATTAAGTAGTTACCGTTACCGTTACCGTTACAGCCTATTAAAGTCCACTGTTGAACACAGGCCTTTCCCATAGATTGCCTAATATTTTCCATAGTTGCCACACTATTTTAACAAGCGTGGCAAGCGGTTTGGCAACCGTATTAAGTAGTTAATTCATACCTAATTATTATTTTTTGTACCGTCTGTAAAGGTTACTAAGTTATAAGTATCACTTGTACTTTTTAACTCCCGTATTTATTTACTATACTCTTTAACTACAGTTACAGTTAAAACTAAAACGACGTAGTTATTATATCCAAGGATTATATACGCTTTGACTATAGCTTCTCAGCCCATTAATTATATTTTGTCTATAATGGTTGTTAAAGGTAATAAATGACAATAATAAATTATTATTCAAATTAAATTACACACCGCGTAGAAGCGGTGTAAGAACATCCACTAAACCATACCGCCCCGTGAATTTCGCAAGACTTGACAGAGGGAAACTGAAATAGGAGATGGGCAGCAGCATCTTCCTCATAACTTTTAGTTATGAACGTACAGTATTCTTATTCAATAATATGACTAATAATTCTTGCTATCGATATTAATGCGGCGCATCATTAGGCCTTCCATAAGACTAATAAGGGCAAACGAGAGCGCAATATCATCATTACCGTTCACATGTTTTATAGTTGCGACTGGCTTGAGCGTTGGCGTGTACTTGTAGTTAATGTTTGTGGGTCAGAGAAAATTAACCTTTCTCAAATTTTATCGTTACCCCAATCCAGATTGAATCCACACTGAGTTTAACATATTTACGCCGACACGTGCGATTCCGTTGATGTCTGTGCGTCAATTGCAAATAATATATATTATGTACTATATAAATCACTACGTTGAGGTGTCCGTTCCACTGTTGAACATATGTCTTCTCCAAGGAATACCACAAAGCACGATCCTGAACCAACTTCATCCATCAACTTCCTGCATGTCTTACCAGGTCGTCACTCCATCTTGTAGGGGGACGCCCTACACTTCGTCTACCGGTACGAAAGTGCCACTCGAGGACCTTTCTTCTTCATCGGTTGACAGTTCTTCGATCTATATAGCCAGCCCATCACCACTTCAGTTTATTAATCCGTTGGGCTATGTCGGTTACTCAGGTAGATATCCTCATTTCTAAGTCTATCACGCAGAGAAACCCCGAGTATAGCCCTCTCCATAGCTCGCTGAGTGACGTTTAGTTTCCTCATACGGCGAGTAGTGAAGGACCACGTCCCATAAGTCATCACTGGCAACACGCACTGGTTGTAGGCATGATCTTGTTTTCAGGTTTTGAGGTATACCTGACGAGAAGATGTGTCGTAATCTTCCGAACGCTGCCCGGCCGAGTTGAATCCGTCGATTGACCTCTCGGTAGAAGTTGGACTTACCTATTCGGACTATTTGTCGTAGGTAAACATATTCGTCTGCAACTTCGAGCGTAGTGCTCCCAATAACTACCGACATAGGTGTGACATGGACGTTAGTTAAAGTTAAAGTTACAGCCTATAAACGTCCCACTGCTGGGCACAGACCTTCTCTCATTTCTGACAGGGTTTTAGGACAAAAAAATTTCCGCCATGCTGCCCCAATGAGTGTTGGCTAACATCACATGTCTTCGAAATATTTTTTTTCTGATATGTCAGACATGTAGGTTTTCACACGATGTTTTCCTTCACCGGTGAAAACACGTGGTAAATTAGCACTTAAAATTGCAATTAACAATTTCATTAATTTGATAAATTTACAGCGAGCGCTTAGCCCCAGTGCTACCACGGCTCTGGATTTGGATGGACGTTACCTTTGTTTTGTTCATATTCATCGTAAGACCTATCCGTTGGGAGACCCTATTGAGGTCACTGAGCATAGTGCTTAGGTCCAGTGATTCTACCATAAGGACTATATCGTCGGCAAATCGAAGGTGAGTGATGTACTCGCCGTTGATGTTATGTAGACCAGTACCCATGGTATGGTATCGTTTTCGGGAACCGGCTTGCTCGGGAGGCTGGAAGTCGTCTAGTCTGAGTGCAAGACGGTTCATAATGACTCTCGAAAGCAGCACGAAATCGGTCTATAGTTCTTCAACAGAGCGTTGTCGCCTTTCTTGAAGAATAAGACCACCGCACTTTTGCTCAACGCCTCCGGAGTAGTGCCACCATGGTGGGCGGAATTAAAGAGCTTCTGAAGGACTTCAAGTATTGGTTTTCCACGCTTTCAAAAGCTCCACTGTAATTACATCCTCGCCCGGGGCTTTGCCGTTTTTAAGGTGCTAGAAAGCTATTCTAATTTCGTATAGACTAACGTCCGGACTATCATCGGAATAGTGTCGGATTGCGACTTGCCTTTAAATCGTTACTCAGACGTGCGTGTGGCTCCAACAATGACGTGTACAGCCGCCCGTAGAACCTCTCAATCTTACTCAAAATCTCATGTGTCCCGGAAACGATATTACCACATTCGGTCTTCAGCTTTGACAGTTGTCTTTTTCTGGCAGGCAGATTTCTGGTAAAAACTTTGGAGCCTTGGTTTCGCTCGATCGCTTCTTCAATAGAAGCTGAATTGAAGTTGCGTAAGTCCCGCCGCGTGTATTTGGAGATCTGTCTGTTTAGTTGCCTATATGCTGTCATATCTGCTAAAGACTGCAGCTTTATTTCCCGTCTTACAGACATGAGATTAAGAGTGTGATCGGAGAGTTTTTGGGCTCTTCTGCGATGGGTCTTGCAGAACTTAGCTCCGACCACATGGACAGTTTCCACGAGGTTGTCCTTCATATAAAGTTTATTAACATGTATGACAAAAAAAGGCCGCACAAGGTGCAAGCAAAGTTCTTTGTGATAAAATACTTTGATTTGCGAGCTTGTTGATGTGACATCGGAGCCAGAGCCGTATTATATTGCCTGAGCGGACCAAAGTGTCTTTGGCCTCGCCCGCCACTTACTTTTAAAGATACGTAAAATAAAGAAAATTCAAGTTTTGGACATGTTTGAACAATAGTGAAAAATTATTCAATCTTCGTTATTATTATTTTTTGTATTTGACTCGATCCCATAGAAAATTCTTTGCTTTTGAGTAGAATCCGAAAAACTACTTTAACTGTATCGGATCGGGATCGTATCGACTGGGGATCGGAGCGTCCATAATTCAATACCAAAATTTATAGAACTTTACTATATTATTCTTCTAAACATTGTTATTAATAACTTTCTTAAATTATTCAATTTTAATCATTTATGACCTAAAATTTCCATTATCATAATATGTCCAAATTAAGTACTTTCTCTTATGACAATCAATCACAAAGGAATACAACGCCGTTTATATCAAAAAACTAAACAATGGCAACTGGATATAAGCCTACCGAATCAAAAATACTACACTGCTGCTGCACTATTTCAATACGTGTTGTCTTTAGATCTTGGCCTTATATTATAGGTTTCAAAAGGCATATGGCGGACGTTTTATATATTTTTGCATTGAAAACTGATAAATTCTTTTAGTTATGAGTATCTCGTGACCGCTATAGCGTATTTGTTAACATTTAGCTGATAAAATTAGTTTTTAATGTGTAAATAAGTTTATTATATGTAGTATTGTAAATATTGATAGTATTTTCGTGCGTGGACGTTTTTATTCGTATTGTTTAGTGAAAAACGAAAAGTCTGTGATATAAACAATACATAGGTGATAGAATAATTTCCTGAGCTCTTTTGTAAATATTGTTTAGGTATTTTAGAATTTTAGTAGAGTTAATATATTGAAAGAAGACTGAGAAAATTGTGTGTAAGAATTGCAAGCTATGTCAGCTGCCAGCTTATTGTCTTCATTGAAAGAGAAACCGACCGACGAAAGTCTCAAGAATGGCTCTGACCAAACAGGTAACAATCATGACCATTTATAACACGGTACTTTAAATCTACCTGCCTGCTATTTTTCCTGTTTTTTTTTTATTTTTCGTTACCCTTGATGAACTAGTGTATTGACGAAACGGTATTCCGAAGATTCCAATTTGCACCTAATTAGTATGTTTATGACAACAGAAATTAAACTATATACTTCATTATTTTTGTATTAAACAGTAGAATTGTTGTATATTTCTAACTTGTTTATATTACCGTGAATTTATCTGTAATCAGAATTAACACAGTTATGATCTCTATCTAAGAACATCTCTAATAAATATAGATCATCATCAGCAAATGTTTACATTTTGTGTTTTCCAAAAGATGTATTTTCATAGGATGTTTTATGCAGCAATAATTTTAGTATACTTACTCTTTTCATCTTCAATACTGCCAATCTACGGTTTGGTATATTTTTATTTAAACATGTCCAGAATTTATCATAATAAGTTGATTATATGGGCTCCTATAGTGATTTACAATGTTGATTTATGGTCTTGAAGGGTCATGCAATGTTTTAAATATTTTATAGAATATGTTTCCCTATATTTATTATAAATACAGGGATTCATTATATCAATTGTATTTTAAGCTTTGTAGTATTTGCTTTTATAATTTTCAAGTGGAAAAAACACCAATAGTGTATTGTTGCTTAAAAAAATGCAGTGTAAACATACCTAATTGTTTTTCTTTAATTTTGATAACATCATTAATATGATAATACATTTATAATTATTCTCAAACTATACTAGATGTAGAACATTCTCAATGAAGGTTGTCTAATAATTATTTTTATGAATTTTTCTATAACACTAATTTTATTAACTCCAGTACAGTACAACAGCAGGGCTAGCATAGGCAGGAGACAATTTTATCCCCGGGGACAGGAGAAAATGTTTATCCCCTCGATTAGTTTTATCCACCCTTCGAGCATGGGCACACCGGTGGATATTATAATATCCACAGTAGATAAAATGTGAGATAGACTTAGCCTTAGATAGATTTTTTTATATGAATATAAACTTCAACCCACGTCCAATGAACTAGGATAAAATTGTCCCTTTCAAATGTCCAAAAAGCATAATTTTTTTATATTTCATTCGGCTCCATGCTACGAACGGGGATATATGTCTACTCGTTATGTCAAACGGGGATATACTTCTCCCCGTTTGACATAACAAGATAATTTTATCTCTTGTCAGTGAATATAATCGGGGGATAAAATTTTTGTCCCCCGCCCATGCTAGCCGGGCTGGTGTAATAATGAAAGTGGATGTACATAAGTAGAGAGAGGCCTAAGTACATACTCTTAAGTAAGTGTTTTTTCAGTAGCGATGATTTTTTTTTTATAGAATGGGGTGACAAACGAGCACACAGTCCACCTGATGGTAAGTTGATGCAGTGGCCCATAGACATCTACATTTATAATATGTGTAAGAAGAAATTAGTGAAGAGGTGATGGCTTATAGAAAAAATGGAAGAGATAGACATGTTATACCAACCCCAAATAACTTGGGATAAGGATAGGAATAAGAGAAGGAGATATTGCAAAAGGCCACTATGGGTAAAATCTTTAAGATTGTATATAGAGAACCTCCTGCCAATTCAACACCAAATTTTTCCTAAAGTGGAACAGGCCTTTAGCCGGTAATGTCATTTGCTGGAGAATAAGATATGAGGTGGTAGAAATTCCTGTAATGAATTCAGGTGCAATGGCACCTTGCTTGTACTTTTCCTCATTGCAAAGGTGAGGTGGTGATAGGGTTTCCACTTTTTTGAACAAATATAGTTCCCAAAAAAAGATGCAAAAATATAGTACTTTTGGGAAATTCAGGAAAAAAGTACACATTTATTTTTAATCTTTATGTATTTTTCCATATATTATATATTTGTTATCACTCTTTGCTTTAGCCATCAACCTTTAATTATAGGAATCTGGGCAATTTAAATTCATATTAAAATAAATTAACAAATTTAATTAAATTGATTATCTATTTCTTTCATCTTTCCATTTAACATTTATGACGGAAAAGATTCTTTCTGTAAAACTTAGTTGTTCCAGACTTCCAGGTACAGTTAATATAAAAAATCGCGACACTTGAATTAGGGGAAAAAATATAGTATTTTTCATACTATATTATTTTTCTATACTATATAGTACAATTGACTGAAATATAGTACGATACTATATATTATAGTACGGGTGGCAACCCTGGGTGGTGTGGTGCTGATTTTATTGGTTCTAATCCACCAACCAGAATGATCTAAGGGTAGTATCACCATTCTGTCATCTGAGACTAGTATTGAAAGGTTATCTGCCTACCCTAAAAGTAACAGTTTCCATGTGATTGATGCTCCTACATTGAACGCCTTCAAGAACAGAGAAAGATCTAACTCAGATGCACACACATCAGCTTTTAGCTGCTAGTGTGTTGATAATAATAATAATAATAATAGGCGTAGGGAAGTGACGACCCATCGCCCGCTGACGTAACGGTTATGTGACAAAACTGCTACGTCAGCGCAGTCAGTCAGCGCCTTGCCATGAGGTGTTAGTGCCGTGCCTCGGCAAAACTGAAGGTGCAAAGGCCCGCTTGTGCACATGGCCTCACCATGAAACGGTGCCGGGTCTGGGCGTCTCCCGTTAACTGACGCCCATTACATGGATGATGGAATTGAGGAATACGCGCAAAGGGCCGCTGCCTGGAGGTCGCCAGGGCGCGTCTGGAGCTGGCGCTGGACGCGACAGCATGCGAACCGCCAGCCGATCACGAGGAGCTCCACGGGAGGTTCTACAAGCTCTACATGTGCCTTTCGTAGACACAGTTGCCTCCCTCCACTGGCTACGTTTTGGTGACCTCTTTGGGAAACCGAGGTTTTGTCTGTGCGATACAGGATCAGGTTATTAAGACCAACAACTATCGGAGATACATCCTAAGGGATGGCACCGTCGACATCTGTCGAGCTTGTCGCCATCCCGGCGAGTCACTGGGCATGTCATCTCCGGTTGTTCGGCGCTTTCTAACTCTGAGTACTTGCACAGGCACAACAGTAGCCAGAATTCTACAGGAGCTCGCTCTGAAATACGGTCTCGTGGACCGGAAATTGCCGTATTACAAGTACTTGCCTGAAGCCGTGCTCGAAAATGACCGCGCAGGCTCTACTGGGACCGGGCCATCATCACAGACAGGACTATTCTTGCCAATAAGCCTGATATTGTGCTGATGGACCGGGCACAATCAAGATATTTTGGTCGACATCACCATTCCGTATGACGAGAACCTCGTGAAAGCCGAAACAGATAAGCGAACAAAATATCTGGACCTGGCTCACGAGGTGACCGACATGTGGGGTGGACTGCCGACCGAAATTATACCTGTAGTCGTCTCTGCGAACGGGTTAATCCCAGTCAGCCTCCGGGTCATCTGAGGCGACTGGGACTCCGTGACGGACCGCTCCAAGCTCAAATGCAGAAGGCGGTGCTCCTCGATACCGCCCGCATCGTCCGCCGGTTTCTCTCCTTTCCCCTAACCCTCGGCCGTTTGGTCTCCCCTGCCGAGGGTTTCCATCTGGTTGGGTTTTATTTATTGTATTATTTATTTATTTATGTTAGTATATTAAATATATATTTATGTTTATTTATTATTCCTTTAAAATATTTATTCAGCCCAACCAGATGAGAATACTATATAAATACTAATAATAATAATAAAATAACATGTTGGGTTGGTTTATTTATTTATGTATTATATTTATTTATGTATTATTTATTTGTTTATGTATTATTTATTTATTTATGTATTATTTATTTATTTATGTATTATTTATTTATTTATTTAGTATATTAAATATATATTTATGTTTATTTATTATTTCCTTTAAAATATTTATTCAGCCCAACCAGATGAGAATACTATATAAATACCCATAAATAACATGTCACAGTACTGGGCACAGGCCTTCTTTTATTTTAATATTGTCTTTGTGCAATAAAGAGTTCACAATGGGTTGCATTGTGAACTCTTAATTAATAAACAATGGGCACCCCACTGGTGGAGTACGCCGCATGCGATGGACAATTCGAATGAACAGCAACGCATTGCGGGCGTATTTTAGGGCGAAGGGGGGAGAAGTTGGAGGTTTTGCGTACCGGGCTAGGATGCATCGACTTTTTGCTGAGCTGGAGCCATCTATAACCGTCACCGAGCAAAACCTGGCAGACCGAGTTCGGTATATCTTGCGCTCAAACATATTTGATGGCACCGAACTCGAACGGCTACGACGTGAGGCTGTTTCCTCATCGGATGAAAATACTACGACTGTGAATGCGGCGCCACGTTGCAGAGCAACCCACACACGTGGATACCGCCGTGAATCCCCCAGTTGTGGTTGATTCAGACGATGATGAAACAATCGCCCAGGAACTAGAACTAGAGCAAATGAGGAGTACATTGGAAGAGGCGATTGTGGAAACGCGCAGTACGCCTCTCGAAAATCGACCGCGACTTCCTCGCATAACCTTAAGCAAGCGGAATCGGGATGTCGTGACGACCCTGAACCCATTGCTGGCAACCTATTTGAAACCAGCCGTTGGACCTTTGCGATACGGACACAATACTCTTTGGCGTCGCTTTGGCAGTTTGCCGCATTGTTGGTGCCAAACTTCTCACGTCTGGACATGCTACTGGGCAAAGTAGTGCTATCCCAGCCTGGAGAAGAAGAATTGAGGACCGTATCGCAAAGGCAAGGGCCCTCATCGGCAGACTGATAAGCTTCAGGTCGGGCAATAATAGGCCGAATTGTGCGCACCGTCAGGATGGCGTTTGCTGGGACAAATGTCAGTTTGTCCCAGCCGGATATAACGCAAAACTGACGGAGCGCATAGACGACCTGAAGCAGAGAATCGCTGCTTGGGAAAGCGGATTCGGCGATATACCGAGAGGTCAAGACGGTTCAACCAAAATCGTCTCTTCCAGAGTGATCAGAAGAGGCTCTATGAGTCATTGAGCGACCAATGGTACGTGGAACGGGCCCAGCACCGAATCAGGCCGACACTGTTGCATTCTGGCGCGGCCTGTGGTCAGAGCCCGTAAACCACAGCGAGGGCCCTTGGACGGAAGTTGTGGCGAGTCAGTGTGCGAGTGTAATAACCCATGGACCCCGTCATCATAACGCGGGATGACGTAGCTGAGGCGGTCCGTAGGGCCCGAACTGGAAAAGTCCGGGACTCGACGGACTGCATCACTACTGGCTGAAGGGTTCGTGGTGTGTCACGCTGTACTTGCCCGACAGTTTCAAGAGGCTCTCGACCAAAAGTCGCTCCCGAGCCTCTTCACTACTGGGATCACTCATTTGGTTCCTAAATACCATGATTCCACAGACCTAGCAAATACCGCCCCATTACGTGTCTACCCACCATATAAGACACAGACATCCATTTTGAGTACGCGAATCATTCGTCACCTGGATTTAAATCAGGTGATGTCGCGCGCTCAAAATGGATGTCGGGGCGGTGGTCGTGGAACCAAGGAACCACCTCATTGACGCGATCATTGGCAAAGTGGTTAAACGCAACCGTCGGAACTTCTCCGCCGCCTGGATAGACTATAAAAGGCATTCGACTCGGTGCCCCATACATGGCTAAAGAGGGTCCTCGAGCTGTACAAGATTGACTGTACAGTTAGAGACTTCCTCGGGCAGTGTATGGGGCAATGGAGTATAACTTTGTCATCTAGGCGAGCGGATGACGGATGCGGAAAGCCACATAAGGATAAGAAGGTATCTTCCAGGGCGATTGTTTGAGTCCAATCTGGTTTTGCTCTCCCTGAACCCTCTCAGTACCTTACTGGAGGACTCCGGGAGGGATTTCAGCCGGAAAGGAGGTACAAAGTGACCCACCTTTTCTATATGGATGATCTCAAATTATTCGCCTCCAGTCGCTCCCATCTTATGGAATTGCTAAACATCACTTGTGATTTTAGTAATTCTATTAGAATGGAGCTGGGGACGGATAAGTGTGCGGTCCTCCATGTTGAAAGGGAAGGGTTGCTAACTCTGAGGCATAGATTTATCTATGCCCATCAACATAAGAACCCTTTCTGAGGCTGAAACATACCGATACCTGGGTATGTCACAGAACATCGGTATCGATGAGGCGGGTATGAAGCAGTCAGTTTGCGATATGTTTTATGCACGCTTGACCAAAGTGCTTAACAGCCTTTTGTCCGGTGTGAATAAGACACACGCATATAACGGTTGGGTCATGCCTGTTCTCATATATACCTTTGGCATACTTAGGTGGACTCAAACTGAACTTAACGCCCTGGATAGAAAAGTCCGCACTACTATGACGTCCCATAGGATGCATCACCCGAGATCGTCGATTATGAGGCTGTACTTGCCGCGGAAACATGGTGGGCGTGGCTTTTAAGCGCTTACCATGCATAATCGCGAAGTGTGCAGCCTCCGTAATTACTTTCTGACGAGATCGGATGATCCATTCTATAGGGGCGTCATTTCTTGTGATAAAGGACTTACCAATCTATCCTTGGCCAACGAGCAATGGCAAGACCCGGCAGTACAGAGCATTTCCGACCGGGAGACCGTATGGAAGGAGAAGGAGCTCCACGGGAGGTTCTACAAGGCTCTACATGTGCCTTTCGTAGACACAGTTGCCTCCTCCACTGGCTACGTTTTGGTGACCTCTTTGGGAAACCGAGGTTTTGTCTGTGCGATACAGGATCAGGTTATTAAGACCAACAACTATCGGAGATACATCCTAAGGGATGGCACCGTCGACATCTGTCGAGCTTGTCGCCATCCCGGCGAGTCACTTAGGCATGTCATCTCCGGTTGTTCGGCGCTTTCTAACTCTGAGTACTTGCACAGGCACAACTTAGTAGCCAGAATTCTACACCAGGAGCTCGCTCTGAAATACGGTCTCGTGGACCGGAAATTGCCGTATTACAAGTACTTGCCTGAAGCCGTGCTCGAAAATGACCGCGCCAGGCTCTACTGGGACCGGGCCATCATCACAGACAGGACTATTCTTGCCAATAAGCCTGATATTGTGCTGATGGACCGGGCACAGTCAAGGATATTTTTGGTCGACATCACCATTCCGTATGACGAGAACCTCGTGAAAGCCGAAACAGATAAGCGAACAAAATATCTGGACCTGGCTCACGAGGTGACCGACATGTGGGTGGACTGCCGACCGAAATTATACCTGTAGTCGTCTCTGCGAACGGGTTAATCCCAGTCAGCCTCTCGGGTCATCTGAGGCGACTGGGACTCCGTGACGGACCGCTCCAAGCTCAAATGCAGAAGGCGGTGCTCCTCGATACCGCCCGCATCGTCCGCCGGTTTCTCTCCTTTCCCCTAACCCTCGGCCGTTTGGTCTCCCCTGCCGAGGGTTTCCATCTGGTTGGGTTTTATTTATTTATGTATTATTTATTTATTTATGTTAGTATATTAAATATATATTTATGTTTATTTATTATTCCTTTAAAATATTTATTCAGCCCAACCAGATGAGAATACTATATAAATACCCTAATAATAATAAAATAACATGTTGGGTTGGGTTTTTATTTATTTATGTATTATTTATTTATTTATGTATTATTTATTTGTTTATGTATTATTTATTTATTTATGTATTATTTATTTATTTATGTATTATTTATTTATTTATGTTAGTATATTAAATATATATTTATGTTTATTTATTATTTCCTTTAAAATATTTATTCAGCCCAACCAGATGAGAATACTATATAAATACCCCATAAATAACATGTCACAGTACTGGGCACAGGCCTTCTTTTATTTTAATATTGTCTTTGTGCAATTAAGAGTTCACAATGGGGTGCCCATTGTGAACTCTTAATCAATAAACAATGGGCACCCCCAATGCATGTTGGCCAGATCACATGTCTTTGAAACATTTCCTAACTTTTAAAGTGACTGTTGCCAGATTAGATATCTACATTTAGATCCTTATTCGAAGATAAATATAGGAGTTTATGAGCCACAGGTGGACTAAGTGCTTGTTTATGACCGTTATTAAAAAAAAAGCAACCAGTACCTACTTTTTATTAAAAAAAGACCTTAATATTAAAACTGTGATTTCCCTAGTCTTAAAACGTGTCACACCAAAAGAGGGACACCATGTTTCACAGGAGTGGTGACAATACATCTCCTGGGTTGGACTTAGAATCGTTTGGCAGGAATTTGGGGGATTAAGGTGTTATTTTTTTGGTAGAGGTTTAGTCCCCGATTATAACAATTTTACTTGCATTAAGTAATGCACCGTTTTCGAGAAAATAAAATGAAGAACATGGAAAACGTATGCAATATTACTGTGAAAGTTGGATAGCGTACGGGATTTTGTGTAAATGCAACAAGGACGTAAGACCATGTCAAAAACTAGTGTTACATTATTATACTTCTATGGTATTTTTATTCTTCTGTGGTCTATACTCTCTGTCAAGTGTCAAATCACAGGACGTCCTAATTTTTATACATCCGCCGTTAGTTGCTCTTCTTGCATGAATGTGTGCTCTCCAGTGTATTATTGTAGCTATTATCATGCCCAAAAATACTTGAGCACCTAGAAATACTTTCAGTTTTAATAGATTAGAAGATTGTGGCGGGAGCGAAGCACAGCGTAGCAGTGTAGCAAGTATTTCTGGGTGGTAATAAAAAAATAACCACAACCATCGTGGTTGCTTTTTTTACCACCCAGAAATACTTTCAGTTGAAATAGGTTAGAAGCTACGCTGCGCTTCGCTCCCACCACGGACTTAGTGGTTATTTTTTTTTTACCACCCGGTAATACTTGAGCACTCAGAAATCCTTACAGTTGTGATAGGAGACAACCCCGCTCCCCATTAATCCGTCGCCCTGTGGACAGGTATGTGTCTATAAAGGTCTTGAAAATTCTAGTAATGATTAAGTGAAGTGCCAATTTTGGTTGAACCTCAACTGTTTTTTTTATATAAAACTGAAGTGACTAACAAATATATGAAAGAAGATACATAGCGTATTTATCGTTTCTATTTAACATTGCAAATGGCACGATCAACAGTTCCTAGCTGTTGGAGCAAATACGTTTACAAATTCCATACACGTCTACACGCAAGCCATGTAAACTATATGTGCCGGGAGTTATACAAACTCCAGGCAAAATTCTTATTTAATAAGAGCAAGTGTTTCAACAACATGGTAAAAATATATAATGTTGACTTATTTAACACCTCTAGCAGGCAATTTAAATCTATTGAGTAAAAATCGTTTTGTTAATCAATGTGTATTACATATACCTATGTTATTGTTATTACTACATTCCTCAAATAATTTTTTTATTGTCTTTGGCTATGTTTCTTGTGAAATTTTTCTGTGTACTTTATTTATAAGGGGAAACTTTTAGTTGACCTTCAGTACACTTTTTTGCTTGTTCATAAATTTGTAACTAGTTGAAGTTTTGCTAAAATCGAAAAATAATTATATAATTATTTTTCGATTTTATCGAATTATATAATTATTCCATCTAGTGGGGGGACGCCCTACATATGGTCCGCCGGTACGAGGCCGCCACTCGAGAACCTTTTTTCCCCATCGGTTGTCGGTTCTTCGAGCCATATGGCCGGCCCATTGCCACTTCAGCTTACTAATCCGTTGGGCTATGTCGGTCACTCTAGTTCTACTTCGGATATCCTCATTTCTAAGTTTATCACGCAGAGAAACTCCGAGCATAGCTCCATAGCTCGCTGGTAGTACCGCAATTTTCCGAACGCTGCCCAGCCGAGTTGAATCCTTCGATTGACCTCTCGGTCGAAGTTGGACTTACCTAGTCGGACTATTTGTCCCAGGTAAACATACTCGTCAACAACTTCGTGCTTAGTGCTCCCAACAACTACCGGCATAGGTGTAACATGGACATTAAACATGTTTTTGTTTTGTCCATGTTCATCTTAAGACCTATCCGTTGGGAGGCACTATTAAGTATAGTGCTTAGGTCCTCCAGCGATTCTGCCATAAGGACTATATCGTCGGCAAATCGAAGGTGAGTGATGTACTCGCCGTTGATGTTAATACCGTATCCTTTCCAGTCCAGTAGCTTGAAAACGTCTTCCAATGCGCACTGCAAGAGTTTCGGGAATATAACGTCACCCTTTCTTACACATCTCTGCAGTTGGATAGGTTTCGTACTCTGAAACCTATCAACTGCAATCTATGGAGGACGGAATTAAAGAGCTTCTGAAAGACTTCAACTATCGGTTTTCCACCCGCTTTCAGAAGCTACGCTGTAATTCTATCCTCGCCTGGGGCCTTGCCGTTTTTAAGGTGCTGGAGAGCCATTCTAATCTCGCTCAGGCTGACGTCCAGAATATCATGGGAATAGTGTCGGATAAGTCTTGCTCTCGGATCGTTACTCACACTTGCGTGTGGCTCCGACGATAATGTGTACAGCTGCCCATAGAACCTCTTAATCTCACTCAAAATCTCAGGTGTCCCGGAAATGACGCTGCCACACTTGGCTCTTTCTGGCAGACAGATCTCTAGCAAAGACTTTGGAGCCCTGGTTCCGCTCGATCGCTTCTTCAATACGAGCAGTATTAAAGTTGCGTAAGTCCCGCCGCACGCATTTGGAGATCTGTCTGTTCAGTTGCCTGTATGCTGTCAAATCTATTGAAGACGGCAGCTTCATTTCCCGTCTAACAGCCATGGGATTAAGAGTGTGATCGGAGAGTTTTTGTGTGCTAGTGCGGCGGGTCTTGCAAAACTTAGCTCCGACCGCATGGACAATTTCCACGAGCTTGTCATTCATATCGCCCACTGCATTGCAATCTTCTAGGCACTGAAAACGGTTTTGTAGCTCGAGCTGGAAGGTTTCGGGACTTTGGATTAGAGCACGAGGGGGACGGAGCGTTGACTTCATTAGACGTGAGCTCTCCAACTTAACGTTTAGGTTTAGTGTGTCTCTCACCATTCGGTGATCGCTGTCGGTTTTCACCCTCGCGATCACTGATGCATCACTGAACAGTTGTCGTCTGGTCGTCATAATGAAGTCAATCTCATTTTTTGTCGAACCGTCGGGACTCGACCAGGTCCACTTCCTGTGGGGCCGCTTTTGGAAGAAAGAGTTCATCATAAAGAGTCCCTCTTTCTCCATGAAGTTGGCCAGCTGCTGGCCTTGGGTTCCGTTGCCCTTTTCCAAATTTACCTACCTTCAGCTCTCCGTTCTCTCTTGTGCCTAGTTTTGCGTTGAAGTCTCCCATTAACACCGTATAGTGGGTTAATGGGAGACTTCATCTCCACCTCCTTATCGGGATGTACCGAGGTCGGTGCGTAAACCTGTATGACCTTCATCGAATACCGTTTGATGATTCTGAGTATAAGGTACGCAACCCTCGTCGACACACTCTCAATCTTTACAACGTTGTTAACGAGAGACTTGTGGACGTTAAATCCGACACCTCCTTGGGACAGATGGTCGCCCTCCCGGTGATAGAACAAGTTGGCGGATCCGAGGATTACCATGTCCTGCCCCTCTCTTCGGACCTCAGATAACCCTATAATATTCCAGCGCAACTTGTCTATCTCTTCTTCCAGCTCCAGGATCTTCTCGTCAGTCCTCAGGGTGCGTGCGTTATATGTTGCCAGGTCGTGTCGTCTTAGGTGGCAACCGAACCTCCGCCGGAAATTCTTAGCACCCTGTGCCCCGCCGTTACCATGGTCGCCACCGTAGCCAGGAATACCGGGGCCGTCTCTTCGTAACTTTAATCATGGGGGGTATATTGCCATAGTTGTCACGCTTGGCGAGCGGGTTAGCAACCGTAGTTTTTTTATTGTTGTTATGCTGTATCAGAAAGATGCTGCTGCCCATTATCTGCCTCAGTTTCCCTCTGTCGCCTCTTACGACACCCACGGGAAGATATGGGTTAGTGGGTATTCTTACCCGCCACTACACGGAGTAAATACAGTTCAGCTGATGGTAAATGGCTTCTGCAGTCTATGGACACCTGCAGCCGACTTCATGCATTGAAGGCTACAGATGCGTTGTCACCCCTGAGGAGACTAAGATAGAATGCATCACAATGGGCTCCCTATACCCTTCAGACCAGAACACATCTATAAAATCACTGCCTTAGAGGGCAGTATTAGGTAAAAACTAACTGTTCCCTGCGATTTCGCCCACGTGTAATTTAGTTTTTTTTTTTGCACAAAACCATAATTCTTTTTCTAAAATATAATTATTAATTAACCTAAGTTACTCCTTATAACATCAGCTATCTTCCAGTCCTGTCAAAATCCGATCAGCCATTTCAAAAATTAGCCGGAACCAACAAACAGACAAACAAAAATTTTAAAAATTGTTTTTGTTATGAGTACCACATAATATACTTTCATATGCATTTATTAAAAAGCTGTAAGCTGTTTATTTGTATAGATGTGATGTGAAGGTGTGCCCAGACACTCCAGACAGACTCCTAGGACAGACAAAAAGGAGTCCTACCACCTAGTAGACACAACTGAATGTGTCTACTAGGTGCAACAGTCTTGCACAAGCTCAACATTGGCATAGGTAGATTACGTAAAGTAATAAGTGCCTTGTGTGTGTTTAGGAATTGTTGCTCTGGAATTAGCCCCGGGACGACTTTTTGGATATGTATATAATCAAAATGCAGATGCATTGTCACCCCTCAGGTCTAAGATGACATGCCACATTCTCAGTAAAAAGGTCTTTGGTTCTCTACACTCACCATACGTAACACATTACCATTAACCCATTCGCTGTCCTGTGTACTACATATAGGTCATTACTATTGTCTTACTATTGTGTCTCAAAACCGGACAGTGAAAGTGTTAAGCTGCAATTTTACGTTGGTATTAGTGAGCGTGGTTCTTCCCTGATCGATCCGAACCATTCATGCTACAACTATATTGCTCGCATAACTACAACTATATTGCATGGCTCTACCACATAAAAAATAATCACATAGTCGTTTCTTACGACACCCACAGGGCGAAACGTGATAATGGATACTGTTACGACGCCCCCACACGACAATGGCAACAGTGATGAAGAATTTATGATGATTTAAGAATAATCTATATATATGCATATAAATAAAATTGAAGTGTCTGTCTGTAATATTGAAATAACTGGCTTCTACTAAGCTCTGGAGGTTATTTGCTTGCTATTTAGACATAAATAATCATTTATTAAAATTTTCGTCTGCTAAAATTTTCGGGCTAATCTTCGGAATGGATGGCTGAACCGATTGTGACGAAGTTTTTACAAACAGATAGAGAGCTATCCTAGGAGGGATCTAGGCTATATTTTATCCGAAAAATTGATAAAATATGACATTTAGATACTAACCAGTCGAAGTCAGGACAGGTCGCTAGTATAATAAAATAATTTAATATAAGAATATGATAATATGTATAATTTAATCTCTATATATAAAAATCAATTGTTGTACGTTAGTCGCGCTAAAACTAGAAACTGGCTCGACCGATTCTGATGAATTTTTTGATGTGTGTTTGATTGGGTCCCTGGATGGTTTAGATTCGCAATTGGACCCGGTAGGTGGGGCTGTTGTCGAGATCCAGAAATCACCCGTGCGAGGCCGGGGCGGATCGCTACTTTAATATAATAATACAATTTAATATAAGAAGATTTTATGGCTTTCGATAAATGTCGGCATAACCATCCAGCCAGACGTAAAATACCAAGAACGTTGACGGAATCTGTGTCACAAGGTGCGAAACTTCTGCTACTTCAAAATGAACTATTCACCTATGTGTGCGGATTCCTATACAAATTTAATTTGATGTTTTTCTCATAGATCCCATCATCACATCATGATTAAATTTTTATGGGATCACTCTTGAGATAACCCTTTTCCATTAAAAAAAAGAATGCATGTGCAATGCATACATAAAATATTCCGACGAATTGAAAACCTCTCTTTTCATGTCGGTTGAATAGCCGTATCAGGGTTTCATTACACGCAACATAATCGACATAATACAATCTCGCCCCAAGCATTTCGTGCGGCGAGGGAGAGGGATGCACCCATGGGGATGCGAAGGCCAAGGTCAACGGGCCCCTAATCCGTTCGGACGCAGTGTAGCACGCATCGATACCGTTGTACAAGTATATATATAGAATAATACCAGCTGGACAAGTTATTGTGCAATTGCTGACGGTTCCGTGGCGCAGTGCCTTAACAATGAGTTGCAGCACTTAGGGCCGCGGGTTCAAATTCCGCACGGAACAAGTATTTCTGTATAGCCTACAAATAATTATTCCGAGTCTGGATGTTTGTCCTTGTGTAATTTATGTATGTAAACTGCCACCACAATACAGGAAAAAGTCCAAGTGTGGAGGTAATGTTTAAAAAAAAAAGAGATTGCCTAAGGCCTGGTTAATTTTTTTTTATAAACCCATTCATTGGTTACACATTTATTTATTAGTATTGGGCTGAACTAAAAACCTATGTCAATGAGGCCCATCACGCAGTTTAATGTTGCAGCACAATTTTTTGGACATGTAACGGTTATTTTGAAATTGATTTCCACTCCATCAATCATTTACAACCATCGCAACAACCTAGGCCAAATTTCCACAAAGCTAACTATGAGTCTATTAAAAATGAATTGGATAGTGTTGATTGGCTCAATATATTTGCATTATGTAGGGATGTCGATGAATTGGTTACTCGTTTTTATGATGTATTGCGTTCTACTATAAGTAAACATGTACCATTAACTACACCTAAAAGCATTAAGTATCCAATTTGGTTTTCTAAAGTTCTTATAAAGAGTATTAAAAAAAAATTAGACAACGTGTTAAGAAATATAATAATCCGATGGGTAAAATTGCCCTAGACTTGCTAAAACAAAGAACAAAAAATTTAATGAAACAGTGCTATAATAGTTATTACAAACGCCTTGAACATAGAATAACCTTAAATCCTAAATATTTTTGGACATTTATAAAGCATAAGCGTAAAAATAGTAGTAGACCATGAAACTGTAGTGGATGAAACAAGCATAAGTGAACTCTGCGAAAAATTTCTCATCTATTTATAGTAAAAGTCTGAATCCACAAGTTTGTTACCATAAACGCGATGGTGTCCATTCTTTTTCATCCTCGCCTAGTTCTATTATGTTGTCGGATAATTTAATTCTCACGAGGTTAAAGAGACTTGACTTAAATAAAGGTCCGGGCCCAGATGGATTACCGCCGTTGTTTATATATCTATGTGCTAGGCAACTATCATTGCCACTTGTATTTTCAACGAATCTCTTAAAACTGGAATATTTCCTACCTACTGGAAAATGGCTAAAATGGTTCCCATTTATAAAGATGGTACTAAGAATAACATCAGAAATTACAGACCCACATCCATTTTATCTATTTATCCTAAAATTTTTGAAATTTTAATCTACCCTTATGTTTACAATTTACTAAAATTTCAAATTAGTGATCGTCAACATGGTTTCCTTAGAAATAGGTCCACCACTACAAAGTTAATTGCCTTCACCAATTATATTATCCAGCATGTGGATCGGGGTCTCAAGTCGATGTTATCTATACTGATTTTAGCAAGGCATTTGATAAAGTTGACCATGAGATACTTTTGACGAAATTAAGTAGTTGTGGTGGTCCTATTTTGGATTGGTTTAGATCTTATTTAACTCTTCGTGTGTGTTATGTAGTTGTTAATGGGGGCCAGTCTAAACCGTTTAAGGTAACCTCGGGTGTTCTTCAAGGGTCATATTTAGGGCCCCTTTTGTTTCTAATTTTGATCAACTCAGTGACAGAATGTTTTTTAAACACAGAGGTTTACCTGTTTGCTGATGATTTGAAATTCGTTAGACCTGTTAGATCATCAACAGACTCTTACAACAGCTAATACAAGCCGATCTGGATAGATTGATCGAGTGGTGTACTCAAAACAATATGCTTCTGAATGCTAAAAAGTGTAATCATATGTCGTTCACTCGTAAACATAGTCCTATCCAAACTACATACAAAATTGACAACACAGTACTCAATCAAGTAGAGTGTATACGGTACCTAGGCGTTTTGTTGGATAGTAAACTGTCTTTCGTACCACAACATATAAACAGTATTATAACGAAGGCGTCCAAAATATGCGTATTTTTAGCTAGAAACACCAAACGGTTCTGACATACTCAAACTTTACTACTACTCTTTCACAGCTTAGTTCGGAGCAACCTTGAATATTGTTCTCAAGTTTGGTCTCCTTTCTATGAGGTTCATAAGTGAGAATTGAACGAGTACAGCGAAGGTTTCTTAGTATGCTAGCATTGAAATTTAACCGTCATCGCTCCTTAACTTCATATGCTGAACGGCTAAAGCATTTCCGTAAATCTTCCTTATATAAAAGGCGCAAATTTTTGGATTTACTGTCCTCAATTACTGGAAATGGTTAACATTAATGCTCCAAGCAGATTACCCCGTTTTAATATCTACAAGCTGTTTATGGTCCCACCTCACAGGACTAACCTCGGTCTTAATTCAGCATTATGCAGAATGTTTAGACTGTATAATGATATACCTAGACTATCTGATTTGGATATTATCAATGACAATGTCAATAATTTCAGAAGAAAAGTGTTACTTTATTTAGATGATAAATGTAAACCTTTTTAATTTCTCATGAATACCCAATTTTGCTACTGTACTACTAAACTTTACGTTATTTAACTTTTCGCAACATCACTCTGTGTTAGCTGTGGTTGCCTATAACTGGGTGAGCACATTGCATGTTTCTCACAATGCTTGTATCTTATTTTTAATTTTTGTGTATCATCTGTCGGTGACCCTTATGAATAAATAAATAAAATAAATAAATTTTTTGCTGTATTTCTAAATCGAAGGCGGCGTTAGAGAATCTACTACCATATACCATCCCGTGGGTGTCGTAAGAGGCGACAGAGGAAAATAAAACAGGAGACGGGCATCTTCCTGATAACAAGTCAAAACTATTATTAACAACTGGAGTTGCAAACCGGCCGGCGGCGGCCTGCCAAGCGTTGTAACCATAGTAAATGAACGCCCTCTACGAGGCCATCTATGGGGGAGACCTATGTTCAGCAGTGAACTTATTTAATTCAATTAAGATTTAAAAGATTTAATCTTCATTGTAGTTTTCTGTCTTCTCTGCCCGGTGACCATTAAGATTTAAAGAGTTAACATCCTATTCTATGATTCCTCATAACATGGGTTTGAAGTAATTTGATGTTAAGCTTTACGTGTATGAGCTACGCTGTAGCGTGCAGACTGCAGACTGCAGCACGAATCTGTTGACTCGACCGGGGAACAATTACCTAGAAAGTCCTTCCGAGTGGTCCTTCCCCGGTCGGGCATATTAGCGTGAAATACCAGCATAATGCTGCTGTGTTTTGCAATTTTAGATGTTACTTTTTTTTTAAATTAATTTTTTTAACCTTTTGAGTGGACAATCACTACGTCGTCTAAATAGTTACATTAAAAACTTCACCCCCTATTTTGCTACTCTAACACATACATACCAAAAAAACATCGAAAACGTCGAATTATTAACCTCCTTTTTGAAGTTGTCTAGAAATGAGCATGATCGTTTTCCTATTAACCCTTTCGCTGCCCTGTGTACTACATAAAGTTCATTGCTATTGTCTTACTATTGTGTCTGAAAACTGTTTTGTACGTGGTAAAGCCATGCTGCAGCTATATTAATTGTATAGTTGTAGCACGAATGGGTTGGTTCGACCGGGGAAGGACCACGCTCTCACAGAATACCAGCGTAAAATAGCAACTAAATGCTGCTGTTTCTTATGGTGAGTGTAGAGAACCAGAGACCCTTTTACTGAAAAAGAGGCATTCCATCTTAGTCCTCACGGCTGACAACGCATCTGCATTTTGATTCGCAAAAGAGGATAGATGTAGATGTCTGGGCCACAGCAACCACTTACCATCAGGTATACTGTGTGTTCGTTTGTCACCCTTATCTATAAAAAAAATTATCTAAAATTTGTTTTGAGCTTATTGTAGTAGAGAGAACGAACTATTTTACCAAGTAATTGTTATTTCAAGCAACGAACGAAAACATACAATTTCAACGAGGAAACCTTGTAATTTCGCGTTTTTGTAATACTCCTCTAAGTGAGAAATCAACTTTAGGTATTCCTAAAATTGATTTTAATTTTTATGAGTAACAAACAGCCTTAATGATTTCTAATATCCACGAGAATACTACACATTAACTGCATTATAATAATTAAATTAACAATAAATTATTTTACAAGCTTTTATTTAACTTGCAATGTAACTATGTTTGTTCGGATGGAATCTTACAACTTAATTTTGAAGCAGATATCTTCAACCCATTGAGCTAAAATTTTGTATACACGAGCTGACACTGACCTTACTATCACTGTATTACCTATACTATCAGGGGACTGTGTGCTCGTTTGTCACTATATCCTATAAAAAAAATCGGACAGTGAAATGTTAATTATTATAGATTAGTGCGAGTTTTCGACCTATTTCGCAGCGCTCTTTGCTTTAGTGTAAGTCCGACTTAGACCTAATTTATAGATCATACTCCGACTTTTCTTACAATGAAATTAATTTCGATACAAAATTATGTTTTACAGCCCTGTGTCTAAACCTTACTGAAATTCGGTACTGAAATTCGAAGCTCTAAAGACTGAATAGATGGCGTAGTAATAAGTTGATTACTTTGGGAGTGAAGTAAACTTCAATCTAATATGCGTTTACGTTACTTCGTTCCTCGGACTGTATGTTTGTGCGTTATTTAGTCATTTGTAACAAGAAGCTATTTTTGATATGAACGAATTAATAGTTGTTTGACGACCGGTCACGTTACCTGGCTACAAAGCAGCAGGTCCTGGTTTCGTATCCTCCGTATAATGTGCAAAAACAACTTGGTTTTCGTTAAGTTATGAGGGGATCTTGGCTAGGGGAAAAAGCTGCATAGGTTATTTAAAAATATATCACACAGGTTTAACACACGACAAAAAAACAAAATGCAGTTTTAAGTGGCAGATCTAAGTAGGTAGGTATAGGGATTGGAAAAAGCCGTGCTAAGCGCTTGGTTTTTTTTTATTTTAGTTTCGTTTACTTCTAAATTAATAATAATAAAATCAATGCTATTTAAATTATAACACTCCCTCCCTTTAACAATCCAATCGAGCATTGAATTCAATTATTATGTTAGGAGAGGACGACAGTAGTCGAATGGCGGATTCGAACCGCAAATTTAAATCGTATAAATTTGCGGTCCATACTCTTAGCTGTAGTGTTTTGCGCTTATAATTATACAGTTGAGTGGTAATATAACAATAACGGACAAATATTGTTCAATTATTATTAGTTAAGCATATAAAAGCAAACCGTGTAATAGCGGTGTAAGAATATCCACTACCCCATATCACAGTCTAACCTACAGCGCATAGTGGGACACATGTGGCACATACCTAAAAAACCTCTATATTTCCGTACTCGAAATAAGTAGCGTCATCTAGTCAAAAGTAAACTAACTATAAAGGAATGGTCAATCAAATTTAGTACTAAAATTTTTGGTTAGATGTCTCTGAATGAATGTTTGTTTACATTTTGTTCAAAACCAACGGTATTTTGAAAGTGATCGACAGGTTGCGCAAGAAAAAAACAAAAAAACTGATAAATTTGAATAGTTTGTATACGAAATAATTTGTAGAGGTAAGTTTATGTATCTATTTGTTATTTTTTTAGTTATTTGTAATTTCATAAATAAATAGTGCATAGAAATACGACATTTTTGTATGTGACAGATGTGGCACACGATGCAATAAGTGTCTTCAAAATATTTGTATTGTTTCTAGATGAGCCGAAGGAAAAATTTGAATTCTGATGATATTCAACAGTTTCTCGAAATTCCTTCCGGTAGTGAAGATGACCTGGAACTGTCTGATGAGGACAGCGATGACGACTTGATCAGAATCCAGGATTTGGTGTTGAACGAAGTGGAGACGTGCCCTGAAATTACAGGATGATTTCTTCGATGAGAACGTGAGCATACCTAGTCCAAGGTCAAGCAGTAGTATGTTAGTGATTCAGCCAACAAGCAGTTCTTCTAACACAGCCAACGTTGCATCACAACCTAGTACTTCCAGGCAAGTAAATCCTAGATCCAGCCGAGTAGCATCACGACCTCAAGCAGTACCTACTCCCCGCATCATTTCACCTTCCCCACAGCCTGTCAGGCCTGCCAGGCCAAAACCTAAGAGAGAATACATATGGCGGAAGATGGACTTTCAGCCACCTGATACCACATTTACTGGCGTTGACGTGTTGGAACAACCATATACTACATTTGAAACACCTTTGCAGTACTTTTTGCACTTTTTTGACGACGATTTGTTGGATCACATTGCTGAAGAATCTACTAAATACAGCATACAGAAGGATTGCTCAAAGCCAGTTTTGGTTACAAAGACGGAACTCAAAAAATATTTAGGCATCTGTCTCTTGTTAGGACTGGTGCCACAGCCAAACATTCGCATGTTGTGAAATTCTATATTAGGTATACCACTTATAATTGAAACGATGACACTCGGTAACTTTGAAAAATTACGAAGTGTCATACATTTCAATGACAACATAAATTACAAACCTAGAGGAGAGCCAGGACACGACAGACTTTTCCATATTAGACCCTTATTGGAAACATTGAGAAAGAAATGTCAAGCTGTGCCGAAACGATAGACACTTTCGGTGGATGAGCAAATGTGCGCCACCAAAGCCTGCAACTTCCTCCGCCAGTATCTCCCGAACAAACCTCATAAGTGGGGATACAAGTTGTTGGTGTTGTGTGATGATAAAGGTTTTGCTTATGACTTTGAAATCTACTCCGGCGCAGAAAATGATCCTGAGTTGAGGCTGCCCGACGAATGTGATTTAGGAGCGAGTAGCAACATTGTTGTACGCCTATGTCGCAGTGTTCCAAGAAATCAAAATTATAAGATCTTTTTCGATAATTATTACACGTCTCCTGAATTGATTTCTTACTTGGCTAAAAAAGGCATTCATACATTAGGCACCGTGAACAAGGGTCGTATGGGGATGACTTTTAAAATGCCATCTCAAAAAGAATTGACGACCGCTAAAAGGCCGCGCGGCTATTCAGAAGGATGGGTGGCTACTGTTGATACAGTACCAGTCTCAGCAGTGCTGTGGCTAGACAGCAAATCTGTTGTTTTCGCATCTTCTTTTGTCGGTGAACAACCTAAATATAAAGTAAAACGTTTCTGTAAAACGTAAACAATACAGAAGTCAACGCCCCAAATATTATTGGACATTACAATCGGCATATGGGCGGAGTAGATCTCCTTGACTCTTTCATAGGAAAACACAAAATAAAAATGCGTACAGAAAGTGGTACATGAGAATATTCTATCATTTGCTAGATGTGATGCTGATAAATAGCTGGCTTTTATATAAAAGAGTAGAGACGCAGAGGAAAACACAAAAATGATGAAGTTACGAGAATTCCGACTGAGGTGGCCAAAGCATTGTGTTGGTGTGGACCGTCAATAATAAAGAAGAGAGGAAGACCCTCCTCATTTGTATCTGACATGCTTGATGAAAGAATCAAAGGAAGCCAAAACTCAATGTACCACCAAAGATGTCAGGACCGATGGAATGGAACACTTTCCTATTTGGTCTAACATTAGGAAGCGATGTAAGTTACCTGCTTGTAAGGGGAAATCTTTTGTAATTTGCCAGAAATGTAACCAGGCACTCTGTCTCAACAAGGACAAGAACTGTTTTTTGTCATTCCACAAATAGTTTCGAAATTGTTGTTTTTGTTCTATATTTTATTCTATTTTTCACAAAAAGTTCCTAGTTTTATAATTATATATAAGTACAAATACTTTGATTGTAAGGCTCCTTAACCTAAGGTTAAATTAGTTGTTATAAAACATAATTTTCATGAATAAAGTTTGATTACTATGAGTTTATTTCATTCATAACTATTCCTAAAACATTACTACGGATTTACATTATACTGCACGATGTGCCATATGTGGGCCATACGAAAAAACTTACATAAGTATGTTTCTATGGAGTTGCGATTTTTTTAAATATTTTTCCGAGCTATAGTATTATATTTTCTAGGTAATATATATTTTTTTAAGCCGAAAAAAAAATCATGCACTGTAGGCTAACTACTACTCTTCTTAGGCTGTGCCCATATCGTCCCGTGGGTGTCGGAACAGGCGACAGAGGAAAACTGAAACAGAAAATTGGCAGTAGCATCTTCCTGTTAACAACACAAAATAATAAAATAGCTGCGGATGCTAACCCGCCTGCCAAACGTGGCTATTATGGCAACATCCCACCCTACGGACCAATCTATGGGGGCCTATGTTCAGCAGTGGACTTTTAAATGCTGTAATGGATGAATTTAAAAGCAAAAGCTATTTTAAATATTGTATTTCGAATGTCATAGGCATACATACGTAAGTGTAAATGTATTTAACACTATAACTACACGAAAATACATCTATTAATATGTGTAAAATATAAACTCAAAGTAACTTTCCATTTGTTTCTATAGTAAAATAACCGACGGTATTGTAAAAATCCCGCGACGAAATGAAAAGTAATATTGCGGGTAGTTGAACGTTGGAGCGTCGACGTCGAGGCTTTATCTTCGGGCTCAGTCTTTAGGCGTTCTCGTCCGCTACGTGTCGTTCGCGATAGTCTCGGAAACTGAGTACTCCTGCTTCCGACCTTTGTTTCGTCATCTCCATCGCGATTCGACCGCTCATACGTAACTTCGTCCTTCCTACCCGCGAATACGTAGACTAGCGCCGTTTGCGTCTATAGACAGCCTTAGTTTTAGTTGTACATACGTTGTTTTTGTTGTATTTGTTTTATTTAAATCTTTTTTTGTGATTTTGTTTATATTTATTATATAGTTTTAAGTGTTAGGTTAAGTAGTAACGTATAGTATACGTGTCATCGCCGCCATTTTGTCGTGCCGCGTCGCGCCCTTTTTCCCGCTAATTTTATTTTTCGTCGCGAAATGGTGAGCAAGGAAATTACGGTTGGAGATGTTGGTAAGAAAAGTAGAAGGAGAAGACGTAGGGCTGGCAGCAGAGCTTCTAGAAAGCGCGCGCGCAAGATGGCGACTGTCGCCGTTAGTCTGACTCCAGGGTCGGAGAAGACGTCGTCGCCGATCAAATGTGCCGTGCATGCGTTCGTGCTGCGGTACCAGAGTGCCCTGAGGAAGGTTCCAGCACACCTACCGCCGAGGGTCCATGCTGGACCACCCTCGAAGAGGGTGAAGCGAGTGTCTTGGTGTAAGTGGTGTCATAACCTTTTTTGTTCATACGACAAATGTATAGCGGCTTAGATGTTACAAAGTTCGAATATACAGCTTATTTTACATTACGACTAATCGTGTTTTTTTTTAAAAATAATTTAGAGATTTTTATTTAGTTTTGTAGTAATCATATGTGGTATCAAAAAAGGAATCAACTCTTTGTGTATTACTCGGTCGATATTGTTTTTGGGATAATATAAGTCAAGCATTTACCAAAGAAATAAACATAAAAATAATATAACAATTGAAATCAGTTGACGTGGTAAACCCTTATTTGCCCATATGTCGAGTGTCGTAATTTTCTCATGGATCCCATCATCAGATCTTGACAATAAAGTAATCATTGCAATGGGACAACGTGGTAAAGAATAATCGCCGAAATTTCCAGGTATTAAGAACCTCCTCCTTTTTTTTAGTCGTATGAAAAAGCGTCGCAAAGATGAAAGGTCTTACAGCCTGTAATTATGCTGGCTATTCATTACTTGGCTTACCATTCAGACTGGGACACAGTACCGTTACCGTTACAACCTATTGAAGTCCACTGCTGAACATAAGCCTGCCCCGTAGATTGCCTCATAGGGGGAATATTTACCATAGTTGCCACGCTTGGGAAGCGGGTTGGCAACCGCAGTTTTTATTTTTAGTCGTTAGGAAGACGCTGCTGCCCATCTGCTGGTTTGTTTCCCTCTGTCGCCTCTTACAACGCCTACGGGATTATATGGGGTAGTGGATATTCTTACATCACCACTACACGGTGAACACAGCACTGCAAGCATTGCTATTAGGCGAAAGAAATATATAAGACGGTGGTGGTGGACCCACCCAGACGGACTCCAAGGCAGAAAATTAGATCTACCACCTGGTAAAACTATTCAGTAGTTATTTATCCTAACTTTTTAGCCAACTTTTCCTGGTGATAGAAGTTTTTAGGGTTCCGTAGTTACACAACAAGAAACCCTTATAGTTTCGCCATGTCCGTCCGTCCGTTCGTCCGTCCGCGGTTTTATTCAGGGACCCTAGGTGCTATAAATCTGTGATTTGGTATAGTTATAGATATCAAAATCACGCCCACAAAACTGTGAACTGTGAACATTTTTATTTTGGGTACTTCCCATACAAGTAAATGGGGGATGATTTTTTTTTTACCCGGCTATTCCATCATGTGGGGTATCGTTGGATAGGTCTTTTAAAAACACTGGGGTTGTGGAACAACATCTTTTCGATTCAGGCGTCCGTTTGCGAAATATTAAGCTTTAAAGTGGTATTTTCCGTGTCCCCCTGTCAACTAAACAGCTGCTATTAGAAATGTGAAAAGTATACACGATAGTAGTATATATAATGAAGTTAAAAAGAAAACATAGCTAAGTAGAATCAAGAAGTTACGAGTAATAGTCGACCAACTTATAAAATGCATCATTAATAGAATCAGGCGTTACTTTGCGGAAATCCATTATATTAAAGTTGTAAATATTTACTTTGCAAATATCCGCTTAATAAAATAAAATGATGTGTCTTACCTAGTTTGAAGAGCACCTCCGCCCTCCTCAATTGCGTGCACTATCCCCGTCACCACTAATCCCAGCACCACTACTCCCAACACCACTACACTAGGAAAGACACACCACCGATGACAATACGACACGTGTTTCGCCTCTACACGAGGCATCCTCAGGCGATGTAGACTCTGCGGTGGCTGACCGCTAAGTAGCTGACTAAGCGGTATTATCTTTAATTATTGCTAATTAGATTTTAATTAGATTAAAGATACTAAATCTGATTATTAATTGTTAATAGTCAAATTTATTATCTTTATATCCCAAATAGCTAAAAAATAACCATTTAAGTAGGTATGAACATTTTATACATGTAGACTTTTATTAATGTTATGCCAACTTGGCGATATTGACGGCTCTTTGGCGCAGTGGCTTAGCAATGAGTTGCGGCGCTAAAGGCCGCGGATTCGAATCCCGCTTGGAACAAGTATTTGTATGGCCTACAAATAATTGTTTCGGGTTTGGGTGTTTGTCCTTGTGACGTAACAACAACAATAATCCAAAAAGGAAAGAAATAGGAGACTAAGATTGTGGGTATCGGTAACAAAAATGCAAACCGTACTGGTGGTACTGAGTACTGACGCGACTGTGTTCATACAGTCGCGTTTGAACAGGGGGTTGAGAGCGGGGAAACGGAGGGTTCTCGCATTGCAGTGGGATGCAAACTTGGCTCAACCGAGTTGCAAGTCCGTACTTTCTGCCAATCCCTTTGTTATGTTAAAAAGACATATATTATTTTAAAATATAGGTATGTACAAAGCGCATTCATAGAATAATATAATCCTTGGTTTCTTTCTTAATATTTTTAATAAGGTTAGATCCGTACCTTATTACAAGATTATATCGGCACTAAAGACGACCTCACAACGCTCTCGCCTGAAGGTGAAGGGAACCCCACTGTGCTTAGTGCATTAGTCAAGCATGAACGGTTATAAATAGGTAGATAGTAGGTACTATAAATTGATGTTAATCTTATTTTTTTTAAACTGTTATAACTTTTATACTTGTAATTTTAATATTTGTATACTAACACGAGGCTTATCGACAGTAAATACACTAGTCATCAAAAAAATTGGCCCACCTGCGTTTTTACCGCAAATCACGTTTTTCTTAAGCAAAACCAAACAAACTGAAATGTTTTATTTAACTTGTTTATTTACACCAATTTAATCACAGTTAAAACATCAAAATGATTTTTTGCAAGTCATTTTGATTTGAAAATCGAAATCGTTAATTTCACACAATTTTTTGATTAATTTAAAATCGTTCTAATTTTTATGTCTTAAATGTTATGTACTTACTTAATACGAAGAGATGCTTTAACTGCAGCACGCTACATCACAGAGATCTTAGAAGACCATATCCGCGCATCGCCACTGATTATGTCGTGGCCAGCAAGAAGCCCTGATCTCAACCCTATAGAGCACATGTGGAACACCCTAAAATAAAAGGTTAGAGCCCGTAGTCCAGTCCCTATAACATTAGGAAACCTTGAAACCGCCATTAGGGAAGAACGGAACCGAATCCCTCAAGAGACCATCAAAATCTTGATAAGGTCATTAAAACGGCGAATGCAGGCCGTCATTCGAGCAAGAGGAGGGAGGGAATGCGCAATATTGAATTGCAACAGTAATTGTGTACATAACATTTAAGACATTAAAATTAGAGTGTATTTAAACTTAATCAAAAATCATGTAAAATTAAGGATATTGATTTTTACATCAAAATGACTTGCAAAATATCATTTTCATGTTTTAACTGTGATTAAATTGGTATAAATAAACAAGTTAAATAAAACATTTCAGTACTAAAAAAATTTGTTTGGTTTTGCTTAAGAAAAAGTGATTTGCGGTGGGCCAATTTTTGATGACTAGTGTATATGTTACAGTCAAAACTCATAACCGGTCAAAACCACTTTTGACTGTAAGAAATCAGGCAAAAGTAGTTTTGATTAAGGACGTTGGTCAATACCACTTTTAACTGTTTTTTTGCAGTCAAAAGTAGTTTTGACTAAGGACGTTGGTCAAAACCATTTTTAACTGCAAAAATATAGGGTAATAGTGATTTTGACCAAATTACATCTCCTAAAAGTGGTTTCGACCAAGAATGTTAGTCAAAACAGATGTACTTTTTGAATTTCTGAAATTAAAAAGTTAAATTAAATTCTAATCCCGGTTGACGTCAATATCTGCACTGCATCTACTTCGTCCCCATTTAAAACCAAAAGCTAAATCGGTGATAAGAATGGAAGAACCTAAGACACGAACATTTCAGTACTATATAAATATATTCTGAGCAGACTACAATTCTTAATACTTAATCTCTCTCTCTGGCCGACCGTGCGGTACAAATCTACCCAGATGGGGTAGATTATGGTACCCCAAGGTCGGCCAGATGTGCACTCAAATGCACTTCCCCCAACTCTTTCCACTGGGGCTTAGAATTTTAACATATTGTATCAACCCTATGTACTCAAAGGGGTGACAAACAAGCATACAGTCCACCTGATGGTAAGTGGACGCTGTGACCTATAGATACCACCTATAATCGTATAAATATCTAAATACAAATACGTTATTACTCTTGAGAACTAAGCTGAAATGTTTCATTACCAGTAAAAAGGGTATCCAATTTTTTACACTCACCATACGAAACGCAGTAGTATTATGGCCGACACACACGGTCAGTTCAACTGATCAGTTCAAACTAGGACTGTTGATATTTTTCTAAAATATCGGATTTTATCGATAATTATAAATATATCAATATCGGAGTTTTATATATTAAAAACATAGCGATATATCGATACATCGGCTTTATTTAAAAGAAAACAATCGTATGTCAGCTCTAAAATGATTTACACAGCTTATAATTTAGTATATTTATTAAACAAATTAAATTATAAATGTATGAAAATGTTACGTTATAGTTCTTAGTAATTATTGTTTAATTTAAATAAGACAATTATTATGTGTACCAATATTTAATCAGTAAGAGTTTTCTAAAATACTCGTTGTTTTATATGTTCAGCTGTTTGAATACTACGATTATTGGGCACTAAAAGATTGATTGTAGAAGTAATTCGTTCAGATGCTACAGATGTAGCTGAAGAAATTAAATATTTAACAGCTATTTCTGATAGCACGGGTAAATCATAAGACGCGTAAGCGATCAAAAACTTGAGGTTTATATCAACATCGAAGCACTTGTTTCGTCGTTTACTCTGATAGTTCACTTGCGCAGACACTTAATATACATAATCGCATCACTTTTAGGTATAAAATCCACTTCAAATGATTATTTAAACGATAAAACAGGAGCAAACAATCCGTCGACGGTTAAGTTCCTGACAAAGTAACACTAAGTTTCATAGATTATACTATACAAAATTACATTTCTTTTAAGATAATAAGCAAATAAATAAACTGGGGAAAAATGAAAAGCATAATATAGTGTAAACAAAGTACAGTAGATTGGGTCCATCAAGGATTAGGATTTAAGTTTACGATGATGTTGTAGATTAAATGATTTTGGTGAAAAAATAAAAAATAAAACTATTATTTAAAAAAAATATCGACTGGTCGATATTCATATTTCAATATCAAACTATATATATGTCGTTCAAAAATATTAGAAAAAAATATCGATATTTCTAAATAATAATATCGTTATTTTATCAACAGTCCTAGTTCAAACGGAACGGATTTCATTTCTCGATCGACGGAGCCGCAGCCGTGCGCGGTTGGTTGGCGTGACTCCTATAATAAAAAAAATATCATTTCCTATCTATTGAAAAATTTGTTTTATTAAATGTGTAGTATTCGTGTAATAAATCATTGAGTACAACATTGTTTCATTTACTAAATCTAAAAATCTTACTTCTAGTCAAAAATCATTGAATTCTAAATACTGAGTACAGGTAACTTGGTCATTTATAGGAATTTGTGTTAATGGTGCTTGTAGGTTTTCTTGAAGTACGCAGATATTTTCGTCTTCTTTCAATTATTCTTTCTTCGTTTCAATTATTGGTAGTAAGTACTTACCAATAATTGAAACGAACTGAAGCCAGCGGCTTACGGTGCGCCCGGAAAAATCCGTGGATTGCCGTCAGTTAAAAATTTCAACTTACGATTTCACACTCACGATCAGTTTTTGGATGTACGTCAGTTCAATTGAGCAGTTTAACTGACAGCACGCTCGAAAAATCCGTGTGTTGCCGTCAGTTAAAAATTTCAACAAGATTTCACACTCACGGTCAGTTTTGGATGTACGTCAGTTAAACTGAGCAGTTTAACTGACAGCACGCTCGAAAAATCCGTGTTTGCCGTCAGTTAAAAATTTCAACAAGATTTCACACTCACGGTCAGTTTTGGATGTACGTCAGTTAAACTGATCAGTTTAACCGACCGTGTGTGGCCACAATTATGCTGCTATTTCACGCTGCTATTCTGTGAGACTGCAACCATAATACGGTTACAGTGTGGCTCTACCGACGTTGCACGATCTGTGATTATAACTTGGATGCAAAATTACGGTACACAAAGGTAATATAGTATAAAATGTACGCGGCAGAGCCACGCTGTAGCTATATTATGGTTGTAGCACGAATGGGTCGGTCCGACCGGGTAAGGACAACGCTCTCACAGAATATCAGCGTAAAATAGCAGCTTAATGCTGCTGTGTTTCGTATGGTGAGTGTAGAGAACCGGAGACCCTTTTTACGGGTGATAAGGCATTCCATTTTAGTCCTCAGGGGTGACAACGCATCTACATTTTGATTCTTAACTTAGGATAGATGCAGGTGTCTATGAGCCACTGCATCCACATCCATCAGGTGGACTGATCCCTGAGGACTAAGTTGCAATGCCTCGTTTCCAGTAAAAAAGGTCTCCGGTTCCCTACCCTCGCCATACGAAACACAGAAGTAGCATTAACTTAGTAGCTATTACAGACCGGTATACTGTGAGAGCGTGATCCTACCCGGTCGTGCCGACCCGTTCCTGCTACGACCATAATATAGCTGCCACATGGCTCCACCGGTTGCGGTACCGGGTAGGGTTTATCAGTTACGTGGTTCTTTTCTAGAGGTCTTGATTTTACGAATCAGTTGTATATTTGGAACTTTATAAGATCTTTAAAGTAGCCTAAACTAAATAAAACGTTTTGACATTGACTTCGAGCTATATGGCCGGCCCATTGCCTCTTCAGATTACTAATACTAATAGTAACACCTGCTCCCATTTACTGATGGACGGAGAATTCGGTGAACTTTAAATTTCCATATTGACGGACATATACGTAACAATTAGATCGCAACCGTTAGCAATATTAAATAAATCACGCGTCTTGTAAAAAAAAATGATTGCAGAGGTCTTTGTCCTCTGACGTAATGCGTTGCTAATTACTTGGTTAGCTTGTTGGTAATATTACGGATATGTTTAGAAAAGTGTATCATATTTTTTGTGTGTACAAACAATATACTCGTAATATACGAGACGATTATGTATTTTGATGGCGACGTAACAGAATCTACTATCCCATATCGTGTCGTGGGTTTCGTATGAGGCGATAGATGTGACTGCCTCGTTAGTCTAGTAGTTGCTGATCATGAGGTCCCAGGGTTCGAATCCTGGGTCGGGCCGAAATTAGTTATTGGGTTTTTCTGTCAAGAAATTCTCAGTAGCAGCCCGGAGTCAGGAAATTGGCGATTTTTCACCCCCGTGCTTCGAAAAAAAAACAAGTAAAACCATCCATCACATCCCTCCTCGTAGTCCCATCGGACTACGAGAGACAAGGAATAGAAAGTGTAGTAGCGTATACACTCGGGCACTATAGTTCTGTCCTGCGAAAATGGCTAGACTCGGTTGAGACTTGACGCCGTGAAATTTGAAATGAAATTTGGTCCGGACGACATTATTACGATTAATATATTTTGACTGAGGTGTAGTAGCGACGTAAAAGATTCCACTATCAAATATCGTCCCGTGGGTGTCGTAAGAGGCGACAGAGGTAAACTGAAACAGGAGATGGGTAGCAGCATCTTCCTGATAACAACTCAATAATAATAATAAAAAACAAATATTGTTCTTGTCACTTTTATTTAACCGTGTAGTGGTGTTAAAAGAATATCTACTACCACATTGTCTCGTGGGTTTCTTTAAGAAGCGACAGAGGGAAACAAACCAAGAGGAGATGGAAAGCAGCGTTTTCCTAATAACAAACCCCATGGTGTTCCACCTTCGCCGCATATTGGCAGGGCCACGGGAACGCTTTCGCACACATCCGCGGCCCCACCAGCGTCGGCCGCCCCATGGCAGCCCATTCTCGGAGGAGGGTTTCTTCTCCCCCTTTCCTTCAGAGCACCAGGAAGACAAGGCACGTGACACGTGACAGTTTTATACGTGGTAGAGCCATGCTGCAGCTATATTAATAGTATAGTTGTAGCACGAATGGGTCGGCTCGACCGGGGAAGGACCACGCTCTCATAGTTCACCAGTCTCGTCGCTAGATGGTTCTGCTAATCAAAAAGATGAGGAAGCCTATTATCCATATAATCGAGATCAACAGGCTAGAGGCCTGGCAGCGAAATTAAAATCATCACGTTCCGGGTTATATAATGATTGCTACAACGTCTCTGGTATGGTAAAACCATTCGCATCGAGCTCGGAAGTACTAAGAAGCTGCAATTATTTACAAGATTCTCTAAACAGTAATGATATACTGATATTATCTGTAGGCTGTAATGACAAAAACCCTTACTTGTTCTTAACTGACCTATGTAATACCTTATGTAACTTAAAGCACTGTAAAATATTTTTGCTAAGCGTTCAACAAAATAGTTATTTAAATGTTCATAAATTTAATGCTGAAATCAAACTCATTGTAAAAAACTATAAAAATTGTACTTTTATTGACATAAACAAATTATTGAATAACTACAATACCGTAAACATGACATCGTCTAAAAATAAAATATGTAATAAATTGAATATAGAAATAGATTATCTAAAATATGAGCACGATTATATTAAAAATGGGCTAAAATTTCAAAAAGATTTAAATAAGATCAATTACATTTCAAAAAATAGCGCCAACATGCAATTACCTAAAAGGCACAATACCATATTATTCTGTTAAAGCAAAAGAAACACCAAATAAAACAACACCTGAAAACAAAATTCCTGATTTTTCGTTCCAAAATAATAACAATAAATTCGTAATCTTACATCAAAATATACAGGGTTTATCTTCAAAAAGAACTTATTGAAGTGACTCTCTCGGAACTAAATAATGATTTGTCCCCGGATGTGCTTTGTTTTCAGAGACTTTCATGTGTGGCGAGGAAAAAATATCAATATACACAATTACGAACTTGGCCCACTACTCACGAAACAAAAAGGGTGGAACCTGCATAATGGTTAAAAAGGTATAGCATTCAAACAAATAACCATTTTGACGAGGCTTCAGCCAACTTTCATTTTGAATGCTGTTCAATAAAAATACCTTATCACAACATAATTATTATCTGCGTATACCGTTCTTCATCTGCTACAAAACAAAGGCATTTTGATTGTTTTTTCGATAAACTGGAGCTTGTGCTTAGTAAATATTTGTATAAGCACTCGAAGCAAAAAATTGTGATAGTGGGAGATATCAACATAAACACTTTAATAAGAAATAATGTGACCAAGAACTTACTAGATATACTCCAAAATTATAATCTTACTCAGCATATCACGGAACCCACTAGAGAACTATCATGTATTGACCATATATTCAGTAATGTTAAAGGTGCAACTGGACTTACCCTCCCTCTCTGTTTATCGGACCATGATACTGCGCAAATTCTTAGTTTTAGTACTAAATCAAAGGTTACTCACCCAAAAACCTTATACACCTATAGGAGGGACTATTCATCTGAAAATATAGAGAAGTTTAAAATATATATGGTGAGCCTTTCCTTTTCCGATGTTTACAGCGAAACAGAACCTAACGCTGCGTTTAATAAATTTCATGATTGGCTATGCCTTCTTTACAAACTCTGCTTCCCTTATAAAAAAGTTAAACTGTCTACACAATCCCATTTAAAATGGATATCTAAGGGAATTAGGAATAGCTGCGCGAAAAATAGAGTCCTAAGAAAAAATTACTATCGGAGAAAAACTCCTCAAAACAAACACAAATATAAAACCTACTCAAAACTACTTAAAAAATGCATACTATGTTCTAAAAAAACAACAAATAATAAATATGTGTTAAACAGCAAAAATACCTGCAAAGCTACTTGGAAGGTCATACAGGATGAAATAGATACCAAGCCGAAATATAATAATTACATTGATTTTATTGAATATGATAACGAAGTTATTACTTTTCCTAAACAAATCGCAAATTCTTTTAATAATTTCTTCATTGAACTGACATACAAAGATATCCAAAATAATATACCAAATAATAAATCCAATCAAATCCTAAATAATTCTATTTATCTAAACCCTGTTGACGAATATGACATAAATAAAGCAATAATGACCTTGAATAATAGTACCTCAGAAGGGTATGACGGCATTTGTACCAAAGTAATTAAGGCCTGCAATAAAGAATTAGGCAGCGTCTTGGCATTTTAATAAACTTATCGATAGTCTCTGGTATCTTCCTGATAAACTTAAATTATCTTTTGAAGCCTTTGTTCAAAAAGACAAAAATCAATTTTGGACAATTACCGTCCTATCGCGCTCGTGCCAATTTTGTCAAAAGTATATGAAAAAATTATGCATACCAAACTCACATCGTTCTTTGACAAGTATCATGTCCTGAATCCCAGTCAGTATGGGTTCCAGAAGGAAAATCTACTGCACATGCTGGTATCGACAAGACTCAGTTCCTCCCATTTAAAATTACATTAGTATTTAATTGTCTGACATTTGGAGTCATGAACTTCATACATTTCGTTTTAGTGCTATTTAAATGCAAGTTATTAACATTAAACCAATTTACTAATTTAGATATAGCATTATTTACTTCGTCATATTTTAATAATTGTCGTTTTAATTTGAAAATTAATGAAGTGTCATCAGCAAATAATACTATATTATGGTTATCCCTACTATGTAAGGTAAGTCATTAATATATACAAGAAACAGAAAGGGGCCGAGAATTGAGCCTTGAGGCACGCCCATTTGTACTATCGACCCGGAAGAGCTCATACTATTAATGACAACTTTTGATAATGATTTCTTATATTTACGCGAACACTACACATTGAATTAAACTACTTTTACGGATTATATCGCGTTTAATTAACTTATTTTATTAATTCCGACGTTTCAGGTGCTTTACAGCACCATGGTCACGGGGACTGACTGGGAGTCCCCGTGACCATGGGTGCTGTAAAGCACCCGAAACGTCGGAATTAATAAAATAAGTTAATTAAACGCGATATAATCCGTAAAAAGTAGTTTAATTCAACGACAACTTTTTGAGTTCTGTTACTTAAATATGAAACAATTAATTTAAGAGCATTACTTCTTACACCGTAGTGTTGTAGTTTCCTGATTAATGTTTCATGGTGAACACAATCGAAGGCTTTGGATAGGTCACAGAATATACCCAAAGCATCCTGTGAATTCTCCCATGCATTGAAAATATATTTAATCAGCTCAACACCAGCATCAGTTGTCGAGCGACCCTTGTGAAACCGAATTGATTTTTATGAAGTAAATTATTAACATTAAAAAATTAACATTTAATCAAGAATAATTTTTCAAAATTTTACTTAGAGTTGGCAGTACAGAAATGGGTCTAAAATTGGCGGGGTCTAATGTACTACCAGATTTAAATAAAGGTATTACTTTACTATACTTCATCAAATCAGGAAACACACCATATTCGATACTAGTATTAAAACAATAGCTAGTTGAGGCGCGATTATATCGATTATAGACGCAATAACTTTAACGGAAATGTCCCACAGATCCGCAGTTTTCTTAACATCAATAGTTTTAAAATATTTTACAATAGAGCGTGGCCTAGTTTCTGATTTTTCAGTTTTAATAGTAATTATTAAGAAATGACTGACTTGAATCCTACTAATATTATAAACGTAAAAGTTTGTGAGGATGTATGGATGTATGGATGTTTGTTACTCTTCCGCGTAAAAACTACCGAATGTATTTTAATGTAACTTACAATAATATAGCTCATACATAACTACATTTAGGTAGTTCAAAAGTCATATCTATATCTGTACCACACTGTGAAAAAGTTACGGCTGTAGAGAACGTGCAACTTGTTATTTTTTCCACCTTCATCTCTGGGCGGTAAGCACTTTATACATATTGTCCTTTTTGAGAACATGGGGCGGTAATTATCAAAAATATTTTTGCCAAGCCCAAGCCTTACGAGGTTAAAATTAATAGCTATTATACAAATTATTACTGCACTGATCTAAAATAATCCAAACTATTTACACAGATAATTGCATGGTCATATATGCACATACATAACATGTACGTGGTAGAGCCATGCTGCAGCTATATTAGTAGTATAGTTGTAGCACGAATGGGTCGGCTCGACTGGGAAGGACCACGCTCTCACAGAATACCAGCGTAAAATGGCAGCTTGACACTGCTGTGTTTCGTATGGTGAGTGTAGAGAACGGAGACCCATTTTACTGGAAAGAGGCATTCCATCTTAGTCCTCACGGGTGACGACGCATCTGCATTTTGATTCTTTATTGAAGATAAATGTAGATGTCTATGGTCACAGCAACCACTTACCATCAGGTGGACTGTGTGCTCGTTTGTCACCCTATCCTATAAAAAAAAAAAAAAAAACCTTTACCTTACGAGGTTAAAATTAATAGCTATTATACAAATTATTACTGCACTGATCTAAAATAATCCAAACTATTTACAGATAATTGCATGGTCATATATGCACATACATAACATGTACGTGGTAGAGCCATGCTGCAGCTATATTAGTAGTATAGTTGTAGCACGAATGGGTCGGCTCGACCGGAAGGACCACGCTCTCACAGAATACCAGCGTAAAATGGCAGCTTGACACTGCTGTGTTTCGTATGGTGAGTGTAGAGAACCGGAGACCCATTTTACTGGAAAGAGGCATTCCATCTTAGTCCTCACGGGTGACGACGCATCTGCATTTTGATTCTTTATTGAAGATAAATGTAGATGTCTATGGGTCACAGCAACCACTTACCATCAGGTGGACTGTGTGCTCGTTTGTCACCCTATCCTATAAAAAAAAAAACATACATGCTAAATCCCAAAACAAGAATTTAATCTTAAAATCTTTAAAAAAGATATTTCTTAATAACCAATCACAGCACGAAGAGTTTAGCCCCCATCCGCTGTCGGCATGCTTCGATAAGCTATCTTTCTCGCACTTATGGCTACGCATAAGACTTTTTTGTCGTATTCATTTGTAAACTTTATTCAAGTCTGGGAATTGTTTAAAACCGCTAAATTCGTCTGGCGATTTGCAGGTATTATTAAAATTACTCAATAAATACGTGATTAAAATTTGAGATTCCCAAAAGTATATTTTTTGGGAATTTAAAAGAATATTTTTGGAGAGGTCTGGTAATACTTTATAACCGACAAAAACGTCTGGGATTATTTTTTTGGAATTATATAAAAACTAAATAAAAAGATAAAAGAAATCAAGTTGCCAAAAACATTTTTGGGTTTTTTTCGCAAATGTATATGCTGCGCAGTAACGAAAGAACCGCAAACGCTCTGCCAGACTCGCGGGACTGATGCGCCAATTGACGAAATTATATTTTTCACAATTTCAACTTGCTAAAAGGACCTTCCCAAAATTCGTCGCCAGCTCTCAAACTATTTTGGCTCCAGATATCAGCGATGATAAAACAGTATTCTTTAAAAAAAACAGTAAACATTATTAAAGAGAGCAATAAAGTAAAATACTGTTATTAACCGAATAGTTGGTTACTGTTACAGCCTATCAAAAGTCCACTGCTGAATATAGGCCTCCCCCATAGATTGCCTCACAGGGCGGATATTTGCCATAGTTGCCACGCTTGGTGGACGGGTTCGCAACAGCAGGTTTTAGTTGTTATTTGGAAGACGCTGTTGCCCATTCCTTTGGCTTATTTCCCTCTGTCGCCTCTTACGACTTACGTAGCCATAGTTGGTAACCCATGGCTAACTCCTGTTGTTGTGTTGTTTGCAGGCGAGGAGGAGCGCGGCGGTGGGGAGAGGTGCGGTGCGGCGGGAGCGGGGGGAGCGGGGGGAGCGGACCCCGCCGTGCTGGCGGTGGGGCCGGCGCGGCGGCCGCTCGTGTACTCGCTCGACACGCTCATGCGGCTGCGCCACTCGCCGCTCGTCAAGCAGGGGCTCGAGCACGCCTTCAAGGGCTGCGACGCGCTCGCGCTGTGAGTCACATACTTATGACTAAACAAGTATATTTACAGCATTTCACGGGTCCACTGCTGAACGTAAGCCTCCCCCAAGGAATACCACAAAGTATGGTCCTATGCCACCTGCATCCATCGACTTCCTGCATCCATCGACTTCCTGCATCTTACGAGGGTGACACTGAAAGTTCTTAGTTAAATCAAAAACTGAACAAACTAGCAAGTTATTAGTTTTATTATATCTTTTCAAAATAGTGTCCATTTACATCAATACATCGCTGCATCCGATGGAACCACTGAAAAAAACACTTTGCCCACTCGTCCTTAGGGGTCTCTTCGACGGCATTTTGAAACGCAGCCACTGCTTCCTCGGCGTCCATAAAACGTTTTCCTCGAAGTTTTCTTTTATTCTCGAAATAAATAAAAATAGCAAGGTGCGAGGTCGGGGCTATAGGGTGGTGACCCAGTAATTCCACGTCTGACGTCGCCAAGTAGTCGATTGTTTGCTTGGCGGTGTGCTACGAGGCGTTGTCGTGGTGAAGAAGGATCCTACTGCGAGGTCGTTTCTCCGAACTTTTTCAAGACAAGTGGCAAATAATTGATAGTGTACCAGTCTGCAGTAACTATCTTTCGATCCTCTAAAACAATTGTTGCGTAATGACCTGTCCTTCTGAAGAACGAGGCCACCATCTTTTTCTCACGCTTCGACCTCTCTTCATTTTAGTTGGCAACTCCTCGGAAGGAAACACCCAGACAGGAGACTGTCTCTTAGTTTCAGGATCATAACAATAAATCCAGCTTTCGTCACCCGTAAGTATGTCGAAAACAGCATTTGAGTCACCTCCGTTAAATCTTTGAACCATTTCTACACCAATCAACACGATGGAGTTTTGGGCCTCTATCAAATTATGAGGTATCCACCGGGCACAAAGCTTCCTGACCGCTAAATGTTCATGGAGGTTTTGTGCACTTAAATCATACCGATGCCTAAGCTTGTCCGAATCTGCTGATAAGTCACTCTTTTGTCAGTCTCTATCATACGCCGCACAACACTGATGTTATCTTCAGTCATCGCCGTAGAAGGCCGTCCTCACGCAGATCATCGGTGAGATTAGTACGACCACGTTTAAACTCATTAAACCAGTTGTAAACAGTGGCACAAGATTGGGCTTCATCGTGAGGCCAATCGAAGTCTATCATAACTTTCTTGTTGACTTAAATGACATCGAAAGTCATAAAAATCATTGTACAAAATTTTCTCGTTAAATTCATGCTGACGTGACACAGACAATTTTAATTTGCCGCCAAATCGTAAACAAATAACAAATTAATAAAATACATACAATAATATTGGCAAAGTTCCATTTAAAAAATTTGAACTTATTTTTTATATATCGTTTACAAGTGGCCAGTTCTAAAACTTTCAGTGTCGACCTCGTACTAGTTCGTCACTCCATCTAGTGTAGGGACGCCCTACTTTGCTTATCAGTATGAGGTTGCCACTTCAGAACCTTTCTTCCTCATCGGTTGTCGATTCTTCGAGTTATATGGCCGGCCCATTGCCACTTCAGCTTAGTGATCCGTTCTACCAGTTGGTACCTAACTAACTAGAAAGGGCATCCTCACTCCCAAAAACTAAAGTCCTTAAACTTAAATTTTCCATCACCTGATGAGAAATTTCCACCGATTTCCTGATGAGAAAAACAATCGACGTCATTAGAACTTAACAGTATAGGACCCACTCTAGAAAATAATCTTGGCTACGCCTCATGACTGCAGTTCGGGGTACCTGCATGGATCTTAAAACAAAGAAGGTTTACAGTAGAGTTAGCTAAGTTGACTTCGACTACAAACGCTAACTCTAATAGAAATCTATAAAAATTATGGAATGACATATTATCTGAATATCTAGTGACATAACGTCGATTTCATTGATTTAGGTGCGTTATCGCCTTTTAGGATGAAATATGTAATATCACTGGTTAGTCTTGTATAGCTTCACATCCGTGAATTTGATAAAAGTTAACTTTCCCAATTACATTTGCAATGGGGATCGAATTCTAGTGGTAATCGTGTACTATGAAATACTGGGCGAGAGTTACCATTATTAAAGTTTTTATACATAATACATAAACACTCACGCCTGTTTTTATATATTATTTAAATAGTTTAAACATAAAATCCTTTATGGTTTTAATGGTAAATTAAATAACTCTGAAACCTTCTCAGAGATAAAAGAAGGCCTGTGCCCAGTAGTGGAATATAATTAGCTGTAACTTTAACTTTTGAATAACTCTGTAATTCTGCCTGTTCTCTCTATTCAAGTAACTCCTAAATTTGACGTAAGAATTAATTTAAGCAACATATAGCTATAACTTATAATATTATTTTCAGTGTACTTAAGAAAAGATCTGACTCACCAAATGAAGACGACAAAGGAGCTAAGGGGGATGCTCCTAGTGAAAACCATAAGGTATTTACTTATTTGTTAATTCTACAATTTTTGCTTATTTAGTGTGTTGGTCATACACACTTGGAATAAACAATGTGACATATACATAATTAGAAATTGATGAAATTCTCAGCTTTTTTTTTTTGTAATTGCAATTGCAAATATAAACACTGTCGCCTGTCATCCATTTGGCACAATACTGAAACTTTTCTCTTGCCTCCTTTACATCCATATACCAACGCATACATGCTAGTCGGTTAAGAGTACTCTTTAATTTGGCCCATCTTCAATATATCGCCAAATTGGTCGATACTCTTCAGTCTAGTGCGTCCCTTGCCGACTATGCCACTCACTTCTGCAACTGTATTTATAATTAACATTTTAAACGGTTTCCTTATAAAAAGTTACTAACCCGCTTACCAAGCGTGGCAACTATGGGCAACTAATGTAAAAAATATGCGTGGTAGAGCCACGCTGAAGCGTATCGTAGCTGCAGCACGAATGCGTCGGCTCGACTGGTTAAGGATCACGCTTAGACGGAATACCAGCATAGTACTGCAGTGTTTCGTTTTTTCTAGAATAAGGGTGACAAGTGAGCACACACTCCACCTGATGGTAAGTGGATGCTGATGCCCATATAGATCTACATTTATCCTCGAATAAGAATCAAAACGCAGATTCGTCGTCAAGCCTGAGGGCTAAGATGGAATGCAACGTTTCCAGTAAAAGGGATCTCCGGTTCTCTACACTCACCATACGAAACACAGTAGCATTAAGCTGCTATTTTACGCTAGTATTCTGTGAGAACATGGTCCTACCCCGGTCGAGCCGACCCATTTGTGCTACAAATGATATAGCTGCAGCGTGGTAGCTGCAATAAGTGATGAGAACGGAAGTCCCTCTGTAATGGTAAAGAGGCGTTTATCATAGTCTAAAGACTTTTGTCCGAGGTTATAAGTAGTACACCTTCTGTTCCGGATTGAAATGGTAAAGTTTGATAGAGTCAGTTGATCACTCAATAATTTGACATATCTAAGTTTCTTTATGTCCTGTTGGTCTAGGACTAATAGCTCCCCGTTTATGTGATGACAAAAAGAATACGTCAATAGTGTTACTTGCCTAGGATGTCCTAAAAGGAAACTAATGGAATATAGGGTTTGTAATTATATAGTTTATGGGCTGGACGCCTATCACTTTTTTCGTCCTTTCACCATTTTTATCTAAACCCAAATTTTTTGGTTATACGTGGTCCGATGTAGTTCGCTAACTTTGTACTCTGTCTATCCCCTCGGCGATTACAGGCGTGACGCTATGTATGTATTTAACCTGCAATTCATGCAATTGTTGTTTTCTTACAATAATGTTATTGATTAAAGGATTGATATAGTGATACAATGACTGTCTCGTTGGTCTAGTGGTTAGCTCGGGCCAAGATCAGGTAGTGGATTTTTTGTCAAGAAATTTTCAGGAGCACCGCGGAGTCAGGAAGTTGGCGGTGTTTCATCCTCGTGTTTCGGAAAGCACTTGAAGCCGTTGATCCTGCGCCTGTTCACTCGTTAGTGTCGGTCTGCCGCCCCATCGGATTATGGTGTTAGAGAATCAAGAGTGCACCTGTGCACTCATACTCATATTATACTGTCTTGCGTAGCTAGCTAATCTCCATTGTGACTGGCTGTCGTGACCGGAATTCGGTCTGGAGGACATTATCCATCATAGCCTATTATAATAGTTCACTGCTCAACATAGGTCTCTTACATAGATTGCCTCATAGGGGGAGATTTTGCCACAGTTGCCTCGCTTGGCAACCGTAGTATTTTTATTATTTTGAGTTGTTATTAGGAAGACGCTGCTGCCCATTCCGTGATTCAGTTTCTCCTGTCTTTTCTTAAGATATCCACGAGACGATATGGGGCAGTGGATATTCTTACACTGCCACTACACGGTGGACATTATAGTAATGTAAATACTAGCAGGGTGGCGGTGGCGGCGGCGGTCGCGAGCGTCGCGCTGCGGACCCCCGGGAGCGAGTGCGGCGCGAGAGCGAGGGCAGCGGCATCGTGCTGTCGCCGCAGCGGCGCTCGTTCACGTCGGGCTGCGGCGCGCCCGCGCCCCCGCCGCCCGCGCGCCAGGACTCGCCGCCCGCCGCCGCACACACGCACGTCAAGACGGAGCAGGGTGAGTACAGTGAGTACAGTGAGTACAGTGAGTACAGCACATCGTGCTGTCGCCGCAGCGGCGCTCGTTCACGTCGGGCTGCGGCGCGCCCGCGCCCCCGCCGCCCGCGCGCCAGGACTCGCCGCCCGCCGCCGCACACACGCACGTCAAGACGGAGCAGGGTGAGTACAGTGAGTACAGTGAGTACAGTGAGTACAGTGAGTACAGCATCGTGCTGTCGCCGCACGCAGCGCTCGTTCACGTCGGGCTGCGGCGCGCCCGCGCCCCGCCGCCCGCGCGCCAGACTCGCCGCCCGCCGCGCCACACGCACGTCAAGACGGAGAGCAGGGTGAGTACAGTGAGTACAGTGAGCAGTGAGTACAGTGAGTACGGTGAGTACAGCACATCGTGCCGCCGCAGCGGCGCTCGTTCACGTCGGGCTGCGGCGCCTGCGCCCCCGCCGCCCGCGCGCCAGGACTCGCCGCCCGCCGCGCACACACGCACGTCAAGACGGAGCAGTGGTACAGTGAGTACAGTGAGTACAGTGAAGGCACATCGTGCTGTCGCGCAGCGGCGCTCGTTCACGTCGGGCTGCGGCGCGCCCGCGCCCCGCCGCCCGCGCGCCAGGACCGCCGCCGCCGCACACACACGCACGTCAAGACGGAGCAGGGTGAGTACAGTGAGTACAGTGAGCAGTGAGTACAGTGAGTACAGTGAGTACAGCACATCGTGCTGTCGCGCGGCGCTCGTTCACGCCGGCTGGCTGCGCGCCGCGCGCCCCGCCGCCCGCGCGCCAGGACCTCGCCCGCCGCCGCACACACGCACGTCAAGACGGAGCAGGGTGAGTACAGTGAGTACAGTGAGTACAGTGAGTACAGTGAGTACAGCACATCGTGCTGTCGCCGCAGCGGCGCTCGTTCACGTCGGGCTGCGGCGCGCCCGCGCCCCCGCCGCCCGCGCGCCAGGACTCGCCGCCCGCCGCCGCACACACGCACGTCAAGACGGAGCAGGGTGAGTACAGTGAGTACAGTGAGTACAGTGAGTACAGTGAGTACAGCACATCGTGCTGTCGCCGCAGCGGCGCTCGTTCACGTCGGGCTGCGGCGCGCCCGCGCCCCCGCCGCCCGCGCGCCAGGACTCGCCGCCCGCCGCCGCACACACGCACGTCAAGACGGAGCAGGGTGAGTACAGTGAGTACAGTGAGTACAGTGAGTACAGCACATCGTGCTGTCGCCGCAGCGGCGCTCGTTCACGTCGGGCTGCGGCGCGCCCGCGCCCCCGGCTCCGCATTATATATCACATTAACACATCACAATAAATCACGACACAACACACCATAACAAAACAATGCACCATAACAATAACGCATTACCATGTAACAAAATTCATCACGACGTACCACGACACAACACAACTTATGTTTCCTGTAATCACCGACCTAGGTATTTTTTAAGAAACAGTCATACCTTCATCTATTGAAAATCATTTTATATACTCGCTTTTGCAGTGTTAGTGCTTGAGCACAATAATATTAATTAGCGGGTCAACTCAAAAGATGCTCTATTTTATATTATGTATAATACAAAATAGTGTCATCATAGATTAGCGCCTATGTCAAAGTTAAACTAATATTAATACAAAATAGACAATGCTTTCAAACGCAGTGTTAGAAACTTAGAAATAAATTTCGCAAAGACTGGTTAATGTTAGAAACTCGTCTTACAGCTGTACTTTGTGCTCCAATGCTTGTTAAGTTAACTATTAAAATGGAAAGTTGTGCCGACGACGGGATTCTAAATCAGATTGCCCATATCATGATGTGAAGTCGATCACTGCACTCCTAAAATATTACCACATCCGGCTGTAATTTAATGTTCATATCATTTAAATCTAGTGGGGTCGCCCTACATTGCGCCAATACCGAAGCTGCCACTCGAGAATCTTTCTTTCCCATCGGTTGACTAGATGAAGTGACGACCTGGTAAAACATGCAGGTAGTCGATAGGTGCGCAGGTAGCTCAGGACCGTGCTTTGTGGCATTCCTTGGAGGAGGTCTATGTTCAGCAGTGTAGTTGTAAAGAACTGTAATGATCATCAAATAATATGGCCATCAGGCGACACGTATAATTAATTTTATACGCGTTTTCACTTGCACATTATGGGTAATGGTAGGATACTATTCGCGTACTATGATTGGTATGAGAATAGTATACTTTCATTTGGCCTAGACAAAAGCGGCAGATACAGGTGATGCTTGTCGTAAGTCTCGACATGTCATTGTATGTTGCTGCCAACATAATTTTTTTTTTAATTTTACAACATTTAATTTTTTGTATTACTGTTTACTGCCTAGTGATATTATCAGATCAACTATCGCGAGATAGTCGGAGCGGAGAGTTCCTTCATGTGGGGTAACAGCAGACTATTTTTCAGTATGTGGGAACCCGTCACCTTTCGGCACAATGTGATTCCCCCCACTCTTAAAGCAACTGTGAAATGAGATTTGTTGCACCTCGTAAAATTTGCAAGTTCCTTATAAAATGCTTTAGAAATCAAAAGAGCAGCCTATTAAAAGTCCACTGCTAAACATAGGCCTCCCCCACGGATTGTCTCATAAGGGAGATATTTGCCATAGATGTTGCTTGGTGCAGTGTATTTATTTATTTATTAGTTGTTATTAGGAGAACGCTCCCTGCTGCCCATCCCCTGTTTAGTTTCCCTCTGTCGGCTCTTACGACACCTACGGGACCATGTGTGGTAGTGGATATTCTCAATCCGCCACTATAGTCTTTGCGTTATAGCATGGTGCGGGTGACAGCTTACACTTTTGGCGTGTCTAGAGATGGAACATTGTTAAATCGATTTAAAAAAGGCGATTAACGATACACAAAGCAAAGCAAAAATTATCGATTAGCTATCGATATAAAAATTAAAACCGAAACATATATTTCTTTATAAACTACAATGCATGTAATATTAAATTAAAGTTTAATACAAATTATGACATAATAGTTACATAATAGCTGTTCCCGGACCTCGCCCGCTTGGTATTTATTACGATTGGATTGACCTATGAGTTTTAAATTTTTTGCGCGGAATCCTAATTTTTTAAATTAGCCTGTGTTACTCCTTATAACATCAGCTATCTGTCAGTGCCAGCTATAAGCCGGAACAAATAGTAAGACAAAAATTTAAAAAATAGTTTTTGTCTTTTTGTTATCAATGCCGTATATACTTTCATATGTATTTAGTAAAAGGCTGTTATTTTGAAATTACAAATAGACACTTCAATGTATAGATTATACTATGTATTAATTTGAAAATAAAAATCATCTTCTATTTCATGTTGATTGCAACATTCATATTGACATTTAAACAAATAAAATGGCTGCCAGCATCTGTAATTTTCAGTACGGCGTAGACTGCACCGGCAGCTTTTCAAGGTACGAGTGCTAACGCCTTTTGCTATATGTGTATTAGTTTTGCCAGGTCCAGTGGACCATATATCGGGACGAAGGTAAAAATAATCGAGAATGTGGTTTATAAATATAATGAAATAAAAAATAGGTTTTTTGTAGCCATTTTGGCCGCCATGAGTTATGATAAAGTCTTTTTGACACAATGCGTAATTTGCTTTATAATTATTATTTTTTGTCCGAGCTGACCAACGAATAATTTATCTTCCATTCATCGGAAACACTGCATATTCGTCTATGTGAGTTTTGTTTCCGTAAGATTAGTTCCAATTCCAATACATATTTACGTGATTTTTATATAATATTCGATTTATTTCAAAACCGATTTTTGATAGTCTGTGGTTGTTCGTTATGGCATGGCATAGTTTAGCGTGGTATATCACTGTCGTAAGTGGGCGGTATCCATCCATGAAGTACAACAATATCTGTATGACAGTTTATCTAAAAAAATACGAAACTTCATAGGCGTGAGCTGTCACCCGCACCATGCTATAACGCAACGACTATAAATGGTGGTTAGAAAGATGGTATGTGACCGGGATGTTTGTTGCGGTTGCAGTGGGGCGGCGCATCGGGTCCGGGCGCATCATGGTGCGCGAGGCGGGCGGCATAGGCGGCATGGGCGGCTGGGAAGAGGCCGAGTTCCGCGAGCCCTACCGGCCCCCGCGCGACCGCCCGCCCGCGACCGCCGCGCCGCCCGCCGCAACGCCCGCCGGCGACAGGTGAGCACGCACACACACGCACACACGCACACCGCGCCGCCCGCCGCAACGCCCGCCGGCGACAGGTGAGCACGCACACACGCACACCGCGCCGCCCGCCGGCGACAGGTGAGCACGCACACACACACACGCACACCGCGCCGCCGCCGCAACGCCCGCCGGCGACAGGTGAGCACACACACACACGCACACCGCGCCGCCCGCCGCCCGCCGGCGACAGGTGAGCACGCACACACACACACCGCGCCGCCCGCCGGCGACAGGTGAGCACACACGCACACGCGCGCCGCCCGCCGCAACGCCCGCCGGCGACAGGTGAACGCACACACGCACACGCACACCGCGCCGCCCGCCGCAACGCCCGCCGGCGACAGGTGAGCACGCACACACACACACGCACACCCGCCGCCCGCCGCCCGCCGGCGACAGGTGAACGCACACACACGCACACCGCGCCGCCCGCCGCAACGCCCGCCGGCGACAGGTGAGCACGCACACACACGCACGCGCCGCCCGCCGCCTGCCGGCGACAGGTGAGCACGCACACACACACACACCGCGCCGCCCGCCGCAACGCCGCCGGCGACAGGTGAGCACGCACACACACGCACCGCGCCGCCCGCCGCGCCGGCGACAGGTGAGCACACACACACACACGCACACGCCGCCCGCCGCAACGCCCGCCGGCGACAGGTGAGCACACACGCACACGCGCCGCCGCCGCCCGCCGGCGACAGGTGAAACACGCACACACACGCACACCGCGCCGCCCGCCGGCGACAGGTGAGCACGCACACACACACACACGCACGCGCGCGCCCGCCGCAACGCCCGCCGGCGACAGGTGAGCACGCACACACACACACGCACACCGCGCCGCCGCCGCCCGCCGGCGACAGGTGAGCACACACACACACACCGCGCCGCCGCCGGCGACAGGTGAGCACGCACACACACCACACCGCGCCGCCCGCCGGCGACAGGTGAGCACACACACACACGCACACCGCGCCGCCGCCGCAACGCCGCCGGCGACAGGTGAGCACACACACACGCACACCGCGCCGCCCGCCGCCCGCCGGCGACAGGTGAGCACGCATACACACACACGCACACCGCGCCGCCCGCCGCCCGCCGGCGACAGGTGAGCACGCATACACACACACGCACACCGCGCCGCCCGCCGCCCGCCGGCGACAGGTGAAACGCACACACACACGCACACGCGCGCCGCCCGCCGCCCGCCGGCGACAGGTGAGCACGCATACACACACACGCACACGCCGCCCGCCGCCCGCCGCCCGCCGGCGACAGGTGAGCACGCATACACACACGCACACCGCGCCGCCGCCGCAACGCCGCCGGCGACAGGTGAGCACGCACACACACACACGCACCGCGCCGCCCGCCGGCGACAGGTGAGCACGCATACACACACACGCACACCGCGCCGCCCGCCGCCCGCCGGCGACAGGTGACACGCACACACACGCACGCACACCGCGCCGCCGCCGCCCGCCGGCGACAGGTGGCACACACACACACGCACACCGCGCCGCCCGCCGCAACGCCGCCGGCGACAGGTGAGCACGCACACACACACACACGCACGCGCCGCCCGCCGCCCGCCGGCGACAGGTGAGCACGCACACACACACACACACCGCGCCGCCCGCCGGCGACAGGTGAGCACGCACACACACACACACACGCGCACACCGCGCCGCCGCCGGCGACAGGTGAGCACACACGCACACGCGCCGCCCGCCGCCGCCGGCGACAGGTGGCACGCACACACACACACGCACACCGCGCCGCCCGCCGCCCGCCGGCGACAGGTGAGCACGCACACGCGCGCCGCCGCCCGCCGGCGACAGGTGGCACGCACACACACACACACACCGCGCCGCCGCAACGCCCGCCGGCGACAGGTGAGCACACACACACACACACGCACCGCGCCGCCCGCCGCCCGCCGGCGACAGGTGAGCACGCACACACACACCGCACACCGCGCCGCGCCGCCCGCCGCAACGCCGCCGGCGACAGGTGAGCACACACACACGCACCGCGCCGCCCGCCGCCCGCCGGCGACAGGTGGCACGCATACACACACACGCACACCGCGCCGCCCGCCGCCCGCCGGCGACAGGTGAGCACGCATACACACGCACACTGCGCCGCCGCCGCCCGCCGGCGACAGGTGGCTGCACACACACACACGCACCGCGCCGCCCGCCGCCCGCCGGCGACAGGTGAGCACGCATACACACACACGCACACCGCGCCGCCCGCCGCCCGCCGGCGACAGGTGAGCACGCACACACGCACACCGCGCCGCCCGCCGCAACGCCCGCCGGCGACAGGTGAGCACGCACACACACACACGCACACCGCGCCGCCCGCCGGCGACAGGTGAGCACGCACACACACACACGCACACCGCGCCGCCCGCCGCCCGCCGGCGACAGGTGAGCACGCATACACACACACGCACACCGCGCCGCCCGCCGCCCGCCGCCCGCCGGCGACAAGTGAGCACGCATACACACACACGCATTTATACACACACACGTACGCACTTAAATACACGCACACGTACGCGCCCGCACATGCCCGCGTGTACAAATATACACGCACACGTACGCGCGCACATACATCGCACCGCCTGCGCCACCTGTCGGCGACTAGTGTGAACCCCCGAAAAGAACCTTCCCGCATCTAACAAAACAGCTGATGATCTTGAAACGGCTGAACCGATTTTGATAAAACATGTTTCGGAACCATCGCTAGAAAACCTGCTTTTAAATAAAAAAGCCGCACCCAAATCGGTTCACCCGTTCAAAAACTACGGTGCCACAGACAGACACACACATAGCGGTCAAACTTATAATTATAACACCCATCTTTTTGCGTCGGGGGCTAATTTACATAAGTAAATATTACAGATTTTATAATAATTGATCTACTACTACTACTAAATACTACAACTACTAAAATATACTAGAATGTACACGTGACGTTTGCTAATTATGAGTACATTGTGTCTGTTTGAAAGCTGTAAATAAAAACCTTGATTTATATATTTACGTTTTCAAAAATTGAGAATATTGTGGATGGCGGATAGACTAGGTGCGACTAACCGCAGATAAACGATACTTTTACTTGGTATATATATACTTTATAATCACTTTACAAACTGACAGAGTTACCCTTCACTTCTTTACTTAGTGGCGGTTGCAAAACAACTACTGATATATCCGTCACAGCGGCCTTTTATACAATTTAAATGGTAACCTAATAATGAACATTAATATTCTTATTACTATAAATATTGCATTATAAATCATAAAATAACCGTCAATTAATATTTCAACGAATAATCACTAATAATAATTGTTTATACACATTTAATAAAATTAATCTTAGGTTCGCCGGAAGCTGACAAGCGGAAGGCGTCAGTTATTATTATATTTAATCATCATTTATTATTATAAAAATTATGTTATTGTTGCGCGCCACTATTAATGTCTTGCACATGGCAACACTAGTTACCACTAGCGCCCTCTAGTATCGAGTAGCAGAACTAGGAGAGTCAAGGTCCTTCTAGAAATTTCGGGACCGATATGTACTCGAACATTCTAGATGTTTCTACAGTAGAAGGTTTTGGAAAGTATCTGAGGCGCTATATAAGGCCGGTATAGACCACGACCGAGGCAGTATTGAATTGGCGATACAAGCGAAGACTTCGAAGCGATACAACTGCGAACTAAAGCGATCTGAAGTATAATTGTGTTTTGTTATTAGTGTGGTTTAAAGTTGTAATTAGTGTTGTGTAATTAAAGTGTCAATTTTGGTAATTCACTCGGCAGTTTTTAATTGTATCGAACCCCAAGCTCGTAACAATTGGTGTCAGAAGTGGGATTTAATCATGCCGATTTTACCTAAAGATGACACGGAGGGTATCCGTACCCGAAGTCAAAGCCAACAGGAGACGGACCAGAGACGATTTGGTGGTACAACGTCGCAAGCGTCGGAGGGTCAGCTGCCGACCACGGAGGTCGGCCCGTCAGCAGCTCCTGCATTTGCAGCACCTGACTTAGGTGCTCTGATGCTGATGCTGCAGGAGCAGGCCCGCCGAAAGGAGGAACAGATGATTCTCATGAAGGACCTTCACGCTACCTTCGGGAAAGAGATAAGGGAGGTGAAGGATAGGGCTGCTCAACATGACAACCGCCTGTCGGAAGCTGAAACCCGAATCAACCAAGTGAACAATCGGGTTGACAACGTGATGGCTGACGTGAAGAAAACGCTGGACGACTTAAAAATTGGGGATGGAATTACAGCTCCCGTGGTAGCTACAACACCTTCGCTACGTGGATTCAAAGTGCCGTCGTTCGACGGGACTTCTTCCTGGTCGGCCTACAAAATCCAGTTCGAGGTTGTCATGAAGGCAAACGGCTGGAATAAAAGTCAGGCCATGACTGCTCTCACCCTAGGCCTGCGCGATCAGGCCTTAACTGTTCTGGAAGCTCTCGGTAAGAAAGTGACTTACGAGCAGCTCCTTGAGGCATTGGAGGCGAGATATGGCGACACTCACCTGGAACACGTCTTTCGTGCGCAGCTCAAAGATCGCGTGCAACGCAGCAACGAAAACCTGCAGCAGTGGGCCCTTGAGGTGGAGAAGCTGGTTCGAAAAGCATACCAGTCTGTACCTGCGCTCATTGTAGGGAACCTGGTGCAGACATTCATCGATGGCATCGGCGACTTTGAAGTCAGAGCTGCTGTGAGGCTTGGGCACCACGAGACGCTTAAAGACGCCTTGGCCCATGCACTGGAGGTGGAAGCCGTGCGGCAGGATCGTCGTGCCCATCGCGTCAGGGAGATTGCAGCAGCTACAGTTCGCGACCGCAATAAAGGATACAGCTCTAGGTGCTACGGCTGTGGGGAAAGGGGCCATCTTCGATCCAGCTGCCCGAAGCGAACTGTAGAAAGGGAAGGTGAACTATCTCGAGGGGGCAGTGCGGCTAACAGCACCGCCGAGCACAGCGGGAAATCTCATGGCAACGCAGATGCATTGTCAAGAAGACCTTGTCCTGAAGATTGCAAGCATTGTACTAGACAAGAGGGTAAGGAAGTGGTATCTGTGAGGATGCTTATGACAGACCAGCTCAACAATGAGTGGAAAGACAGCCTACGTCATGCACAGCACGAAGATTCGGACACCAAGCCGATTCTAGAATGGATGAAGGCCAGTGCTCCTAAGCCCAAATGGAACGACGTTTCAGCGATGAGTTCGACCACGAAAAGCTATTGGGCTCAATGGGACAGCTTGCTGATTCAGGATGGAGTCCTATGCCGTAAATGGGAAAATGGTCGGGGAGACAGTTGTCATTTGCAAATGGTTGTCCCTAAAGCTAAAGTACCGGATGTTCTACAGCTGTACCATAATGGTTGTTCAGGAGGCCACCTGGGAGTTAAACGAACTCTACTGAAGATCCGAGAACGGTTTTACTGGGTCCACTGTCGTGACGATGTCGAGGACTGGTGTCGCAAATGTACAAGTTGTGCGGCTGTAAAGGGACCTCAAACTCGTAGTAGAGGTGCATTAAAATTGTACAATGTTGGTGCACCATGGGAGAGGATAGCCATTGACGTTGCGGGGCCGTTTCCGGAAAGTGAAAGTGGTAACAAGTATTTCATGGTTGTGATGGATTACTTCACTAAGTTGCCAGAAGTCTTCGCCATTCCAAATCAAGAAGCTTCAACAGTTGCAGATATACTAGTTCATGAAGTCTTCTGTCGTTTTGGAGTACCTTTAGAGATATTCAAACTCAACTATTCAACTCAAATATTCCAGGAAACTTGCCGAGTTATGGGTACTCATAAAACAAGAACAACTTCTTACCACCCACAATCTGGTGGAATGGTAGAACGATTTAATCAGACATTGGAGAGGTACCTAGCAAAAATTGTGGAAAAACGGCAACGAGACTGGGACAGGCACATACAACCGTTTTTGTTGTCATATCGAAGCGCTGTTCACGAAAGTACATCAGTGACACCAGCTTTCGCAAACTTTGGGAGAGAATTACGGCTGCCTGCAGACCTGATCACCGGAATACCACCTGATGCCCCACGCAGTATAACCGATTATGCAAATGACTTGCGGAACAAAATGAATGACATTTATGAGCACGTCAGACAATCGGGCCAGCAAACGTCTGAAAAGATGAAAACACGGTATGACCGCAAAATGAACAACAAAGGGTTTGACGAAGGTTCAATAGTGTGGTTACACAATCCAGTTCGCAGCAAAGGAAATCTCCTAAGCTTCAAGCTAAATGGGACGGACCGTACCGGATTGTGACAAGGATCAATGACGTAACCTACCGGATACAGAAAGGTGCAAGAGGTACTCCTAAGATCGTCCATGTGGATCTACTGGCGCGTTATTATTAATAATAATGCTCGGGACGAGCATGTCTTGGAGGGGCAGTGTTGCGCGCCACTATTAATGTCTTGCACATGGCAACACTAGTTACCACTAGCGCCCTCTAGTATCGAGTAGCAGAACTAGGAGAGTCAAGATCCTTCTAGAAATTTCGGGACCGATATGTACTCGAACATTCTAGATGTTTCTACAGTAGAAGGTTCTGGAAAGTATCTGAGGCGCTATATAAGGCCGGTATAGACCACGACCGAGGCAGTATTGAATTGGCGATACAAGCGAAGACTTCGAAGCGATACAACTGTGAACTAAAGCGATCTGTAGTATAATTGTGTTTTGTTATTAGTGTGGTTTAAAGTTGTAATTAAAGTTGTGTAATTAAAGTGTCAATTGTGACAACAAAACTGCCAAGTGAATTTTAATTCACTTGGCAGTTTTTAATTGTATCGAACCCCAAGCTCGTAACATTATTAATCTAATAAAGGTTTGGTAATTCTTTGGGAAATTAAAATAAACTTAATTATACGACGAGCTCGTGAACCCAGGACCGAAAGCCAATAACAATATGTATTTTGTATTTTATTCAACTTGATGAATATTTAAACTATTTCTGAGATTCATCCACCAGTTTTTTTTTTTAATATATTAAAATATACAAATTATGTTTTTGCAGGTTTGAGCGGCGGTCGTTCAACCGCGACTCGTTCGCGTCGGACATAAAGAGGGAGCGAGACGACAGATTCAACAGCGACAAGCCGCGGGAAAGGTGATAGCTCTGCTTTAATGTGAATTTTATTCTAAGAATAAATCGCCATTTATTAGATAATAAATTAATTTTACGTTTTACCGTTTGCAATTCTAAGAATAGCAAACATCTTCGGGAATTTATTTATTTAGTCATTATACAACTTATAATAAGGGACTTAATGCCTTATGGCGTTCTCTACCAGTCAACCCTGGATGATTTGAGAAACTATGGCAGGGGTAAACAATTCACTTTATCAAATTAACACTTCACCACAATAAAATGCAAATAAATAAAATGTAGTTAGTAAAATATCCATACTTAATATGTACTATATAATGGAAAATAAATAATAAATATATCAATGGGTATTTATATACAAAGTCTTTAAATAAATAAAAATAAAATAAAATAACATGGGATATATATTAAAATACATATAAAAATTACACTTATAAAGTGAAAAAGAAATGTTTTTGTTGTGATTGGTCTTCTCTCTCAAGCTCCCTCAGCTGTAAGTTTTCCAATATGATAAAATAAAATAATAAAGGAGAAAGAAACTAGAACTAGTTCTCTTTAAAGAATTCTTGATACTAGATAGTTACTAGTTGGTTTAGGAATAGTTACTAAATCACCTTTTCGCGCGCAATAATATAGGCTTTCCAGGAATATTTTAATGGCGTTACGTGTTTCTTCACTGGTATTACTGTCAGTGCTCTTCAAGCTCATTTATATGTTTATTTATATTATATTTTACGTTTATCCTCACAAATTTTTTATTACAAAAATATTGAATAATATCAAGAAATAATATACACAATAATAACAAACGCAAAAAATATAACTTTAAGCCTTGCAAACAGCTTGACATTTAATCAACCACTAGACCGAGGCAGTCAAATCCGAACCCACCCATAATCTGTCTTTAAGTCAGGAATAGAATAGAATAGAACAATTTTTATTCAATATGGATTATTACATCATTATTGAATGTAATTTTTTTATTTACCACTGGTTCGTAAAATATCTCTGTCCTGAGAAGAACCAGCAAGAAACCCAGCGGGACATTTTTTTAAACACATATTATATGTGTGAATAATTTTGTTTGTACAATTTTTAATGAATTTTAATAGAACCAGCATGGTAGCGATCACCTCATTCCCAGGGGTTATTTTCATTTATGTATTCTTTGATATTATAATAACCCTTTTTGTACAATCTTATGTATATAAATACAGGTTATGTGTTTATCCAATACTCATCTCCATTCTGAACTTTTTCCATAGAGCCAACCTATCATTTTGTTTTTTAATCTGTAGAAATATTTGATATACCTTAAACTATTGGTTTTGGCGGGAACTTGATCGGCGGCGGTTTGCTGCTCCTGTATTATTGTTTGAATAATGGTTTGAAGTGGATTTTGATATGTAAAAGTGGTGCGATTTTGTGTATTAAGTGTCTGCGCATGTAAACTATTAGTGGAAACGGTGAAACAAGTACTCTGATGGTGATGTGATTCTCAAGATAAGGTGTCTATCTGCTTAGGCGCCTTGAGATACCATCGCCAACTGTTAGCTGTCTGCTGATTCAAGTTGCCGTCAAAATCTCCAAAGGGCTGCACAATGTGACGCATCAACATATTGTGAAGCAGTGTACTAGGAAGGATGAATAAATATTTGGGGAAATTATAATAAACCGAATAAAAATACCTAAGACTTGGCCTAAAGGTCTAGATACCAGGCAATAAACTCCAAAAAAAAAAATACCTTAAACTATTCATATGTGTGGAATATAACTTATTTTTTTACGGATTTTATCACCGTAAACTTTGAGAATTAAAAAAAAAGTAAAATTAAACGCAAAAATTCCGTTAAAATAGATTTATTTCAATAACGGCTCCATGGTTCGAATCCCGCACGGAACTAGTATTTGTATGGTGTACAAGTGATTATTCCGGGTTTGGATGTTTGTCCTTGTGCAATTTATATATGTAAACTGCCTCCACAATGCAGGAGAAAATTCTAGAAAAAATGTGTAGTGTTCGTGTAAATATAAGAAATCGTCATATTATCTTCATGTATTTCATCCGCATGTAGCAACGAACGTGTGCGCAGAGAAGACAGAGATAACCGGAGATCGGGAGGCCGTTACTCACATCGACGCTACGACAAAGAGGAGGAGCCCGAGTGGTTAGCATATCTTCCGTTGTTTCTCTCCGCTAAATAATGAACAATTGGTAAAATAATAACACCGTGTAATGACAGTGTAAGAATATCCACTACCCCATATCGTCCCATGTCGTAAGATGCGACAGAGGGAGATTTAAACAGGTGATGGGCAGCAGCATCTTCCTGGTAACAACTCAAAACGGTTGCCAATCTGCCTGCTAAACGTGGCAACTATGGCAAAATCTTCCCTTTGAGGCAATCTATGGGGGAGGCCTATGTTCAGCATTGACCCTGGTGCAGGTATTTAGTACAAGTGTGAAGATGGGCGCGTGGAGACCAAATAAAAGATATTAATCGTATCATATTCCGATGTAATCTGCGACTAAATACAATAATCATCATCCTCATCATCATCATCACAGCCCTTCACAAGTCCACTGCTGAACATAGGCCTCCCCCAAGGAACGCCACAAAGCACAGTCCTGAGCCACCTGCATCCATCGACTTTCTGCATGTCTTACCAGGTCGTCACTCCATCTAGTGGGGGGTCGCCCTACACTGCGCCTGCCGGTACGAGGCTGCCACTCGAGAACCGTTCTTCCCCATCGGTTGTCGGTTCTTCGAGCTATATAGCCGGCCCATTGCCACTTCAGCTTACTACTACAATAATATTCATACTTAATACTAATTTGGTTACATGTATGTTATATATGTTTATCTATTACTATAATTTATGTACTACTACACTACATACTACTGAGGACACTAACTTATTCAGTAGTGTTAGGTGTAATGTGGGTTTCTAATGTCAACATCAGGTTAATGCAATATGAAGTATGGGAGCATCAAGGGTGCCCAAATTCAAAACTGGGGTCAAATGCATGTATTAATACAATAAACCTTCCTCTTGAATCATTCTGTTTATGGATGAAAACCGCATCAAAATCCGTTGCGTAGTTTAAAAGATCTAAGCGTACAGACTGCGGGAAGCGACTTTGTTTTATACTATATAGAGAAGTGAGAAATATTTAACTATGAATTGTCAGCGTTCTGCAATATAGCTAATACGTAAAATAGCAGACCCATTTTACTGGAAAAGAGGCATTCCATCTTAGTCCTCACGGGTGACGACGCATCTGCATTTTGATTCTTTATTGAAGATAAATGTAGATGTCTATGGGTCACAGCAACCACTTACCATCAGGTGGACTGTGTGCTCGTTTGTCACCCTATCCTATAATAAAAAAAAAAAAAAAGCATGGTTTTGGCTTGGTTTTTGCGTCACATGAAATGTACGCAGCGCTCAGTTTTTCTTTCTTTCTTTAAGTAGATGGTATTAAGTGTTTTTTTTTTTTACAGGTTCAGTGGAGGTCCGACGTCACAGCTGGAGACGATTGAGCTGCGAGGCTTCGATGATCCGCCTAAGAAGAACGGGAGCGCTACCAGCAAGGAAACTGAGGTCCGTTTTCTATATGCTTTCCCTCAACTTGATTTTGGCAAAAAAGTCACTTGTGAGTTCCTATTACATTTGTTTATAATTGACGGTGGATTTCTTAGTCAAAGCTACAAAACTTAAATGTTTAAACCATACTTTATGGTGTATGTGTGACAGTAATTGATGAAAAGAAGTGCTGTATGGAATCACGACTACTATTACAACATAAACTGAGATTGTCTTGTTTCTTGTTGAACAACAAGTCCACTGCTAAACACAGGCCTCCCCAAGGAATGCCACTCAGCACGGTTCTGAGCCACCTGCATCCATCGACTCCCTGCATGTCTTACCAGGTCTTAAATTTACTTATGAGCAATAAATTATTACGTTATTGTTATTGGGTCTATGTATATTACTAGATGGACACTACGGTTCTAATACATTGCGCTCAAAGCAAGCCCGCGTCCGAGCCCGCGCCCTCGAGTCACATGAGTAAAGAAACCGTACCGTACGGAGGCAAAGCTTCATACAACCGCGCTGTGATAGGTACACTACTACAAGCTTGAGGCGCGTGTATGCGTGAGCACTGGCGGCTCGTCACGTACAAAGAGAAACTGCTTTAAACCGGCTCGGCGAGTGCTCAAACTCAGGGTTGTGTAAAAAGTAATAAGTGTTAAATTTTTTTTAAAGAATAATTCGTATCAAATGAAATATAAAAAAGTGTAAATGTGGTTTACTAATACCTACGTAGATTTAAATCTTATTGAGGTTGCCGCAAGAGATACCGCTGATTTTGTAAATAAAATTAAAATTAGTTTGATTTCTTACACTCAAGTACACTGCGATCTCCTAATAAATATAAAAGAGCTTTTCGATGCGATAGTTATCAAATTGAGTTTTTAGAAGAAATGCTAATATTTTTCAGGAACTTGAAAATCAAAAAGAAGTGATAGGCAGAAAGACGTTACAAATAGCATGAATTTCATTCACGGATTTCAAGTATCTATAAAATCTTTAACAAAACTTCATGAAAAATTAAAATCAGAAGAAATTAAATTAATTTATATTTACGAGACGTCTCAATCAAAATTGTCTCGAAAATTTCTTTGGAAAAGTCAGACAGGCGGGTGGTAACTGCCACGAACCAACACATGTTTAAAACCAATATCTTAGGGAAACCTCAAAATACTAATTGTGAATACGATTTCGATATGTTACTTATGAAACCAGATGATTGTCGTATTTTAATACACTATCACCGCAACCTGACGATGTTACTGCCCCTATGTTAACAGTAGGAACAAATGATTATTTATTTGATTTACCAGAAAAAAGTGATTTAGTCTATGTCTATTTGTATAGAAAATGTAGTCTCGAACACGACAAATGTGAAAAAATAAAACTGTACACTGTGTAAACTGTTTTTGGCCAAAAACTTCTCCGCTATCATGCGCATGGAAAAGACCTGATCCGTACATCCCATTCCCTTTTTAAATGCCGCTTGCACATCCCAAATTTTTCCATCAGTATCTTTCATAATTCTTTCAATTAGTACCTTAGCATAATGTTTTCCCACAATGCTAAGAAGGCTGATACCACGGTAGTTTTTACAGTCCTGCTGCGATCCTTTTCCCTTATATATTGGGACTATCACGGCTTTGCACCAGTCTCCCGGTACCCGCTTAAGTTCCCAACACAAATTAAACAAGGTGTACGGCAGGTCTGCCACCACTTCCTCTCCAGCCCTTAGCATTTCGAGTGATACTCTATCATATCCGGCTGCCTTACCTGCTTTCATATTTTTCATTGCTTTCATTATTTCATCTATACCTATCTCTTTATCTCTTTCCTCTTCTTTCGGAATTTCTATTTCATTTAATTCAAACGTCTCATCACTCATAAACACACTTTCAAAGTATTCCTTCCATCTCCTTAAACTCGACACTTCGTCATTCAGAATACAGCCATTTTGGTCTCGTATAGCATTCATTCTAGGCTGTTTTGAATGTCCCCTGACAGTTCTTACGAGTTTCCAGAACATTTTAATATTTGCCTGGAAGTTATCCGATATTCTTCTATCATTCTTATCCGTTCTTTCTTGCTTTTTTCCTTTCAACTACTTCTTTTACTCTCTTATTTAGGTGTCTAAAGACTGCCTTTTTTCTTTCAATATCATCATTCATACCGCTAGAATGACTAGCCTTGGTTGCTAGTAAATCTAGCCATGCTCTCTTCTTTGCTTCAACTTCCATCTGTACCTCATCATCCCACCATAAAGTGTTATTTTTCCTTTCATTCGTTTTCTTAGTTAAACCACATACTTCGGTAGCTGCATCCACCAAACCTTTCTTGACATTATACCACACAGTCTCCAAATCTAAATCTTTCATACACAATTCATCCATACCACTTATATTTTCTCTCAGTCTACATTTGAACTTCTCTTTCACACCTTCATCTTGTAACTCTCTGTTCTTATACGCTGTAACGCAGTGGTAGACACAGATGTCCGATGCCGCCAACGTCTGAATAGACCATTAATTCGGCATAAGACCAAGTAATGATCCGTCCTACGTTGGACCCCTGGTAAACCCTTGTATCTACCACTGCGCTCCTCATTCTTTCATCCACAATTATGAAATCTATCATGCTTCTATCACCACCTCTTCCCATGTATACATGTGAATCTTCTTATGACGAAAGAAAGTGTTCGGCACAAAATATTCTTTTCCACACATACGGTGAGGAGGCTTTCACCGTTTTTATTGTCATTTATTTCATCACCAAACGTTCCCAATATCCTTTCATAACGAAGCCTCTTCACGCCAACCTTCCATTAAAATCTCCTAATATAACAATATTTTCATTACCCTTGCATTTCATTAGCACCATCCTTACCATCTCCCAAAACTACTCTCGGATATAAGTGGGCTTAGACATGTCTGGGGCGTAGACCCTAGAACAAACAACTTTGCCCACTTTCATTCGTATCCATAGCATTATCGGGCTTACACAGTCATACTCTTTCACACAATGACCCATTCTTTCTGAAAGTATGATACCGACTCCCTGGCATGCCCGCTCGGTCTCGTCTACCCCAGACCAGTACGCGGTATACATGCCATGTGTAGTGGCATCCTTTCCTTCCGTTTCGTCTTTTTTACACATAACACATCTATTCCTCTATCATACATCATATCGCATACTTAATCCATCTTATCATTCATTGCTCCACATACATTCAGTGTAGCCAGACGGGCTTCCGTGATCCACTTTTCGCCCCTCCCGGAGACAGAACGTGACGGGTGGCGAACCCTCCCGGGTTTTCCTCCCCAAGATTCTTCGCACCCCTGCCCCATTAAAGGGGCGCCGGGAACTCGGGGCCATTTCTTTTCTTTTGTGCCTCATGGTGCGAAAGAAGTTGGTGGTATTTTTACGCCGCTACCACACGGCGAGGAGCCAAGTCTGTTCTTTCGGCTTTGTCGCTCGTTTAGCACCACCCGGGGGACATGTGTAGGGTGGGCCTAGGATTAGGTGGTCGAAGCCTACGGACGCGAGCGACTCGTCCTCAAAAAGTATAATTAAAAGCGATAAAATCTGTAAAAGTAGTTTTATTCAATGTGTAGTGTTCGCGTAAATATAAGAAATCATTATTAAATATTATATCTTAAGTATCTATTAAAATGCTGATAAAGTTTTTGTTTATTTAGTTTTCTCCTCCTGTGCCAACCCTACCAAAATAGGTAAAAAATTTGACAGCTACTTAGAAGCTTTGCCTCTGCACAGTTTATTTACTAATGTGCTCGAGTTCCACAGCGCCCCAGCTTCGCTAGGGTGTTTTCTACATCTCGACAACAGCGCCACCTGCCGGCTCCAATTGTGAATCTAAACCATCCAGGGACCTACTCAAACAAACAAAAAATTTCATCAAAATGTGGCAAGCACTCACTGTATTCTTTTTGGCTCGCACGTCGGTCCTGTGCTTTGTGGCAATCTACTGGGAATGCCTATGTTCAGCAGAACTTGTGAAGGGTTGTAATGCTGAGTCTGTAGTTGATACCAGTGGAGCACGATTGGATTAATTGGACGTAGTTACGTAAACATTTTTTGAATAGGTAAATAACTAATTTTTGACCCACAGTCGGGTCAAAATGAGTTATGTACCTATTCAAAAATAACCCTTAGGATCTATTCTTTCATATAATAAATGAAATTACAACAAATTCATTGTCACTAAACGCTGGTACATGATTTTTTTTATTTAAAAAAATGGGTAAGACTTCAAATGTCAATATTTCAAAGTAGTCTTTTGTGGGTTAGATCCTTTTTGCGTAACAACGTCCAATTTTAAATGAAAATACATTTGTTGCAAAGAAGTGGAGCGGTAGCGGAGACGGCAGTACCGGTGGGGCCGCGAAACGTGCGGAAGCTGAAGCGGAAGCGGAGGCGACTGCGCCCGCTCATGACGAGTCCACCTCCACCACTGTAAGACATTTAACAACTGTTATAGCGCTTTAACTGGAAACAGTTGTAAATTGCTTAGACAGTATGTATGTAAAACGCTGTTTATTTTATATATATATATATATATATATACTTATACTAACTGTACTTTGTAAGATTTTATATTTGGTGACTAACCCATATGGATATGAATTCTGACATAAAAATATTATTATTATTATTTAATATACATTGGATACAGGGTTATTTTTCAAAGAGTAGCCAAGTTTTAAACTTAAGTTCAAATATATATAAAAAATGATATACCGATTTACCGTGCAGTTTTTGAAAATACGAGTTAATAAGGCTTCTACTTTTATTTGAAATTATCCCAAATTGAATGTAATTTATGGGCAACAACGTTTTTACCTACCGATCGACCCTTACGAATTTGTGCGTGCGCAGTAAAATCAGCTTAAATTATGCATTACCACGCATTTTGAATTTAAAAGATAAAAAATACAGAATATTTGACATTTTTTTTAAATTAATTTTACTTCACCTTTTGCCTATATTATTTATTCTGAACCTTCTCTGCAAATTTGTCCGGTTATTGCAAAATAACCCTATATACAAGTTTACGCGACTGCTTCACTCGAAAAATACCAACACAAGTCATTGCATGTTCTGAATTGTATAATAAAATTTCTGAAAAGAGATCTCATCCAGACAACCTTAAGGCTAAGAAAAAAAATTGTACTATTATTATATAATACTAGCGATCATCCCCGGTTTCGCACGGGTGATTTCTGGTCTCGACAACAGCGCCACAAAGTCAAGGAGTCTAATTGTACACAAAAAAATCATCAAAATCTGTACAGCTATTTAAGAGTTTGATGACAAACACACGTACTGAAGAATTATATAATATATAAAGATATGCTAACAATATTTATGTCAAAGTACCAACAAGGTGGTACACAAAACCCAACCATTATTTTTGGGTTAGTTTCGAATTTTATATAACTGTTAGAAAGCCAGTCAACTACAGGTGGTCTGCAAGTACAGTCTGTCCAGGAGTCTGAAACTGGTACTGCCCTTTACTTGAAATAGGGTTTGTAGCTAATTAAGTGCACTGCTCACAATTACTGTTGTGTTCTGATTTGTAGAAAAAATTTATAATAACAGGCTGTAAAGTATGTTTCTTTCAAAAATAGGACAGAAATTTCTCAAATGTGATAAAAGTAAAAAAAGAATTTCAATAAATATTATTTATAATCTACGTAACAAGTATATTAATATACATAATAATCTTTATTGAGGATAGATGTAGATGTCTATGGGTCACAGCAACCACTTACCATCAGGTGGACTGTGTGCTCGTTTGTCACCCTATCCTATAAAAAAATATAATCTATTCTATTTCATTTTCTTTGACTTTGTTTGCGGTTCGGTTGCTTCTGTTTCGGAACTAATTATGGATGTCGCCGCCGGAGGACCCAAAAAAAGCTAAATTAGTTTTAATAAATTTAATTTAATGAACTATTATAAAGATATTACATATAAAAGAACTAATACTAATTAAGTGTACACTTGTTCGATGCTTGAAACGAGGTGAAGTGGCTTCGTGGAGTTTTGTATATATAATGGTGTGTCGGCTGACTGTTAAGGTGGGCGTCCACTAGCGGCGGACCGCCGGGGCGGGGCGGGGCGGGGCGGGTCGCTTCGCGTACGTTGTGTTGCGTCCATTAGTACGTGGCGCGGTGGATCGGCTAGCCAGATTTTTTGTCAGACGTATTGTACTACTGAGCGAGTGCGATAGTGCTACAATGGATAGCTCAGATGAAGAAATGTTGTTGTTCCAAATTCTTTTTGAACAAGAAGAATAACAAAGAAGTAAAAAACGACGTGTGCATAAGGTGTGGGTGCATGATATATGCAAGAAAAGAAAAATATTTGGCGAATATCATCACTTATTTCCTGATTTGAAGGAAGATCCAGCGAAGTGTTTCGAGTACTTTCGAATGACTTTAGGAAATTTTTAAGAATTGCTCGATATATTACGTGAGGATTTACAGAAACAAACAACGAAATTTCTGAGACCAATTGAGCCAGAAGAACGCCTTGCTATTTGTCTCAGGTAATAAATAACTTTGTTTTATATTTATTATTGGTATTTTATGTAATTTTTTTCCATTTCTTTCTGCAATTTTCCGCTGAAATAAACAAATAAAAATTAAAACCACAACAAAATGTGTTTTTGTTTCAGATTTTTTGCCACAGGAAATTCATACAGGTCGTTAGTTTTTAGCTACCGGGTCGGAGAAAAAACTGTAAGGACTATCGTTTATGAGACCTGTACGGCGATATGGCGCCACATGAAAGAACCTACTCCTTCTGAAGAAGATTGGAAGCAGATATCAAGAACGTTTTGGGAAAAATGGCATTTTCTTAATTGTATTAGAGCATTGGATGGCAAGCATATTGTTATCGAATGCCCGGCAAATAGTGATTCTAAATATTTCTGTTATAAGAAAACATTTTTAATCGTTTTGTTGGCGTTAGTTGATGCTAACTATAAATTTACAATAATCGATATAAGAGACCTTGGAAAGAATTTGAGTGGTTGCATATTTGCAAATTGTAACTTTGGTAAATTATTGGCATATTACAAGTTAAATATACCTAATGACAAGGTCCTTCCGGGTAAGATGGAAATTATGCCTCGTGTTATCGTTGAAGATGCAGCCTTCCCGCTAAAGAGACACTTATTGAGAACGTATCCAGGGAATCAAACATTAAGCGATGAACAAAAAGAAATTTCAAGTATAGTCGGTACTTATATTAGGGCGCGCCGAGTCAGCGAAAACGCATTTGGCATACTTACGAGAAAATTTAGAATTTATGAAAGACGATTGTGTATGATTCCGGAACATGTTAACATTGTCGTAGCAGCAACATTATAGTGTTGGGAGGTTCGGGGAATAAATAACACGTCTAGTGATCTTGACTGTAGATTTATTACTGTCCAATTCATCTATCGTACATACACATGAACATACACTACACCACACGCCCATCGGCAAAAGAAAAAATATTATAATAATAATTTTTTTTTTTTTTAATGTTACACAACTTGGAGTAAAAGAAATCAAAAAGGTGTAAATTATTTTTAAAATATTAACATTCTTAATCTATAACATAATAAAAATATATCGTAAACACTTTATAAGTAGAAAATTATTTAAATTTTAAGTAAAGTTTATTTGTATACATAGTAATAATAACAATTTCATTATTTTATATATGGTCTAGTGCGATTTTTATGTATTGACTTATGTTTACCTTTATAATCTATTGTTACATTTGGTTCACAATCTTCGATAACCTGAAATGGTCCTATATAAAGAGGATCGAATTTATTACACGTAATTCATTCTTAAGGGTATCATATCACCGGCATTATACTTAATTGATTTGTATAATAATCATACTTTGTTTTCTACCTGTTTGCTTAAAATTAAATTATTTCTTGCATCATATTGCGATTTTGAAGTCTATATCTAAGTTGCTGTGGGTAATCATATGGGTTATATAAAGGGTCTATATCTAAAGTTAAATTAGTTGGCAAACGGCAAAGCTTCCCAAAACAAGCTCATATGGAGGTATACTTTGGTACAGTGTTATTATAACCGAAACACCAATACGGTAACCAGTACTCATTATGTGGTTCATTACCTGTTTGAATTCTGAGAAATGACATCAGATTTTGTGGCTGTTTTAAGGAACCTATAGATTGGTGATGGTATGCCGTTGACGTTACCTGTTGGATATTGAGTATACGGCACACATCTTTCATCACAGTTGAGACAAATTCTGTCCCTTGATCAGATATTATTTGTCGAGGAATACCATATCTCAAAACAAAATTATTTATGAAAGCCGATGCCACTGAAATAGTATCCTTATTTTTCAATGGATAAGCTTCAACATATTTACTTAGATCACACTGTAGTGTGAGTATATAAACATTACTATCATTATCCTTACATAAGGGCCCTACTAAATCTAAGTAAACTCTGTCAAAAGCAGAATATCCCGTATCGGTTATAACCATTGGTTCTTTTATATATTTATTTAAGTGTTTATGTCGCAAACACTTGTCACATCGATTAACATAATTAGTAACATCTTTCTAATCCCGGCCAAAAGAATCTTTTCTTTATGTTGTTTATCATTCGCCTTATACCGGCGTGCCCGCTAGTTGGCAACAAATGATAGTCGTTTAATATTATACGTTTTGTCTCATGATCGTCGACCTTATGGACACCATACAAAATTAATATTCGCGGTCCGGACCTATTTGGTGTCTCATTTATAACACGAGTTAACTCTTTAATTAATATATTATTATTATTATTTAGTATAATATACAGACGATCTATCTTTCGCTTATTACAAAAGCAATCCAACCCCTCACAAAGGCATCTCGTGCACAATATGATCGGAAAGAAGGATTTACATAAATAGTTGACTTTGGTGAGACAAAACAAAATAACTTAGAATTAGAATAGAACTTTTCTTTCATTCTGTTTATCTTTTCCCATTCTTTTCGTCTACAAACAATAATTCAGCAACTTGGTTTTTTAAGTGTTCCCACGACTTTTGGGTGATCAGTCCAATCGTTGGGAAACCTTATCTACCATAGGTTGTCACACTTATCTTGTGCTACCTTTTCATCCATCCGCTTTTGCGCTCTTGTTAGGCAGATATGACCTTTTCATTCATTTCTTTCAAATCTTCACTCGAGATTTGGATGTGACAAAGCATCTGCAGCTATTGTCACGCCCCCTTACATACCTGATAACAAACTTATATCTCAAGCAATAACCTAAACTTCGTAAGTCTACTTGACGGATTTGTCATGTTGAATAAATATACGAGAGGCTTATGATCTGTTTCAATAATGAATTCGCGTCCATATAAATAAGGTCGAAAGTATTTTACTGCCCATACTATCGATAATAATTCTTTCGATAGTAGGATAATTTTCTCGGCTTTGTTCAATGTGCGACTAGCATATGCAACCGGTCGTCCGTCATGATTACATAAAACTGAGCCTATAGCAAAACCAGACGCGTCAGTTTTAGAATAAATTTATGATTTTGGTCAAATTTGGATACTGGAGTATGGAGGAGTCGTTAAAGCTTTTTGAGCATTGAAAAGATGTTTTACAGTTTTATCCCAATGAAATTTGACATTTTGCGACATAAATTGTTTAGAGGTAAAGCGATTTCAGAAAAATTTGGTATAAATCTTCGATAGTAATTCGCAAACGCTACTAGTCTTTTACATCGTTGGTACTTTGAGGAATTGGGTAATTTTGTAATACTGATATCTTTTTGGTCAGGCTTAATACCTGGAAGAAACAACATGGCCAAGATAAAGTAGTTCTTTTTAGAAAAACACATTTTTTAGGGTTTAACTTTAAGTTTACTTTTCTTAAGCGAGATAATATTTCTATTAAATTTTATTATATATTCTAAATTTCGGCCAAAACAAATGAGGTCATCTAAATAAGTGAGCGCTTTTTCGTAATTTAAACCAGCCATAGATATTGTAATTGCACGAGAAAAGGAACTTGGGCTTGTCTTTAAGCCCATTGGCATTCTGGTCATCTGATATTGACCAGAGGGTGTAGTGAAAGCCGTATACCTTCTACTAGATGGATTAAGGCTTAATTGGTAAAATGCTTGATTAAGATCAAGGTGGAAAATACATTGCCCTGATAAAGAATCCAATATGTCCGTAATATTGGGTAACGGAAATTTGTCATCTACATAGTTGTTTAATTCGAAAATCAATAACCAAACGCCAGCTCCTGTCTTCACCGTTTTCTGATTTTTAGGTACAAGAAGTACAGGACTTGACCACTGCTACAAGATGGTTCAATAATTCCGTCTTTTAACATATTTTGACTTGTTTTCTATTTCGTTTCTCTGAGAATAAGGTAATCGATACTGTTTCACATACACTGGGTCACTATTAGGTTTTAATTGTATATTATGTTCGTATAAATTACAAGTTGTTAATTGATCTCCTGGCAATAAAAATACGTCGGAAAATTTTGCACAGATATTTATAATAGAAGATTTTTCCTCTTTATTTAAATGATCTAAATTTAGTAAATTTAACATTTTACGAACACGTTCGATTAATGAGACTTTTATCAAACTTACAAATTGAGTAATTATATAAACTATCGGTTTCGGGTCTAAAATAACTAAGATTAATTTGATCCTCTCGTGTATTTAATATTTGTATTGGTATTTTCCCGTTATTTACTTTGACAATTCCACCAGACAGAAAAACTCCTCGCATAACTCTCTCGGAAAGACGACACAATCTTCTTTCATACTGTGTTGATATAAAATAAACTCTCACATCTCGGAGGTATACTCAAATATGTATTATTTCCCAAAATACCCATATGCAATGGTAAAGTTACTAATTCATTCATATTATGCAGTGTAATATTATTCAATTCAAAATTTATGTTACAATTAAACTTACGTAAAAATCTATACCTAGAATTCCAGAAGTTTCAGACGGCAATTGCTTTATAACATGAAACTTATTATTAAATTTCAATCCGTTAACAGACAATGTTAAATAAACATATCCCACGGTTCGTAATTTGCCCAATTCCGTTTATTGTAATCGGTTTCTTTTGTAATGATATGTTGAGCTTTCTAAGCGTCATTTAATTGCGCATAAAGCCCCGGTATCTACAAGCCATCTACATTTGATACTACCTATTGCTAACTCAACACAATTACTATATTCGCAACCAAATATACTATGAGTCTCGAAAAATTCTAAATTATTATGGTTATTAGGGTTAATTTCAACATTTTGAGAACTTTGCGATACGCGATATTTTGGCGTCATAAAATTAATTCGTTGGGTATTGTAACCACGAAAAGATCCGCGATTCTGGTATGAGTACTTACTGTAATTACCGCAGTTACTTTTTCCCACGATGTTGTTGATTTCCCGCGAAAACTGTTGGGGTACGGGTTTCCAGTTGACGCTATTTTTGCATGGGTGCAAAGGTATGTTTGACGTGGTACATTATTGTATGTATACCTACCGCGTAAATTTTACGCATTCCTGAACCACCTCGATTCCCAAAAAATCGATGGTTCGGTGTACTCGTTAGGTCGAATACAGGACGCCTCCTCATCCTTTGCTGCTCTAATTGTTTCTTTTAATGTATTATAATTACGTGCTGACAAAATAGTACTGAGTTGTCGATTTCGCAAGCCATTTGTGAAACTTTTAATAGCAATCTTTTCATTTATCGGACGTAAAATTTTATGCGTTTTGGTCGCCATCGGCTTGGGAAATCGTCAAATCTACGAATAATTGTTCGATTTTATTGCCATAATTATCTATGGAACTACTATTTTGCCTTATTTGCATTAGTTCGTTATGAATGGAAGTGCAAGATTTCTTTGTTAAAAGATGGTTCCGCATATCACTTATAAGCGTCTCGCATGAGTCATAGGAATCTAATAGGCGTAATTTAGCTTTCATTCAAACGAGTTTTTAAAACAAATTTTATTAACATAGACTTACCTTCTTTAAGCGAAGAGCTATATAACCTATCGAGTCCATCAAGGTTTTGGTGACCGATTCCTCGCCCGTCATCACTGGCAGGAGTGACAGCAGTTTTAAAGTCGAAACTTTCCATGGTGACTACTTGCCTGAATAGTGCCTCGAAGTTGATTGAGAACTGTAATCCTTACTAAAAAGTTTTCTATTTGTATATATAAGTCCTTAATTAAATCGCAATATGATTGTATTTCAACTAATGCTTTACTCTTAATTTGTTTACTTTCTATCTCTTTATTTAAGATTATTAAACAATTATCAAATTCCTCACGTAACTGTATTGATTCTCTAAGGTTTTGTTGTAAAATACTTTTAGTTCGCCTAGCATAACTTAATTTAACCAAATTATTTTTAATACTTTTAAATTTTTCATATATAATTATTAATTCACTAGACATGAAAATACAGTTAAAAAATACACTAAAAAATATACTTAAAAATACAGTGTATACATGGCTATTTTGAATTAATATTAATTTTAAACTTAAACTATTATATATTTTTAATTTCCACCTTATGTCCATTTTTTTTTTTCACTTTGACGCATTCGTTGTCTCCCGGTGACCATCGGCATCACAGCACATACACGGGGTACACGAGGTCCTGGGTCAGGCGACCGCACAAAAGAGCGACGCAAATTTTGTATTACCATCTCATTCCGCATCCAGCTTGTATGACACCTTTTATATATTTTGTATACACCATAAACAAGAGCAAGCCCAAAACTGTGCATATTATAAGCAGCACGACGGATATCCCAGATAGATGGCTTTAATTTCTATATGTGCAGAATTTGAGCTCCTGAAGTATCTTGCATGAACACTTGGTCTTTCTTAAGTTCAGAACGACACATTTTTTTTTAATTATATAAGTCCAATATTATTTATTCTTCATTTCATATTTAATTTGTATTCCACATATTTTTAAACGCGGCCTGCGACCGAACCCAGGCAGACTGCCGATGAACTGGCAGGGTCGCCATATATAGTGTTGGGAGGTTCGGGGAATAAATAACACGTCTAGTGATCTTGACTGTAGATTTATTACTGTCCAATTCATCTATCGTACATACACATGAACATACACTACACTACAACATGCTGTTTACATAACTTTTTAGGAAATTGTCCCACTTATTGGTCACTAAATGATTTAAGTGAAACTTTAAATGAGGGATTAGTAGATTTGCCGATAATCGGTGGTAATGTATCTCAAGTTGTCCTCGCTATTCGAGAAAAGTTTAACAGCTATTTTGTATCTGTTATAGGTTTTTGTCCATGGCAATGGGCAATTACAAGAAGAGGATATCGCCACATATAATAATTTTATCATGTGTGTTATAATATGTTATTTTAACTACATTTAAAATATAAACTGTAATGTACTTACGTGTTTCATTTAAAATGCGTCCTATTTAATGCGGCGCTGCTCGTCATGATACTTGGGGTCTGCAAGATCGTAGAGTTGTTTATATTGTTGCACCAAAGAAATTAGCAACTCTTGATTAATTTTCCGCGATAAATACTGGCGATCGAAATTTGGATGGAAAGAAGACGTGCGCATGCATCGAATGCCTGCGTCCACTACACTAGGCGGATCGCATCGCATCGCATCGCATCGCATCGCATCGCATCGCATCGCATCGCATCGCATCGCATCGCATCGCAACGCAACGGGGCGCGTCGCACCGCCGGTGAAATACGGCCGGCTCGCTCCACGTGGCTGCAGGTGCGCTGCGCGGGCCCGCTCCGCCGAGTGCACGCGACCCCTTAATGCCTTAATGCACGGCGCCCGCATCTCCCATCAACTGATCAAAACTGCCTCGCGGCATTAGCTTTCTGGTAAGGTGCTATGTCGGTTGACACCGCGTGCGCCGTTGTCAGTCCACGGCGACCGAGTTTCCCATCAAGTCAGCAAAACTGCCTCGTGGAAACAATATTGAAATGTTGTGTGGGAATAACACGTTTCCGCGTAATTCGCGGTTTTGTAAGGGGGCATCCATATAACAAACTGGACAGTTATCTTGTTTGTCATAGTATTATAAAAATTTATGTGGATATTATGATTGTAATAAACTAAGAAAATATAAAATAAGGCTTTTAATCCCCAATATGCTGGAAAACATCGGTATTATTATATATGACTAAAATAAGGTAAAACTTTTTTCTCACAGGACAAGGATTCAGGTGTGGATTCAAAGACTGAAGATACCCCGCAAAATAATGAGCAGCCTGACTTTAACCTTGATGAGTTCCTCAAATTTGACTCCATTCCAGACGTGCTTACAGTAAGTTCGCTGCACATAACTAAAATTACTGAGATAGAAAGTTTATTAAGTTTATATATCCATTACTGTTACAGCCTATAAAAATTCCATTGCTGAACATAATCCTCCCCCATAGATTCTCATATGAGGGATATTTGCCATAGTTGCCACGCATAGCAGTAAGCAGTAGTTGTTTGCTAGTTTTTGATTTTTTACTGTGTTATTATTAGGATGACTGCTGCCATTTATATTGTATTTTTTCTCTGTCGCCTCTTACTCATAGGACGATATGGGGTAACGGATTTTCATATAATTTTATTCAGGGGTTAAGTGCTCTTTGTTTATTTCATAATACGTGCAACCCAGGTTGGATCCTCGCGGAATTTTTAATTCCAGTATTAAGTACTGACCACATAATCTGAGGAAAAGAAAAACTTAGTGAAGCCTGTGTACGTCTGAGGACTTGTGAAATCCGTCAAAACACACTGGAGCAGTGCGAAGGACTAAAAATTGCTCTGTAATACTATAAAAGCAGTGGGATGATTATATCTGGTAGAGCCACGCTGTATTATTATTATGGTTATAGCACGAATGGGTCAACTCACTCGGGGAAGGATTACGCTCTCACAGAATACCAGCGTAAAATAGCAGCTCATTTCAGCCGTGTTTCGTATGTATGAGTGTAGAGAAGTAGAGACCCTTTTTACTGGATACGAGGCATTCCATCTTAGTCAGGGGTGACAACGCATCTGCAATTTGAATCTTAATGGAGGGTAAATGTAGATGTCTATGGGTCACAGTACCCATTTACCATCAGGTGGATTGTTTCGTTTGATTAATCTCCCATATTCTATAATGAAAAACTTATGTAGGCTCTAACTTTTTTTAAATGTGTGATCTGGGTGAGTTAAGTTGATGGTGTGACTGCACAGAACGGTGGTGGCGCGGCGGAAGGTGGCAGCCAGCAGCACAGCCGCTTCAGCCAGTGGTTCCGCCGCGACAGCCCCGACACGCACCACTACGACGCCATGCTGCACCACGTGCTCGACGGTACCACCACTTCATCACACCGCGCCGTGCCACGCCACGCTACACCACACCACACCCCATTGCACTGCACCACACCGCACACCACCAAATCACGCTACACCAAACCACACCACACCTTACCAGGCCACACCACACAGCACCGCACCGTACCGCACCCGTACCAAACCGCACCTACCACACCACACCACACCTTATCACACCACAAACAACGCACCGCCACGCTAATCCCGTGTACATTATTTTGATTCGAGGCTTATGTCTAAATGCGCAGAGAGTGATTCTGGTGTGGAGTCGCGTCACGGGTTCGCGCCGATCTCGCCGCCTGCTCCGCACCAGCAGCACCAGCAGCACCAGCCGCACCAGCCTCAGCAGCCCCAGCAGCCGCACCAGCCGCACCAGCCGTTCTCGCTACTCGATCTCATGTTCCGCAACAACCACAAGGCGAGAGGTGAATATACCACACCAAACTATAAGCAAGGTCATTAAACGAGCTATGGAGAAGACTGCTCGGAGTTTCTGTGCGTGATGGATTTCGTGGTGAAAAGATATCTGCAGTAGAATCGGAGTAACCGATAATGATTTCTTATATTTACGCGAAATGAAATGAAGCTTAAATATAGATCCGGTTTATACCATCGTAAAATAGCAGCTTAATGCTGCTGTGCTCGTATGGTGAGTGTAGAGAACCGAGACCCTTTTACTGAAAAAGAGGCATTCTATCTTAGTCCTCACGCTGACAACGCATCTGCATTTAAATTCGCTAACGAAGATAGATGTAGATGTCTATGGGCAACAGCAACCACTTACCATCAGGTGGACTGTGTGCTCGTTAGTCACCCTTATTCTATAAAAAAAAAAAAAAAAAAAGCTAGTTTTACGTTGTTTATAGAGTAACCTATATAGCCCAAGTCAGTAAGCTGAAGTGCCTATAATATGTTGGCCCTATAGCTTGAGCTTCTTAAGTTAAGGCTTTGATTGTTCAATATATTGTCTTAGCACCGGTTTCAGAAGCTATTGTGGAAGTTATTTTATTCTTTTTGTTCTCTGATTTTTTTTAAAAGTTGGTTTTAAATTTTTATTCAAAATAATAATTCTATATAAGTTAAATGTAGTATTTTATAGCACTTTCTTATCAATATTTTTTTTTTTTACAGATTTATGTAGATATTTTTTTTACTGAAGGATACTACCTCAAAGTTCATCTGATGGCTGAGAGAAAAAGGCTGTAGTCCATATGCGTTGTTACGTATATGGACATATGCATTCGATAAAAATTCCATTCTTCGATTAATCGATTTTACGCCATAGACATGGTGGATTAATGGAAGAATGGATCCAATAAATATATAATTTTTTTTCAATTGATATATAGTACTGAATCCATCCAGTGAATCGATATCTTACCCTAGACAATCGAGATCATCGAATTCATCAGATTTCGATTCGAATCGCTTAAAAATCGATATTTTTCGAAAATAATCACTATCCCTAGTTGTCACCCCTGAGGACTAAAATCGAATGCTTTACAGCTTGTAATTGTTTACTGGCTCTCTGTACCATTCATACTGGAACACAGCAGTATAAGCATAGGTATTTGGGAACAGTAAGTAAGAGGCAGTTTTTTTTAAGAATAAGGGAGACAAACGAGCACATAGTCCACGTGATGATAAGTAGATGCTGAAGCCCATAGACATCTAGGTACATCTATCATCGATTAAGAATCAAAGTGTAGTGGAGATAGCTTACATACATAAACTTGATAAGAATAAACATCCAGACAAATAATTGTTTCGTGTGGGATTCGAGCCCGTGACGCTCAGCCAGTCGTTAAAGCCGTAAATGTGATATGTTGTAAATGTAAATGTAAATGTATGTGGTTACAGAAGCAGGTGCGGGTGCGGGTGCAGGGTCAGGGTCAGGGTCCGGGTCCGGGTCGGGCAAGATGCAGAGCCTGGAGGAGCTGGAGGCGCGCCTGCGGCCGCAGCCGTCCCCCGCGCACCCCGCGCACCCCGCACACCCCGGCGTCTCCGACCACGATCTCACCGCCTTCAAACGACTCGTGAGTACATTATACAACACTATACAATCATTTTTTTAAGTAAAACTTCCTTATCGATGTTGTGGAGAAATTTAGTATGGTATTAAAAATATAAACTCGTCACATTTTCTTGTAACGCTTCACCGCCGGGGATGCATGAGTATACTATTATTTAACCTACTTTTGTAAAATATAAAATCAAAACAACAATTTTTTCAAAGTTTTCTGTCTTAATATAATCAGGCGTTACTTTGCGGAAATCCATTACAAAAATGTTGAGTCTTACCAAGTTTATGCTCTTCAAATTAGGTAAGCGAAACATGCTGCACCATGCTGCTGCTATATTATTGTTAGATAGATGTAGGTGTCTATGACCCATGTCACAATTGACTTCTACATCTATCTAAGTAGATACTCAATTACCATCAGGTCGTCAGAAGTCCGAAAAATAAAAGAAATGCACAATTACACGCACAATTTTTTATTCAATATAGATTACAAATAATTCAAATTGAAAGTCATTTTATACTTTTTCACTGGTTCGGAAAACACCTCTGTCATGGGACGAACCAGCAAGAAACCTAGTGGGACTTCCTTTTTCAAAGTAAAATTATACAATAAAAGCAGGTTGATGTACAACTAGCTTTTTATTGTATATTTACTTTGCTTCTTTTTACTGACTGCCTTCAATTTTAGAATATTAATTTTTGATCCGATCTACGCAAATGAGCTTACATGCTTTGGTTTTGAATATAATTTTATTAATTATAGAATCCCAAGCAGAGATTCATCCATCTTTTCCATTGAAATTAAGACGTTTTTAATTTCAATAGCCTCGCGAATCATCCTCGGTAGGAATCGGTGTACTTTTGCGAGGATTTGTGGTCTATCAAATCTAATGTAATGGCGGGATCGCTCTTGAATATGTTTACAGACTGCAGAGTTCCCGTAACGTTGGTGCTTCACGTTATCTATATGTTCTTTTACGCAGGCTTTTATAGATCATTTTGTTTGTCCTATGTAGAAATGGATAAACCAAACTACGGATATTCCTAAAAGAATAAAGAATACAGCACTGAGGCATTGTTTTGTGTATATACATACACTAGAAACCGAGAAACTCAATTAAATGGCAATTTTTCAATAATATTCAACTTTTTCAATCTGCGTAACATGAGTTCACCTTAGTCTCAACTAGCGACATCTGGTGAGCGTCAGATGATTAGCCCTCATGTGTTACTTTGTACAAATAGCCTAATTCAAATTTATATTAAGTTGTAGATAAGTGATGCCCAAATATTCAAATGTTACTCAATTTAAGTCTTAGACTGTTTCTATCTCTTTAGGTCAAAGTGACTGTGACACCACGAGATTTAATGGCATTTTAAAATTGAGTAGTGTTTCAGTATTTGGCTATAAGTCCCATTATATTTCGTCGCTTCATTCTTCAGATACAATTAACTTAGATGTCCCTTAACCTACTCGAGGAATTCGCACGTTTAGAGAATCGATCTATTTTAAATAAATTTTTTTTTATTGGCAACTACCACTCTCCGTTTACCCGTCGGTCCGATAGCCACTTCATTCCTTACTTGTGCGAGGCAACGTTCGCCTTTCGTAAAAAAGTTAAAAGTGAAAATAGTTTATATTCCGTGATTATTATGCCAAAAAGAAAAAATGAAGAAAAAATTAAACGTTATCGACGCAAAATTAGGAAAATGGAACAGGAGCAGCGAAAATACAAACGAATCATTTATTCGTCTTCTGAAGACTCTGATAAAGATTCGGGTTAGTAAAGTTTTATCTCTAAATATTATGAATACTGAATTAAATACAATTTAATATGGAATATTGTATTTATATTTTACCTGGAGGTTGACCGTATGTCATCACGAAGTTCATTTTAATACCGAGAGGTTAACTGCGTGTTAACACGAAGGTACTTGGAAATCGTTTGAGAAACGATTTTGCATCTATTCGTATATAAAATAAAAAAGTTGTATTCATATATTAAATAATATATTAAAATTAATGACCTGTGTTTTTTTTTTTTTTTTATATAGAATAGGTGACAAACGAGCACACAGTCCACCTGATGGTAAGGGTTGTTGTGGTTTCATAGACATCTACATCTATCTTCGTTTACGAATTTAAATGCAGATGCGTTGTCAGCCGTGAGGACTGAGATAGAATGCCTCTTTTCCAGTAAAAGGGTCTCCGGTTCTCTACACTCACCATACGAAACACAGCAGCATTAAGCTGCTATTTTACGCTGGTATTCTGTGAGCGTGGTCCTTCCTCGGTCGAGCCGACCCATTCGTACTACAACTATACTATTAATATAGCTGCAGCATGGCTCTACCACGTTTGAAAACGTTGTGTTTACACATGGCAAGCAGATTAAATGTTATTATTTGAGCAGTAGTTTATTTGCCTTTTTATTATTCTATCCTCAATAACGCCGATATAGAACCTTTGAATTCAGAGTATCGAAGCGAAAAAAATAGTGCTTTAAATAATGAGGATACAAAATATGACTCTGACCAAGAACCGGTAGTGTCAGAATTAGAGCCTGACTATTTATTGCCTTAGGTTAGACAACCGAAGAGACACCGAGCTCAGCTATGGTTACCTATACTTGGAAAAGGTATACATAAAGAGGCGAAAGAGAAACTACTCAAAGAGTATCTCATACCGGAAAATTGCTCGTTATTACAAGCGCCAAAACTAAACCCTTAGATTTCAGCCGCTGTATCTGAGGGCACCAGGACTCGAGACAAGAGAGTCGAGGCCGTACAGCAACAATTAGGGCAGGGGATATCAGCTCTTAACAAAGGTCTCGAACTCTTAGATGATGGCAAAGACCGACTTCAAGCCGTTAAGTTTCTCAGTGACAGCTGTAAAATACTATGTGACCTACACTTTGTAGAAACGGAAGCAAGAAAGAAATTTGTGACCCCAGGATTGGATAAATCCTTTATAAATATTATGCAGCAAGTGGATCGCGATGACCTGCTCTATGGAAGTAAGCTTTCAGAAAAAATAAAAGCCACAAAAGTGATCGAGAAACACGGTTTACAAATCAAGAAACCTGTCCAAAATTTGAAAGTTTCTTACTCGTCACATCAACCATCGACGAGCCGCTCACGCCCCCAGGGAAACTGGGGAGGACCTTCTACTCTCGTCAAACAGAGGTGGGAGGGGAGGGCCGAAGAAGAATACACTACCAAGTCGCAGAGCGCCACCAGGCACCAGCTTCCAACCGAAGCCATCGGCGCAGAGCAAGCACCATACCACAACTCATCAACAATAAAGGTACACGCAGGAAGAATTCAGCATTTTTATAACTTCTGGTTTAACATTACTAAAAATGCTCAAATACTTAAGTGGATCTCAGAAGGGCATTCCATACCGTTTTGTAGCAAAGTGAGACAAGTTTCAGTTCCACGTAATTGTGTACCTAGTAATGACCAGCATATGCTAAATTCTATCAAAACTATTTGGCAATGGTGCGAGAAACGAAATATCTTCTTATTTACATCCTACATAAACACACACGACAACCGCGAAGCTGATGAAGAATCACGAAAAGTAAACGTAGATACGGAGTGGGAATTATCGGAACGGGCGTTTGAAACAATTGTACAAAGTCTGGGGGAACCTGAAATTGATCTTTTCGCTTCTCGTACCGATGCAAAATGCCTTCAATATACGCAATGACAATTGACGCTTTTACAGTTAACTGGAACTCGTCGTTCTTCTACGCATTTCCGCCGTTCGCCTTAATACTAAGATGCTTACGAAAAATTATTAGTGACAAAGCCACCGGTATTCTAGTGTTTCCTTACTGGCCTGGACAAGCTTGGTTTCCACTGCTCAAAAGAATGCTCATTTCGGAGATTATCTTCTTCAAACCCAATAGGGACCTTTTGCGTTGTCGTTACAGGTTACGTCACCGACTTCATGCCAGCCTTACATGGCGGCCGCGACTCTCTCAGGACAGCATTTAAGAGATTAAACACTCCGGACATAGCACTAGATCTCATACTAGCATCCATCTCGGATAACACTATGAAACAATATTCTAGTACGTACAGACTGTGGTGGCAGTTTTGTATAAACAACGAAGTAAATACTTTTGAAGCTCCATTATCATCCATATTATCATTTTTAGTTGATCTGTACAAAAATGGAGCCTCATATGGGTCTATTAATAGTCATCGCTCTGCCCCATCTCTACTCCTCGGGAATAATATAGGGTCAGATGAACGAAATAAGAGGTTATTAAAGGGTATTTATAGACAAAAACCTTCCCTTCCCAAATATACAACTACCTGGGATCCGAAAACTGTGCTTGATTATGTATCCAAATGGTATCCAAATAGTAATATGGCTTATGTTAACAAAACTTACAAAGAAAATAACAATACTTTTTGCTTTGTGTACTTCTCATCGCGTACAACTCTCTCTCTAATAAGAACCTCTAATATTATAAGATCTCCGTCAGGCGCTAAGATTTTTATAACTGACATAATAAAACTTTAGCACCAAATCGAGTGCACCAGTATTATTCCTGCCTTATTTCGTGGAGAAACCACATATGTCCAGCAAGAACCCTTGACGACTATCTTATAGTAACACCTGGCTGCGACCTGAATGTACTGACTATCTCTTGCTTACTCATAAAACCTATAGAAATGCATCGTCATAAACTATAAGCCGGTGGATAAAGCAGACTTTAGCAGAGAGCGTGTGGACGTAACTATACCACCGTCCACAGCACTCGTCGCGCTTTACTCGGCAGCGGCCTCGCCGGAGTTTGTATTGACTCTCATCTATAACATTCGCTAGGTTCTATAACCGTCCATTAACGGATGAAGGAGAATTAACTCGATCCGTCTGTGCGATTAGTATTAAAACTAACAAATAATAAGACAAATTATGTATTTATTTGCTTAAATCATTAAGAAAAAGTTGCAAGTATTATTATACTTTTGTTAACCCAAATTAAAGTTTTTTCCTAATCCTATAAATGTTTTATTAACCTAAGAACATTTATCTCTGAATTTAACTATCTCTAAACATCTACCCAAGTTAATTGTATCTGAAGAACGAAGCGACAAAATATAATATGATATCAAATGAACTTCTTGAAGTTCGATCATTATTATATGAGTCGCTTCATTCGAAGATACAAAGGTTCCACCCACCCATACCCGGCGTAAAAAAAAAGAAACTTACATGAATATCACTAAAAAGAATGAAGTGGCTATCGGACCGACGGGTAAACGGAGAGTGGGAGTTGCCAACAAAAAAGAAATTATTTAAAATAGACCGATTCTCTAAACGTGCGAATTCCTCGAGTAGGTTAAGGTACTACCTAAGTTAATTGTATCTTGAACAGCGACTCATATATAATGATCGAACTTCACTCAAGTTCGTTTGATATCATATATGAATGTGAAATTTTGAGACAATAAAGTTGTTAAACCATAGGATGATGTAGTAATTGTATGATGTTGTGTGATGTGGTTCGTTGCAGCTGGCGCAGGTGTCCGGCGGGCAGGCCGTGGCCGCGGAGCCGCGCCCCTGCCCCCACCAGCACCAGCCCCATCAGCACCAGCCCCACCAGCACCAGCCCCCCCACCAGCAGCCGCAGCCCATGAGTCTGCTGCAGGTAACTACCCCCTGAGAAGGACGGGGAGACCTATAAAATTGATTGATTGACTAGCCGACTGTATGAGAGAGAAATACGTTGACTAACTGGACTATGTTATGACGGTTCTATCAAAGGAAGATGTAACGACTTAAGAAACAATTTATTTAACTATTTACTAATCACTAAAACTATCACTATAACTATAAAGTGCACTAGAGGGTTTATTTCCTCTTTATCTTCTGGGACGCTGGGACTTTAACCGCGAATTTGAATGGTTTTCGCCAGCCGGGTGTTATATTCCCGCGGTGGGGGGGGAGGTCGCACAGTTGACGGTCATCTGCATTTTGGTTCGTAATCGAAGATAGATGTGGATGTCTATGAACTACAACAACCCCTTACCATCAGGTGATGTGCGTGCTAGTTTGTCATCCAGACCTATAAAAAAATACCGCCGGCGGATTGCTGCTTTCTCTTTCTCTCTCTTTAAAATAAAGGTCCACACTACAATTTTCGCCTGTATCGTGGGGGCAGTTTATATACATAAATTGTACAAGGACAAACATTCAGACCCGGAATAATTATTTGTAGGCTATAAAAATATTTGTTCCGTGCAAGATTTTACCCGAGACTCTCAGCGCCACAACCTATTACTAAGGCATTGCGCCACGGAGTCGTTAAAAAACTCTCGTATTATTGTTTAAATAATGATTTGAATTGTATTTTGATATGTTAAAGTGATGCGATTTTATGTGTTAAATATATTATAAATCAATAAAAACGATAAACAAGTGCTCCGACGGCGATGTGAACCTCAAGATAATGTGTCTGCTTAGGCGCCTTGAGATACTATCGCCATCGCCTGTCTGCTGGCTTAAGCTGCCGTCAATATCTCAAAAAAAACTTCACAATGTGACACGGCAACATAATATAAAGAAGTATACTATAAAAGATAATTTCTTATTACTTGATACTGACAGAAGTACGAGTCCATTAACAAAGAAAGGAAGAACACTTGACATTGGCAGAATTCGTTATTACGATATTGCCATACATTTTTTTTCTTTTCTTTTTTTTTAAGCATAAACTTTACCTCCACACTAGGATTTTCTCCTGTATCGTGGGGGCAGTTTACATACATAAATTTCACAAGGACAAACATCCAGACCCGGAACAATTATTTGTAGGCCATACAAATACATGTGACGTGCGGGATTCGAATCCGTGACCCTTAGCGCAGCAAGTCATTGCTAAGCCACTGCGCCCCGGAGCCGTCGAATATTAAAAAGGAAACGCGCACACTGCAGGCGTACCTCGTACAAGAATCAAAATTTAGGTGTATTGTCACCTCTGAGAACTTCTACGATGGAATGCCTCGTTACTAGTAAAGGGTCTCCGGTTCTCTACACTCACCACTTCATATATGGATTCGGACATTTTTTTTAAACATTTTGTCTAGTTTTCCAACTGAATTCAGAAGAGAAGAGGTTTTCAATTCTACAGAATATTTTTTTTATGTATATTCAACGATAATTCTTTAACACATTGTCCGATTTGAATTAATTTTTGTTTCTTAGATAGGTGATATCTCGGGATTGTTCCTATATAAATTTAATCAATGCCGTGCGATGACTTAACAAATTGAAGAGTTTGATGATTTTCTCATAGATCCCATCACGATGTGCGAATAATTATTTAAAACGTCAACCGATTTCGATAATTATATTCTTTGTGCTACCTTAAAGTCATATATTCATTACAACCTTTAAAAGTGCACTGCTGGACATAGGCTTCCCCCATAAAATAATTAAAAAATGCAGTTGCCAACCTGCCTGTCAAGCGTGGCAATTATGGCAAAATCCCCCCCATGAGGCAATCTAAGTTGTTAACAAAAAGATGCTGCTGCCCATCACCTGTTCCAATTTCCCTCTATCGCCTTTCACGACACCTATGGGACGATATGGTGTAGCCGTAGTGGATATTCTTACACCGCCACTACACTTGAAGACGGTCTTTACTTTTTTATAGTTTAATTATTGCGTTGTGCCTTACATAACTTTACAGAGTAGCTACGATTTGTCTTGTGCATTATAAACTGCAGTACACAATAATGTTCTCGCTTTCTAAAAATTCTACTCTGTTTAAAACTTTAAGTGTCCGTCTCATACATTTCTGTTCATTTGCAGATGCTAAGCAAAAGCATGGAGCAGCAACAACAACAACAACAACAGCAGCAGCAGCAGCAGCAGCAACAACAAAAGGTGCAGCAGCAGCAGCAGCAGCAGCAGCCCCCGCACATTCCCCAGGAGCTCCTATACAAGCTCCTGCAAGTGCAACAGGTATTTAAGTACTGTATATATTGACCTCTCCCCGGTCATGTCTGATTGCCTGTGACTTTTGTTACGCTAAGACAGTGCGATTTACCATCTACGGCTTTATCAACAATTACCACCTGCGGGATATTAGTCAAGCACTAGTTATTTTTTTTATAGAATAAGGGTGACAAACGTGCACACAGTCCACCTGATGGTAAGTGGATGCTGTGGTCCATAGACGTCTATACTTATCCTCGATTAAGAATCAATATGCAGATATGTTGCCATCTCTGAGGACTAAGGTGGAATGCCCTGTTTGCAGTAAAAAGAGTTGCCGGTTCGCTACAATCGCCATACGAAACACAGCAGCATTAAGCTGCTGTTTTATACTGGTATTCTGTGGGAGCGTGGTCCTAGTCCTATCCAAGTGGAACTGATCTACTTTTTTTAAATACTAGCAATGCTATTAATTTTACTAATATTCCCTTTAACCACTCCTGGTAAGCGTAAAATGCTTGTGTTAGGAGTGGTTCACGACAGTAGTCGAATAGCGGATTCGAACCCACGACCTTTTGAATTCGCGGTCCGCACCTTGCCATTAGACTACTGTCGCTTCAAAATTATAGCAGTAGCGGGGCTCTAACACGTATAAAATTATGTAATTATGTGTACGCAGCGGCAGCAGCAGCAGCAGCAGCAGCAGCAGCAGCAGCAGCAGCAAGTGGGCGAGCTCAGTGCAGCGCTGGGCGTGGGACACTCGGCCGCGGACCGCGAGCTGCTGCAGCGCCCCGAAGCACAGGCGATTATACACGGTCACTACCATTACCATTACCAATACCATAGCAGCCTATCAAAAGTCCACTGCTGAACATAGGCCTTCTGCATAGATTGCCTCTATATATCCCCCACATTTGGCGTAGTCGTCTCGCTTGGCAAGCGAGTTGGAAACGGCAGTTTTTTTTATTATTTTCAATTGTTATCAGGACGATACTGCTACTCATGAGGGCATCAAAAGTAAGAAAAAATGAAATAAAAATCTGAAAATATTAAAGAATATAGCACTGAAACATTGTTACACTAAATAACAATTGAATCGTAACTTTTCAATGTGATGACACTGTGAGAGAGAGCATCTACGTAACAAATCATTTCACTATTAAAACGCGCACTGCACGATATGGGGTAGTGGATATTCTTACATCGCCACTACACGCTTTAAATACAATCCAAAGTTAAAACGCACCGTACTTTTTGCAGTTATACGGAGTCAGTGAGGACAACATTGCTGTGGGTGATTTTCTTTATAAACGCTTTATTGCTTTAGCTACTCAATCACAAGCAGAAATTTGACTTTAAATTTTAACACCAACTTCTTCAGCTTTAATTTAACATACTAAAATAGTATTCTATCAAATACAAAAGTGGTTGGGCAAAATTTTACAACCAGAAAATTGGATCTGGAAACGGATCACCACTATGTTGGCCAACGTGAAGAGCCGCCTCAATAATGATCGAACTTCACTTCAAGAAGTTCGTTTGATATCATATAAGTGAATGTGAAATTTTTGAGACAATAAAGTTGTTAAACCGTAGGATGATGTAGTAATTGTATGATGTTGTGTGATGTGGTACGTTGCAGCTGGCGCAGGTGTCCGGCGGGCAGGCCGTGGCCGCGGAGCCGCGCGCCCCGCCCCCCACCAGCACCAGCCCCACCAGCAGCCGCCCCACCAGCACCAGCCCCACCAGCACCAGCCCCCCCACCAGCACCAGCAGCCGCAGCCCATGAGCCTGCTGCAGGTAACTATACCCCCTGAGAAGGACGGGGAGACCAAGTGAACTGTATTACTATAAAATTGATTGATTGACTAGCCGACTGTATGAGAGAGAAATACGTTGACTAGCTGGACTATGTTATGACGGTTCTATCAAAGAAAGATGAAACGACTTAAGAAACAATTTATTTAACTATTTACAATAATTGCAGCAGTTACTCTAATCACTAAAACTATCACTATAACTATAGGGTGCACTAGAGGGTTTATTTCTTCTTTCTTCTTTATCTTCTGGGAGCTCTTCTTTAGCCGCGAATTTGAATGGAACGCCAGCCAGGTGCTCGTGTTATATTCCCGCGGGGAGGGGGGGGGGGGTCGCACAGTTGACGGTCTCCCACGCGGTCTCCAAAGCGTGCTGATTGGTCGCGGGCCTCGAACCATTGTGTCGCCGTGCGGGGGTGACAAGAGTCCTCAAGAGTGACAACGCATCTGTATTTTGGTTCGTAATCGAGGATAGATGTGGATGTCTATGGACCACAACCTCTTACCATCAGGTGATGTGCGTGCTAGTTTGTCATCCAGACCTATAAAAAAATACCGCCGGCGGATTGCTGCTTTCTCTTTTTCTCTCTTTAAAATAAAGGTCCACACTACACCTCCACACTACAATTTTCGCCTGTATCGTGGGGGCAGTTTATATACATAAATTGTACAAGGACAAACATCCAGACCCGGAACAATTATTTGTAGGCCGTATAAATATTTGTTCCGTGCAAGATTTTACCGGAGGCTCTCAGCGCCACAATCTATTGCTAAGACATTGCGCCACGGAGTAGTTAAAAAACTCTCGTATTATTGTTTAAATAATGATTTGAATTGTATTTTGATATGTTAAAGTGATGCGATTTTATGTGTTAAATATATTATAAATCAATAAAAACGATAAACAAGTGCTCCGACGGCGATGTGAGCCTCAAAATAATGTGTCTGCTTAGGCGCCTTGAGATACTATCGCCATCTCCTGTCTGCTGGCTTAAGCTGCCGTCAATATCTCAAAAAAAAAATTTCACAATGTGACGCGGCAACATAATATAAAGAAGTATACTATAAAAGATAATTTCTTATTACTTGATAATGGCAGAAGTACGAGTCCAATAAAAAAGAAAGGAAGAACACTTGACATTGGTAGAATTCGTTACTACGATATTGCCATACATTTTTTTCTTTTCTTTTTTTTTAAGCATAAACTTTACCTCCACACTAGGATTTTCTCCTGTATCGTGGGGGCAGTTTACATACATAAACTTCACAAGGATACGGATACAACATCCAGATACGGAACAATTATTTGTAGGCCATACAAATACTTGTTCCGTGCGGGATTCGGACCCGCGACCCTTAGCGCAGCAAGTCATTGCTAAGCCACTGCGCCCCGGAGCCGTCGAATATTAAAAAGGAAACGCGCACACTGCAGGCGTACCTCGTACAAGAATCAAAATTTAGGTGTATTGTTACCTCTGAGGACTACTACGATGGAATGCCTCGTTACTAGTAAAGGGTCTCCGGTTCTCTATACTCACCACTTATATATGGATTCGGACATTTTTTTAAACATTTTGTCTAGTTTTCCAACTGAATTCTGAAGAGAAGAGGTTTTCAATTCTACAGAATATTTTTTTTTTGTATATTCAATAATAATTCTTTAACACATTGTCCGATTTGAATTAATTTTTGTTTGTTAGAAAGGTGATATCTCGGGATTGTTCTTATATAAATTTAATCAATGTCATGCGATGACTTAACAATTTGAAGTTTGATGATTTTCTCATAGATCCCATCACGATGTGCGAATAATTATTTAAAACGTCAACCGATTTCGATAATTATATTCTTTGTGGTACCTTAAAGTCATATATTCATTACAACCTTTAAAAGTGCACTGCTGGACCATAGGCTTCCCCCATAAAATAATTAAAAACTGCGGTTGCCAACCTGCCTGTCAAGCGGGGCAATTATGGCAAAATCCCCCCCATGAGGCAATCTAAGTTGTTAACAAAAAGATGCTGCTGTCCATCACCTGTTCCAATTTCCCTCTGTCGCCTTTCACGACACCTATGGGACGATATGGCGTAGCCGTAGTGGGATATTCTTACACCGCCACTACACTTGAAGACGGTCTTTACTTTTTTAAAGTTTAATTATTGCGTTGTGCCTTAAATAACTTTACAGAGTAGCTACGATTTGTCTTGTGCATTATAAACTGCAGTACACAATAATGTTCTCGCTTTCTAATAATTCTACTCTTTTTAAAACTATTTAAAAGTGTCCGTCTCATACATTTCTGTTCATTTGCAGATGCTAAGCAAAAGCATGGAACAGCAACAACAACAACAACAACAACAACAACAACAACAACAACAGCAGCAGCAGCAGCAGCAGCAACAACAAAAGGTGCAGCAGCAGCAGCAGCCCCCGCACATTCCCCAGGAGCTCCTATACAAGCTCCTGCAAGTGCAACAGGTATTTAAGTACTGTATATATTGACCTCTCCCCGGTCGTGTCTGATTGCCTGTGACTTTTGTTACGCTAAGACAGTGCGATTTACCATCTACGGCTTTATCAACAATTACCACCTGTGGGATATTAGTCAAGCACTAGTTATTTTTTTTATAGAATAAGGGTGACAAACGTGCACACAGTCCACCTGATGGTAAGTGGATGCTGTGGCCCATAGACATCTATATTTATCCTCTATTAAGAATCAAGATGCAGATACGTTGCCATCTCTGAGGACTAAGATGGAATGCCCTGTTTGCAGTAAAAAGAGTTGCCGGTTCGCTACACTCGCCATACGAAACACAGCAGCATTAAGCTGCTGTTTTATACTGGTATTCTGTGGGAGCGTGGTCCTAGTCCTATCCAAGTGGAACCGATCTACTTTTTTTTAAATACTAGTAATGCTATTAATTTTACTAATATTCCCTTTAACCACTCCTGGTAAGCGTAAAATGCTTTTGTTAGGAGTGGTTCACGACAGTAGTCGAATAGCGGATTCGAACCCACGACCTTTTGAATTCGCGGTCCGCACCTTGCCAATAGACTACTGTCGCTTCAAAATTATAGCAGTAGCGGGGCTCTAACACGTATAAAATTATGTAATTATGTGTACGCAGCGGCAGCAGCAGCAGCAGCAGCAGCAACAACAGCAGCAGCAGCAGCAGCAAGTGGGCGAGCTCAGTGCAGCGCTGGGCGTGGGACACTCGGCCGCGGACCGCGAGCTGCTGCAGCGCCCCGAAGCACAGGCGATTATACACGGTCACTACCATTACCATTACCATTACCATAGCAGCCTATCAAAAGTCCACTGCTGAACATAGGCCTTCTGCATAGATTGCCTCTATATATCCCCCACATTTGGCGTAGTTGTCTCGCTTGGCAAGCGGGTTGGAAACGGCAGTTTTTTTTATTATTTTCAATTGTTATCAGGACGATACTGCTACCCATGAGGGCATCAAAAGTAAGAAAAAATGAAATAAAAATCTGAAAATATTAAAGAATATAGCACTGAAACATTGTTACACTAAATAACAATTGAATCGTAACTTTTCAATGTGATGACACTGTGAGAGAGAGCATCTACGTAACAAATCATTTCACTATTAAAACGCGCACTGCACGATATGGGGTAGTGGATATTCTTACATCGCCACTACACGCTTTAAATACAATCCAAAGTTAAAACGCACCGTACTTTTTGCAGTTATACGGAGTCAGTGAGGACAACATTGCTGTGCATGATTTTCTTTATAAACGCTTTATTGCTTTAGCTACTCAATCACAAGCAGAAATTTGACTTTAAATTTTAACACCAACTTCTTCAGCTTTAATTTAACATACTAAAATAGTATTCTATCAAATACAAAAGTGGTTGGGCAAAATTTTACAACCAGAAAATTGGATCTGGAAACGGATCAACACGATGATGGTTCCAATCATGACTACTGATGATGCTGCTCGAAAAGAATTATTGGAAAAGGTAAAAAATAAATAAAATTAATCATAAATTTCCGTTAAGTGACACTTATAATCTACTAACGAAATTTTGTTTGTAGTTGTGCAAACAAGCGTTGCGGGTGTCGGAAAGCTGGTCTACGCTATTCCAATTTTTGCCGTAATTGTAGTGCCATTACTCAACTCGTATAAACAACTCGTGTATTCTGGTCTCTTGCCAAGGCTGTCCAAGGGAACTTTTGTCAGCCATCACCAATCTCTGCACAGAGAGGATGACCCACTGATCCATGCCGCAAAGGAGAAAGCCGATCTGTTAGGCTCTCTCTTTGCGTCCAGCTTGATCTCGATGACGGGGGGAACACACTGCCGACCATGCCACGGTGTGAGTGCTCCATGTCGGATGTGCGGTTTACACAACTCTCAGTTCGCAAAGCACTCCTCTCCCTGGGTGTCTACAAGTCGAGTGGGCCTGATGAAGTCCCTCCCATTGTGCTGAAGATGTGTGCTCCGTAGTAGGCACCGGTTCTAACTTGTCTTTTCCGGTACTCTTACGCCCAAGGCGTAGCCCAGAATTCATGGAAGACAACTTTGGTCCACCCGATCCCTAAAAAAGGCGACCGCTCAGACTGGTCCAACGACAGGACGAGGTATACGTGGTAGAGCCATGCTGCAGCTATATTAGTTGTATAGTTGTAGTACGAATGGGTCGGCTCGACCGGGGAAGGACCACGCTCTCATAGAATACCAGCGCAAAATAGCAGCTTAACACTGCTGTGTTTCGTATGGTGAGTGTAGAGAACCGGAGACCCTTTTTACTGGAAACGAGGCATTCCATCTTAGTCCTCACGGCTGACAACGCATCTGCATTTTGATTCTTTATTGAAGATAGATGTAGATGTCTATGGGTCACAGCAACCACTTACCATCAGCTGGACTGTGTGCTCGTTTGTCACCCTATCCTATATAAAAAAGGCCTATCGCTATCACCTCCTTGTTCTCCAAAATAATGGAATCCATTATAAATTGCCAGCTCATGAGGTACCTTGAGGATCACCAGTTGATTAGTGACCGCCAATACGATTTTCATCGGGGTCGATCAGCTGGTGATCTTCTGGTCTAACTAACTCATAGATGGGCGGAGGCAGTAGAGTCCAAGGGGGAGGCATTGGCCGTTAGTTTGGACATAGAGAATGCCTTCGATCGGGTCTGGCACAAAGCGCTTCTTTCGAAGCTCCCTTCCTATGGGTTTCCCGAGAAATCGTGCAATTGTATCACCAGTTTCCCTTCTGATCGGAGCATCAAGGTCGTAGTAGACTGTGCATGCTCTGATTATAAGCCTATTAACGCTGGTGTTTCACAAGGCTGCGTGCTATCACCAGCGCTGTTTCTCCTGCATATCAATAATATGTTACAAATTGGTAACATTCATTGCTATGCGGATGACAGCACTGGTGATGCTCTATACACTAGCCGTGCCAATATTTCTCGGAAAAAGGTCGCAGAGTACCGGAACAAGCTTGTGTCATAAGTTGAGTCTTTGCTGAACAAAATCTTGGATTGGGGTGACTAAATCTAGTCCAGTTCAATCCCCAGAAGACACAAGTTTGCGCGTTTACCGCTAGAAAGAACCCCTTTATCGTATCTCCTAAGTTTCAAGGCACTCCCCCTGTCTACCTCAGCTAGTATCGGAATCCTCGGCGTCGACATATCGAATAGTGTGCAGTTTCGTGGTCATTTGGAAAGGAAGGTCAAATTGGCCTCTAAAAAGCTTGGCGTGCTCAGCAGAGTGGGACAGTATTTCATGTCGGCACATCGCTTGCAATTTTACAAGACGCAAGTTCGGCCTCACATGGAATATTGTTCTCATCTCTGGGCTTGGGCACCCCAGTGCCAGCTCCTTTCACTTGACCGCATCCAGCGCAGAGCGATTCGAATCGTTGGCGACCGAGTTCTTTCTGATTGGCTCGATTCACTGCCACTGCGTAGGGATGTTGCATCCTTTTGCATTTTCTATCGAATCTACCACGGGGAGTGCTCTGTTGAATTGTTCGGATTAATTCCAGCCGCCAAATTTCAGGAACGCATTTCGCGTCAAAATTCACGATACTATCCTCACCATCTGGATGCTTGGCGGTCCACCACTGTGCGTCTTCCTCGATCAACTTCTCTTTGGAATTGTTTATAACCGAACTGTCATCGATTTGGGAATGGGTTGACAACAGGCCAGTCTGTTTTAGTTTAATCAGGATCTTATGTATCTTATAATCATTTTTATATATATATATATATATATATATCCTTTTTTTATATGGGATAAGGGTGACAAGCGAGCACACAGTCCACCTGATGGTAAGTGGTTGCTGTGACCCATAGACATCTACACCTATCCTCGTTTGCGAATCAAAATGCAGATGCGTTGTCAGCCGTGAGGACTAAAATGGAATGCCTCTTTTCCAGTAAAAAGGGTCTCCGGTTCTTTACACTCACCATACGAAACACAGCAGTGTTAAGCTGCTATTTTACGCTGGTATTCTGCGAGAGCGTGGTTCTTCCCCGGTCGAGCCGACCCATTCGTGCTACAACTATACAATTAATATAGCTGCAGCATGGCTCTACCACGTATTTAAATTTAATTAACACAAATATATATCTATATATTTGTGTTAGTTAAATTTAAATTTACAGCCTATATACGTCCCACTGCTGGGCACAGGCCTCCTCTCATTTCTGAGAGGGTTTTAGGGCAAGGAAATGTCCGCCGTGCTGTCTCAATGCGTGTTGGCAGACTTTACATATCTTCAAAATATTTTTTTCTTATTTCTTAGACATGCCGAGCACGCGGTAAATCAACACTTAAAATTGCAATGAACAATTTCATTGGTGCCGGTGGGGATCGGACTCGAGTTGCTACCGTATTATGAAATTTACAGCTAGCGCTTAGCCCCTGAGCTACCACGGCTTTTGTAAATATTTGTATAAATGTTTATATGTATGTGTGTATTCTATGTATATAGGTTGACTCAAAACTCAACGTCTAGTGGTTACCGGGCGAGGGGTCAACTCGTGTTTTAGTAAAATTATGAGAAAAAATAAATGTCTCCTAGGACATATTTTTAAAAATGTTCAAAATCGTCCCCATAGATCACATCTTTAGGTACTATGGTCAGAAATGTTTGCAATTTAATAGGGATTTTTATAATAATGTAATTCTTATTAACTTTGATACTATAGAAGTTAGTTGTTAGTGTTGTGAAAATAATATTAGTTTGATAGAGTTAAGGTTGAAAAAAATCTTTACCAAAGTTGAAGATTACCCTTACCAAATACCGGCCAGGTATATGGAAGTGTTACCTTCCTCTGGCTTATATTATAAGGTGAGAATGTTAAAATTTGTTGTGTGCGGTGCAGGGTTGAAGGCGGGCGAGATTACGGTACAGCACGTGCTGCAGCAGCTGGGCAACCCGGGGCTGCAGAGCCGCCACCGCGAGCTGCTGCTCACCGTATTGCGCTTACATCAGCACCACCACCACCACCAGCAGCATCACCAGCAACAGCGCCAGGTACCTACTCACTTTTCATTTTTCATCCGTGTTATGACTTTCTATATTATCGAATTTCGTAGGAGTCTTAAGAGGCGATTTTGATAACGCTATAACGTTATAATCCAAGTGGTGACCGTTGAAAAACGATGTTCTACTTCATTCCGGAGTCATTTATTAATTAATTCCAGCCCTTCACAAGTCCACTGCAGAACATAGATCTGCCCCAAGGAACATAACAAAGGACGGTCCTGAGCCACCTGCATCCATCGACTTCCTGCATGTCTTCTAGGTCTCACTCCATCTAGTGGAGTGTTACCCTCCCTACACTTCGCTTACTGGTATTAGGTTCCCACTCTAGAATTCTTCTTCTCCATTGATTGGTTCTTCGAGTTATATGGCCGACCTATTGCCATTTCAGTTTATTGATTCGTTGGGTATTGGTGTACATTAAAGAATATATTGATAGATTTATTGATTATGTTGACAAAATGAACAGATTTGATTTGATTAGATTAGTTGTGATTGCAGTAGATGATGAGCGTATTGCGTGTATCGTGTTGCAGCAGCAGATGGGCGGGTCGCCGCTGGCGGGCGCGCAGCTGGCGCCGCCGCAGCAGCAGCCGCTGCGCCTCTCGCCGCTGCCGCACCCCGGTGCGTCCCCACCCACCCCACCACACCGCACCACACCACGCACCACGCACCACGCACCACGCACCACGCACCACGATAAACACAAACAGATCATCACTTGCATCTTTTATTGCAATCACTCTATGCTGCCTTCTTAAGAGAAACATAATATTTTTTAAAATTACTTTAAATATGCAATGTATTCAGAGTAAAGGCTATTTTTTATTTTTAATGTTTTAATTTAATATAAAATTATATGAGGTTTTATTACCTCTAACTGACACGCGCTTCAGTAAAGTGGAGTCTTTGACAACAATCTTACTTTCCGGCCAATGCAAAGGTAATAAAACTACATAAGTAACAAATAAAAAATTATTTAAATTAAATAATTTTTTTTTTTGGTGTAGTTTTCTGAATTAAGGTTATTCCTATACATTTCAACACTGCTTCTGATCACTTAACGGGAACCAAACAGTTTTTGTTACATATGTATGTATATACGTAATACTATACTGCTATAGCTAAGCTAGAATTACATAAATAATTTTACCATGGTAAATTTGTACTTGGACGCAGCTTTCTGTGTGTCTCCGATAATGGCTACGAGCCCCAACACTCTGACGGTGCACCAGCCAGGTATGAGGTGATCACCACCATGCTGGTTCTATTGAAATTCATATAAAACATTGTTCCAAATTAATATCAATTATATATTTTAAAAAAATATATAAATCCACTGGGTTTCTTGCTGGTTCTTCCCAGGATAGGTATTTTCCGAACCAGTGGTAAATTAATGAAATGACTTTCAATAGTACTATAATTCAATAGTACTAAGTAAATAATCTATATTGAATAAAAATTATTCTATTTTATCTAATTTAGTTCCAATTTGAAAATACTTTATCCAAGTAGTACTAAGCGAATTTTTGTTGTGTTTTTATAAGCAGTTTGTGATGAGTATGTGGCGATGTACGGCAGGTGTGGGTGGCGCGGCAGGCGTGGCAGGCGTGGCAGGCGTGGCGGGCGCGGCAGCGGTGGCAGGCGTGCCGGGGCGCATCCCGTCGCCGCGCGAGCTGGCGGCGCACACGCAGAGCATCATGCAGGGCGCTCTCATCAAGAAGAAGCTGGAGGAGCAGCGCGAGAACTTCCGGCGGCGCCACGAGCTGCAGCCCAAGCACGCGCAGCCTCCCCCGCCCACGCAGCACACGCCCATCTCCTTCACGCCCACCTCGGTGAGGGTACAACCCCTGTATTGGCCACACTCATAAGAAGACTCGATAGGTTTTTTTTTATATGGAATAAGGGTGACAAACAAGCACACAGCCCACCTGATAGTTAGTGGTTGCTGAGGCCCATAGACATCTAACCTCGATTAAGAATCACAATGCTGATGCGTTGTCACCCGTGAAGACTAAGATGAAATAACTCGTTTTCAATGAAAAAATCTCCGATTCTCTATACTTACCATACGAAACACAGCAGCAGACTCCTTCTCCTTCATGCTCAGCTCGGTGAAGATACAACCACCTTTATTAGCTACTGTCATTAGTTAAGAATATTCTTCATCATCAGCCTGTTAAAGTCCACTGTTGACCATAGAACTATTCCATTATATATAGGAAGGATTTGCCTAAATTTGCCACGGTTAGCAAACGTGTTATGGGGCATAGACTCACGTTTTATGATAAGAAATTATTTTATACTTTAAAAATTTAAATCCCATTTTGAAACATAATATTTAAAAAAAATATCTAAATAATTAGTTCACATTTTACCTAAATCTGAATGCCTAATAAACCTTAGTAAAATCGATTTCAAAATTTATACTGACAGACAGGAAACCTAGTTAATAAACGTATTGTATTAAAATATTTTTTTTTAATAATATGTTATATCATTTAGCAAATACTAGGATTTTCTCCTGTTAATTCAGTATGCAGTATAACATTTATTTTAAAAATAAAACCAGGCTCAGAGGTATTTTATTATAGAAATCTGAAGTAAAAGATATTTGCATGTATAAATTACAAATTCTTTTAGTTTAATTTAGTTACAGTGTAACTTTGAATAACAAAGTTACATTTCAAACGTAAAATAATATTCACCATTATCATTCAATCAAAGTTCACAATCTGAATAAAGACATCTCCTACAGATAGGTCCATATAGGGGATATTTTCGGATCGACTACCGTAGATTTTTTTATTATTTTAAGGAATTATCAGGAAGATAATGCTGCCCATGTCCTGTTTCATTTCCTTCTGTCACCTCTTAAGAAACCCACGGGATGCGCTAGTGGATTCTCTTACGCCGCAACTACATTGCGTATTAAAATAATTTAATATTATTTTGGCTTTACGTTTTACGCTTTGTCGCATTCCTTTTATACGTGGTAGAGCCAGTGCCGGATTAAGTAACCGCGGGGCCCGTAGCAAATTATATCGAGGGGCCCTTGATCTGCTATGCTACTATTCTTAAGTATAAAGTGGTCAAAAACAATTCAATACTCAATGCGTTTATTTGCCATCTATAGTATAAGTTACAATTTTGTTGGTGTTTCATAGTACAGTAGATTACTACAGGCCCTATTATACTCTGACCACAGAACACAATTACTCTCTACCGAGAGACTCTGACAAATACAAAATGTCAGAGGTGAGATTGTCCCGGCAATTTAGAATGATTTTGATAGGAAACCAACAATTTAAAAGTGACGATACCACACAATTAATTGTAAATCTTTTTTCATGCATATTTCAAAATTTATATTTATTACAAAGTATATTATATTTTTAGGAATAGCCAATGTTACATTTATGGCTAATGTGTAGACGTGTGTGGCATAGGTGTTAATTATGTATATATTTATTTATCTGTTTCTTTATTACTTTTTTTACTTTTACTAAGTAACGTTTCTGGATTTCATCTGGGCAGATTTAGAAATAATACTATCCGTAACAATTTCTCTAAGCATATCATATACTATATTCATCAGAGAGATAATTCAGGCGTACTTGACTTATAGTGTTCCATAATTTATTTTTTATACGGTTCCATGTCGAAAATGAATGTTCACCACTGCAGTTATTGATCATGAGAGACAATAAATGCACAAAGCAAATTTTTTTTAATTAAATTGGGGAAACATGATTCTAATGAATATTAGGTATCCATTAGGAATTTATAATATTGAATTTCCAGTGATTCGTTTTTCGTACTGTCAATCTATACAAATAAATAAAATTGAAGTATCTGTTTGTAATGTTAAAATAACAGCTTTTTAATAATTGCATGCTATGAATTATTACATTACTTAATGCATATTATGAAGGCATTCTTTCATGTAAGAAGAGTGCTGGTAGGTTTTCACGGCACGGTTCTTTGAACGATGTCATCGGAAGGGCTCTTGTCTCTATAAATGTTCCCTCGGTTTTAGAGCCTTGTGGAATATTTAGAGACTATGGCAAGAGACCCGACGGTATAACATTGGTCCCTTGGGAGAGAGGTAAAGCCCTAGTGTGGGATGCTACTTGCGTAGACACTTTGGCGGCCTCTCATCTCAGGGGTACCTCGTTTAGAGCCGGGGCGGCATCAGAGGCAGCTGAACTGATTAAGTGGCGCAAATATGAGTCTCTGAGAGATAATTACATATTTGTGCCATTTGCTGTAGAAACTATCGGTCCGTGGGGTCCACGTGCGCTGAAGTTCCTAAAGGAACTCCATCCGCGACTGGTCATTGCTGCTGGTGATAAGAGGGCTGGCTCTTTTCTCGCTCAAAGGCTAAGTATAGCCATTCAGCGGGGAAACGCAGCCAGCGTTCTTGGCACGATACCGCGGGGAGTAAGACTGTATGATAATTAAGTTACTAGTTTTAGTTTTTTTTTATTATAGTTTTTAATATGAAAGTATATACGGTACTAATAACAAAAAACAATTTTTAACATTTTTGTCTGTCTGTCTGTCTGTTTGTTCCGGCTAATCTCCGAAACGGCTGGACCGATTTTGAGGGGACCTTCACTGGCAGATAGCTGATGTTATAAGGAGTAACTTAGGATACTTTTATTTTAGAAAATAATTAGGGTTCCGCGCAAACAAATTAAGCCCATGAAATCGTGGTAAATTCCACGCGGTCGAAGTCGCGGCTAGTAAATAATAAATACGTTTTCAGTAGCTCGGCAAACTACACTAATTCGCTGTCTATGTTGATTTCCAAACCATTTGCATAAGCACTGACCATAATTGGAGTTTCTTTCAAAATCTCTTCTACTGTAATAGATTTTAACTGTCGAAATATTCCAAAAACACTAGTTAGATTTTGGTATGCTTTCATGCGTTTATCTATATACATAGTAAGTTATTAATAATGACAACAAACACTTAATTTCAAACTGTTTACCAGATGTTTTTTTTTCAACAAATTCGTCAAGTGTACTAGAACCGCTAAAATGGTCGTACTTTGTGTTTCGCTTGCGTCGTCTTGAAGTCTGTTGCTGATATTCATGACAGCCTGTCAGATTTCTGGCTTTTGCTTTTATATCTGAAAATGTATATCGTATTGTTTGGAAAAAAACATATAATTATTCATAATGGGTGTATCCCGTATTAAGGTCTATACTAGACGATTGCAGCAACGCTCTAGTCGCTTGCACGCGTTATAGTATCCTAATCCACGTAATTGTCATTATTTCCGTTTCATGCATTCGATGCATTACTTGCTTGATATTATTAATTTGATAAACTCCTCGCATATTGTTTTAGATAAATATAACGTGTGTTCTTTTCCTTTATGGATATAAGTTTGTCGTATCGATCCGGAAAAACTGCTGGCGACAGTAAATTCCACAGTATGGTGGTAGCAAAAATTCCAGGTAAATAGCACAGTAGTGGACCGCCAGCCATCGAGATGATGAGGATGGGATTTCGAGTTCTGTCGCAGAGAACGATGATGGAATTCAGCAGCTGGAACTAATCCGAACAATTCTTCTGAGCAATCTCCGTGGTATATGCGGCAGAAGATGCATAGAGATGCAACGTCTCTTCACAAAGCCAGTGGATCAAGTCGATCGGAAAGAACTTGACCGTCGACGATTTGGGCCACTCTCCGTTGAATACGGTCAAGTAGAAGGAGCTGATATTGGAGTGTCCCGGCCCAGAGATGAGAACAGTATTCCATATGTGGCCGACTCTGCGGTTGGTAAAGCTGCAAGCGGTGGTTTGGCATGAAATACAGTTTCGATCTACTGAGCACACCAAGCTTTTTTGATGCCAGTTTAGCCTTCCCTTCCAAGTGACTGCGGAACTGTACGTCACTCGAAATGTTGAGGAATTGTTCGGATTAATCCCAGCCGCCAAATTTCACAAACGCACATCGCGGCAGAACTCCCGATACCATCCACACCATCTGGTGTTTTCTTCCTCGCACAACTTCCTTGTGGAATAGTTTACCACCAGCGATTTTTCCGGACCGATACGACTTGGGAACCTTCAAGAAAAGAGCCTACTCCTTTCTAAAAGGCCGGCAACGCATCTTGCAATTCTTCTGGTTTCCCTGGTGTTGCAGTTGTTCATGGGCGGCGGTAGTCACTTACCATCAGGTGAGCCGCATGCTCGTTTACCCCCTCTCCTATAAAAAAAAATGTCGACGCCAAGGATTCCGATGCTGGCTGAGGGAATGAGGGGAGTGCCCTTAAATTGAGGAGATACGATAAAGTGATTCTTTTTTTGCGGTAAATGCGCATACCTGTGTCTATTGAGGGTTAAACTTGACTAGATTTAGTCGCCCCCAATCCGAGACTTTGTTCAACAAAGTCGAGTCTTTCCGGACACAAGTTTCTTCCGGCACTTGACGACGGATTCCCGATAAATATTAGCACGGCCGGTGTATAAAGCATCGCCAGTGCTGTCGTCTGCATAACAATGAATGTTACTAGTATGCAACATATAATTGGTATACAGAAGGAACAGGGTAGGCAATAGCACGCAGCCCTCTGGAACACCAGCATTCACAGGCTTGGAATCGGAGCATGCATCGTTGACTACGACCTCAGTAGTTCGATCTGTAAGAAAACTGGTGACCCAATTGCATGATTTCTCGAGAAGCCCATAAGAGGGAAGGTTCGAAAGAAGCGCTTTGTGCCAAACCCGATCGAAGGCCTTCGCTATGTCCAAACTAACCGCCAGGGCCTCCCCCTTGGTCTAGACTGCCTGCGCCCATCGGTGAGTCAAGTAGACAAGAAGACCACCAGCTGAACGACCTCGACAGAAACCGTATTGACGATCACTAATCAGCTAATGCTCTTCAAGACTGCATGAGCTGGCAGTTAATAATGGATTCCATTATTTTTGAGAATAAGGAGGTGATAGCGGGAGGCTTGTAGTTGAAAGGGTTCGAGCGGTCACCGTTTTTAGGGATCAGGTGCACTAAGGCTGTCTTACATGAGCCTGGAACGACGCCTAAAGAGTAAGAGAACCGGAAAAGACGCGTAAAAAGCGGTGCCAACTCTGGAGCACACGTATTCAGCACAATTAGGGGGGTTCCATCAGGCCCACTCGACTTGTTGCCGTCCAGGGATAGGAGTGCTTTGCGCACCAAGCGCTGTATAAACAGCACATTGCAAGGAGCACTCACACATATGTTATTGGTTTCTTCCCCCTGTCGCGTCGTCGAGAATCGAGTTGGACGCAAAAAGAGAACCTAAAAGATCTGCTTTCTCCATTGAGGCGTGGGCCAGCGAGTCATCCTTCCTACGCAAAGATGGTAATAATGGCTTACAAAAATTCCCTTTGGCAGCCTTGCCGAGGGATCAGAAAGCACGAGTTCCCGAATGAAAGCGAACTAAATTCTCGCCAATTCTCCCAATGTGCTCCTGCCTTAGCGATAACTCTTTTGAAGGACCTGGAGGCAGAATCGTACTTCTTTTTGTGTCATCCCGGGACGCCGAAACATAAGCCCAGGCCTTGTAACACTGCTTTTGCTTTTTCCGCGACGCAAATTTTGCAGGAGCGTCCAAACCAAGGCTGGGATCTGCCGCCGATAGGCACTAAAGATGACGGGATGAAAAAATCCATCCCAATCCGCTGACCTAATCAATCGTGCCTGCAATGAGCAAGTTTTGGGCTCTGTACTCCGGATCAGGCAGTGATCCGAAGTGCCTAGAGGGGCATCGACGGAGACTTGATATCCGTCAGGATGAGAGGTCAGCAGAAGGTCCAACAGAGAATATGTACATCTTGTATCCTCTACATCTTGTATCCGCGTGGGCAAAGTGACCAGTTGTGTCAGACCATATGTCAAGGCAAAGTCGTCAACAGAACCGAACCATTCGTCGTGGTTGAAACTTGTGCGTTTATTGTATGAAATTGTGTTTTATTTTCGCCAAAGAAATAATCTCATACTGATTGTCTGCCATGGATTGTCTTAGTCGAAAAAGGTGTAACGTTTCACGTTTTTGTAACATCAAGTAAATTCAATATACCACGTCTAAAGTTTCACTCAAAAAATTACGCTTAGGCGGTGACGGGCGGGTTTGGATACGCGGGGCCCGTAGCAATTGCTACTCCTGCTACGTGGTTAATCCGGCACTGGGTAGAGCCATGCTGCAGCTATATTGTGGCTGCAGCGCGAATGGGTCGGCTCGACCGCGGTAGGACCACGCTCTCACAGAATACTAGCGTGAAATAGCTGTTCAACGCTACTGTGTTTCGTATGGTGAGTGTAGAGAACCGGAGACCCTTTTTACTGGAAACGAGGCATTCCATCTTAGTCCTCGGGAGTGACAATGCACCTGCATTTTGATTCTAATTTGAAGATAGATGTAGATGTCAATGAGCCACAGCATCCACATGACGATAATGATGATGACGACTTACGTATAAAGTCAAAAGATAATGTTAAGTTAGTTGTACCTATTGTACTACTTATATTGTAACTTAATTTATATGTAACTTACGAACAAGTTCTCATAACTATCTATGTTATGAGAACTTGAAATATCTATTTTCAAACTTAGAAGGAGTTCTTAAACATATTAATACTTGTATTGATTAAGATCAATAAATAATATATTGACTGCTCCGTAGCGTAGTGGCTTAACAATAAGTTGCGGCACTGAGGCCGCGGGTTCGAATGTCGCACGGAATAAGTATTTGGGGTTGGATGTTTGTAATTGTAAAATTTATATATGTAAACTGCCTCCACGATACAGGATGATGTCTTAGTGTGAGGTTTTAAAAAAATTGTATTTGTAGTTTATATGAACACCTTTATTTTTATAATTGCAGGTACTACGTAAGATGACAGCAGACAAGGAATCAGACTCACTCAGTCCGAAGCAGCAGCAATGGTCTCAGCCTTTAAAGATGCCGCAGGGACGGCCAATTGTTAAGGTAATTAAGAAATTAAAATAATAATTAAGACTTATTCGACCGTGTAGTAGCAGTGTAAGAATATCCACTACCCCATATCATCCCGTAGGTGTCCTAAGAGGCGACAGAGGGAAACAGACCAAGAGATGGGCAGCACCGTCTTCCTAATAACAACTTAACTAAGTAAAAAAACTGCAGTTACCAACCCACCTGCCAAGCGTGGTAAGCTATGGCAAATATCCCTCTTAAGAGGCAATATATGGTGAGGCATGTGTCCAGCAGTGACTGTGTGTTTGTCAGGTTATAATGAATGAATGAATACACTAATTAAAGACAGACCAGTGGCTGTGGTATCCTACAAATTATATCAAGATGGGATTCTTTCGGACATTGCACAAAGATGGCGTATATTTTTTATACATGGTAGAGCCACGCTGCAGCTATATTATGGTTGTGGTGTTATGGTGGTATAATAAAGGTCGGCTCGACCAGGGTAGGACCACGTTCTCACAGAATACCAGCGTGAAATAGCAACTTAATGCTGCTGTGATTTGTATGGTGAGTGTAGAGAACCGGAGACGTTTAACTGGAAACAAGGCATTCCATCTTAGTCCTCAAGGGTGACAACGCATGTGCATTTTGATTCTTATTCGAGGATAAATGTAGATGTCTATGGGTCACAGCATCCACATACCATCAGGTTGACTGTGTGCTCGTTTGTCAACCCTTATTCAATATAAAAAAATATTTGAACAAATTTTTTCTGTCTGTCAAATTTGTTTTTCATTTAATTAAATACGCGTACAATTCAAACGCCATATTTTTGATTCTTAATCAAGGATAGATATAGTCTATGAATCACTGCATCCCATTAAGCCTTTGTGTATGTATTTAAATTGAATTAAATATGGAATGACGCAGGGCAACCAGAGCGGAGCTCCGCCTTCAATCGGCTTCGCGCAGTCGCCGGCAGAGTACCAGCAGCATTATATGAATCAACACCAGGTGAATTCTTCTCTCGCGTACTAATGTAAATGTAAATGTTAGAAGCTTACAAGTTTGCGCGTTTACCGCCAAAAAGAACCCCTTTGTCGTATCTCTTCAGTTTCAAGGCACTCCCCTTGCTGCCTCAGCTAGCATAGGAATCCTCGGCGTCGACATATCGAATAGTGTGCAGTTTCGTGGTCACTTGGAAGAGAAGGCCAAATTGGCCTCTAAAAAGCTTGGCGTGCTCAGCAGAGCGGGATAGTATTTCATGTCGGCACATCGCTTGCAACTTTACAAGGCGAAGTTCGGCCTCACATGGAATACTGATCTCATCTCTGGGCTGGGGCACCCCAGTGCAAGCTCCTTCCACTTGACCACATCCTGCGCAGAGGGATTCGAATCGTCGACGACCGAGTTCTTTCTGATCGGCTCGATTCACTGGCGCTGCGTAGGGATGTTGCATCCCTTTGCATTTTCTCCCGATAACGGTAACTCCCGATACCATCCACACCATCTGGATGCTTGGCGGTCCACCACTGTGCGTTTTACTAGGAGTTTTTTTTCTCGTACGACCCCTCTGTGAAATCGTTAACCACCGGCGATTTTTCCGGACCGATACGACTTAGGGACTTTCAAGAAAAGAGCTTTCGAAAAGGCCGGCAACGCACCTGCAATTCCCCTGGTGTTGCGGTTGTTCATGGGCGGCGGTAGTCACTTACTATCAGGTGAGCCGCATGCTCGTTTGCCCCTTTTCTATAAAAAAACATATTATTACGTAGTAGAGCCACGCTGCAGCTGTATTATGGTTGTAGCACGAATGGGTCAGCTTGACCGGCGAAAGACTACGCTCTCACAGAATACCAGCACAAACAACAGCTCAATGCTGCTGTGTTTCGTATCATGAGTATAGAGAACCGGAGAACTTTTTACTGGAAAAGAGATATTCCATCTTAGACCTCAGGGGTGACAACGTATCTCTGCATTTTGATTCTTAATTGAGAATAAATGTAAAAGTCTATGTGCCACAGTATCCACTTTCCATCAGGTGGAGTGTGTGCTTGTTTGTCACCCTTATTTTATATTTAGAAAATAATACTTAAGATTAATGTCTTATTAGATTTTAGCGACCCTATTTTTGCTAGAAGTCTAAGTAGATATATCTTTCACCATATTGCGGCTGTACGAGGACGCTCTAGGTCGCTCAGCGAGTTATGGAGAGGGCTATGCTCGGGGTTTCTCTCCGTGATAAACTTAGAAATTAGGATATCCGCAGTAGAACCAAAGCGACCAACATGGCCCAACGGATTAGTAAGCTGAAGTGGCAATGGGCCGGCCATATAGCTCGAAGAATCGACAACCGATGGGGAAGAAAGGTTCGCGAGTGGCGGCCTCGTACCGGTAAGCGAACTGTAGGCCGGCCCCCCACTAGATGAAGTGACGACCTGGTATGACATCTAGGAAGTTGATGGATGCAGGTGGCTCAGGAACGTGCTTTATGGAATTCCTTCGGGGAGGCCCATGTTCAGCAGTGGACTTGTGAAGGGCTGTAATGATGATGATGATATTGCAGCTATGTAACAACGCACCAACTATTCAGGTTTCCTTCTCAATTCTCAAGAGTAACAACACTAAGTTGACTTTAAGGTGAATGTTAGACGGCTCCGTGGCGCAGTGACTTAGCAACGAGTTGTGGCGCTGAGGGCCGCGGGTTCGAATCTCGCACGAAAAAATTATTTGTAAGGCCTACAAATAATTGTTCCGGGTCTGGATGTTTTGTCCTTGTGCAATTTATGTTTGTAATCTACCTCCACGATATAGGAGAAAATCCTAGTGTAGGGGTAACGTTTAAAAAAAACAAAACAATGGCAAGTCTCTGTCTCTGTTATTTAAAAGACATTGACGCTGTAGCATTATGTTTCTATATTTCAACCTAAACCTAATATATTATTATTATCGAATTTAAACGCAATTTATTTCATTAATTTCAATTTATATTTTCCAGCAAATGGTGGTAAGTGGCCGCTCATACCCCATCCTACCCAACCCCCATCCGCAGCAGAGACAGCAAATGCCCAACTCCGTAAGTATATTTGTTTTGAAAGTAAAATAATAGGATCAAAAAGCATAAAATGCATGTAAGTGATCAATAAAATTTACATTCCAGCCATTACAGCCTATCAAAGTTATACATGCATTACTTACTCCATAAAAATCAGTTTGGTTTTACAAGGGGTCGCTCCACAACTGACGCCGGTGTTGAGCTGATTAAACATATTTTCTGTGCATGGAAGAATTCAGAGGATGCTTTGGGTATATTTTGTGATCTTTCCAAGGGTTTCGACTGCGTTCACCATGAGACATTAATCAGGAAGGTACATCATTATGGTGTAAAAAACATAGCACTCAAACTTATTACATCATATCTAAATAATAGAACGCAAAGAGTTCTTATTAATGGGAACAGTTCTTCCGGATCGGTAGTATCTATGGGTGTTCCTCAGGGTTCAATTTTTGGCCCGTTCCTGTTATATTTTCATGGCTAAAGCGCGGAGTGAGACAGGCCTGGTTGAAGCGAAGCTTCAATGGGGCCCTCATATATCTAAACTATAGTCTTTGCGTTATAGCATGGTGCGGGAGACAGCTTACAGCTTAGCGTATCTAGAGATGGAACAATGTTAAATCGATTTAAAAAAGCGATTAACCACACACAAAGCAAAGCAAAAATTATCGATTAGCTATCTATAAAAAAATTATAACTGAAATATATATTTATTTATAAATAAATTACGATGCATGTAAATTTTAGTTACAGTTTAATACAAATTATGATATTATAGTTACATATTATAGCAGGCCTCTCTCACTCCGCGCTTTAGCATGAAAATATACGTACGCCGCGCGGTCCCCTACGAGGGTCTAACTCCGTGCGGTTGTCGCGCGCGCTCGAGCTGACGCGCGCCTTACGTTAACAGAAAAGTATTTTTCTCTAATAAGTATTTAGCCACTTTTGATATTTATTTTTGAGTTATTATTCAAGTATGGCCTCTCAAAAAGCAAAAAGGTACTGCATAGCATACGGGTGCTTAAATGACAAAAGGAATGTTGACTTTTCATTCTTTACTGTTCTTAAGGATACCGAAAGGTAAGATATTAGTATTTATAGGTAGATCTAGATAATTAGGTACCTAATTACTAATGCCATAGTTAGAGATTTATTATTTGATTAGCGACCCGACCATAGCTTAGCAGTTTTCGATTTTTTCGCGTATAATGCCAATGACCTTAAAAAATTCAGTGTAAGTAGAGCTCCCAGTACTAGTGACTGCTTACTGATTCAAGATCAGCATATACTGGTTAATACTTTAACACTTGGTCGATAAAAAAAGAGATTGAAAATAGCAGCACATCTCATTGCAACTATTTCATTAATAATACCGTCGCGTGTCGCATGTTTGTAAATAGCAAAAAATGTAAAACAGACAAGTGGTGAAAGCAGACAATTTCTTTTTGTATTGAGAATGGGCTCACCACCGTAACCAGGCGTAACTTAATGAAACACAGTTTTATTCCTTTTAACCAATAGATTACAATAGTAATATTAGTTTAACCGTATCTAACAGGAATACTGAGAAATTAACAATTAAAATATGAATATCACAATAACCTAAAAACAAACTAAAATCGATTGTCTAGTAGTTTTCACCGGTATTATAAGTTAAAATAGTGCACTGGTCAATAATTAATAGTATAAAAGAAAGTTGTAGGTACATTCAGCATTTATAGGTACTTTAAGGTTGATGGAATTTTTTTTAGTAGTTCGTTTTTCTTTATACGCATTTGTTTTCATATTACATTAGCCAATTCACGAATATCAAAAGAACTTTTTTTTTCAGATTTTATGATTCCGGTTACATTTTCATAAAATCTTTAGGCCGTTTACTATAATAAATTGCTATTTTTTTTATGTGTAATAAAATTAAGTTACGTTAAAGTTTCTATGGGCCCAAAAACGATTGTCTGTATTTTTTTACGTTTATTTAACGGGATGTAAAAAAATTAACAGTGGTAGAGTCACGCTACAGCTTCTGCTGTAGCACAGATGAGCCGGCTCGAACCGGGGCAGTACCACGAACTCAGAATATCAACGTAAAGTAGAAGCCTTCCTTCTGCGTTTTGCTTGGTTATTGCAGGTGGCCGGACGCCCGCGTGGAGTTTGCGTATACGTCAGAGAGCATATCTGTTCTCGACGCCTCGGCAGTCTTGAAGGTCGCACCTGTCCATCCTTTGGCTGCGTGTAGACAGTGACGACCATCTCCGCGTCTACGTTTCCTGTATAGGTCCCATAGCCGTAATGCCGACACAGACCGACTCATCGACCACGTCCAAATGGCTACAGATTTCTTGCTACAACAGATTCCATCCGTAGAGATCGTGATCCTTGGCGATTTTAACGCCCACCACGCCGAATGGCTCAGTTCACATTTAACCGATCATGCGAGGAGATCTGTTTATGACTTTGCCTTAGCATATGATCTGACACAACTGGTGACTTCGCCTACGCGAATTCCAGACGTGGAGGATCATACACCTCCCTGTTGGACCTTCTGCTGACCTCTCATCCGGACGGATATCAGGTTTCCGTCGATGCCCCTCTCGGCTCTTCGGACCATTGTCTGATCCGGAGTGTGGTGCCACTCACGCTCCCTTCGCGGTTGCGTTCTGCAGGCTGCCGCCGTGTTTGGCATTACAGGTCGGCGGATTGGGACGGAATGCGGTCTTTCTTTGCATTCTACCCATGGGGGCGGGTTTGCTTCTCGCCGGATGATCCCAGCGCTGTTGCTGACTCTGTCACTGATGTGGTGCTACAGGGAATGGAACTATTTATTCCATCATCTGTGGTACCCATCGGAGGCAGATCGCAGCCTTGGTTTGGTCGCTCCTGTAAGACTGCATAATGCAGTAAGCAGGAGCGTAATCAGGCCTGGGCTGAGGCTTCTGCGGTGTGGGATGTAAACCAGCATGCTTAAAAAGAAGTATAACTTCGCCTCCAGGTCCTTCAAAAGAGTTATTGCCAAGGCAAAGTATGAGCACATTGGCAGAATTGGCGAGAAATTAGTTCGCCTTCCTTCGGGAACCCGTGCATTCTGGTCTCTCGCCAAGGCTGTTCAAGGGAATTTCTGTAAGCCATCACTACCATCTCTGCACAGGGAGGACGACTCACTGGCCCACGCCGCAAAAGAGAAAGCCGACCTTTTAGGCTCCCTTTTTGCGTCCAACTCGACTCTCGATGACGGGGGGAACACACCGCCGACCATCCCGCAGTGTGAGTGCTCTATGCCTGATGTGCGATTCACACAGTGCTCAGTACGCAAAGCACTCCTCTCCCTGGACATACACAAGTCGAGTGGGCCTGACGGAATCCCGCCAATTATGCCGAGGACGTGCGCTCCAGAGTTGGCACCGGTTCTAACGCGTCTTTTCCGGTACTCCTACTACCTACTCCCTAGGCGTAGTCCCGAATTCATGGAAGACAGCTTTCGTGCACCCGATCCCTAAAAAAGGTAACCGCTCTGATCCGTCCAACTACAGGCCTATCGCCATCACCTCCTTGTTCTCGAAAATAATGGAGTCCATTATTAACTGCCAGCTCATGCGGTACCTTGAGGAGCAACAGCTGATTAGTGACCGCCAGTACGGTTTCCGTCGGGGTCGCTCAGCTGGTGATCTTCTTGTTTACCTAACACAGGCGCAGGTGATCGAGTCCAAGAGGGAGGCATTGGCCGTTAGTTTGGACATAGCGAAGGCCTTCGATCGGGTCTGGCACAAAGCGCTTCTTTCGAAGCTCCCTTCCCATGGGCTTCCCGAGAAATTGTGCAATTGGATCACCAGATTTCTAGCCGATCGGAGCATCAAGGTAGTAGTCATAGTAAACGGTCCATGCTCAGATTACAAGCCTATTAACGCGACGGCTCCGTGGCGCAGTGGCTTAGCAATGAGTTACTGCGCTGAGGGCCGCGGGTTTGAATCCCGCACGGAACAAGTATTTATATGACCTGCAAGTAATTGTTCCGGGTCTGGATGTTTGTCCTTGCGCAATTTATATTTGTAAACTGCCTCCACGATACAGGAGAAAATCCTATAGTAAAATTATTTTGTCCGTGCAGTTGGGGTCATAAATCATAGCTCGGCCTCAGCCCGGCTAGGGCGGTGAGCATGTTGCGCGGGCGCAACGCCATTATCGATAACAACAAATGAATCATCGAAGGCAAAGGGTGGTGCGACATTGTTATGTTATGACTCATTTGTTTTCCATTATTACCCCCGCCTAATACCTGCAAATTAGTGCAATGATAATTTAGTACATATATCGAAGAGAAATTTGTTTTTGCGCATTCGCTCTCTGAATTTCTTTAGTGACACAATGGCTACTCCTTTGTTTTGTACCAAAAGAAAAGTACGAAAAGTTACAAAGTGTTAATTTCTGCCGTTCTCGTGAACTTGCTGCGGCGATATGTGGTGTGAGTGTTAGAGCGGTCGACAAAATTAAAAAAGAGTGTATAAAGGGAGAAGTTAGCTCTCCGCGAGAAAGCGTCTATCGGCCTTGTACAGTAACTGCGTTAGACGACTTTGACAAAAGTGTAATTAAACAAATAATGTCATCGTTTTATCCTTCCACGGCTAAAATTTTGAGTACAACAAAAGAAAGAATTGACGGATTCCAGTGTTCTATTTCTTCTATGCGTAAAATACTCATAGAACATGGGTACAAGTACACACAAGCTCCAGATGGTCGTAAACAATTGATGGAAAGGGCTGACATCGTTTGTGCGCGGCTACAATTCCTGAGAAAACTCAAGACCCTGAGAGATAGTGAAGACACTCGACCAAGAATTTATTTAGATGAGACTTGAGTGAACCAAAATCACAGCCGCAAACGAATTATCGCAAAAGAACTGGGAAGATTGTGTGAAGCATGCAGAAAAACTCCAAGAGGAAGACTTGAAGAAATCTCATCTGGCAGAAGATATGATATCGTAATTGCTCGCCCCTAAGGCCCGTGAGTGGGAGAGAGAGCGAAATACTCCGATGATTTATGACCCAAACTGCACGGACAAAATAATTCTAGTATAGTGTGGTGTAACGTCTTTTTTTTTAAATTAACGAATTTAACGAAAAACGCTGGTGTTCCACAAGGCTGCGTGCTATCACCAACGCTGTTTCTTCTGCATATCAAGGATATGTTGCAAACCGGTAGCATTCATTGCTATGCGGATGACAGCACTGGTGATGCTCTATACACTGGCCGTGCCAATATTTCTCGGGAAAACGTCGCCGAGTACCGGAACAAACTTGTGTCTGAAGTCGAGTCTTTGCTGAACAAAGTCTCGGATTGGGGGCGACTAAATCTAGTCTAGTTTAATCCTCAGAAGACACAAGTTTGCGCGTTTACCGCTAAAAAGAACCCCTTTGTCGTATCTCCTCAGTTTCAAGGCCACTCCCCTTGTTGCCTCAGCCAGTATCGGAATCCTCGGCGTCGACATATCGACTAGTGTGCAGTTTCGTGGTCACTTGGAAGAGAAGGCCAAATTGGCCTCTAAAAAGCTTGGCGTGCTCAGCACAGCGGGACAGTATTTCATGCCGGCACACCGCCTGCAACTTTACAAGGCGCAGGTTCGGCCTCACATGGAATACTGTTCCCATCTCTGGGCTGGGGCTCCCCAGTGCCAGCTCCTTCCACTTGACCGCATCCAGCGCAGAGCGGCTCGAATCGTCGACGAACGAGTCCTTTCCGATCGGCTGGATTCACCGGCGCTGCGAAGAGATGTTGCATCCCTTTGCATTTTCTTTCGCATCTACCACGGGGAGTGCTCTGCGGAATTGTTCGGATTAATCCCTGCCGCCAAATGTCACGAACGCACATCGCGGCAAAATTCCTGATTCCATCCACACCATCTGGATGCTTGGCGGTCCACCACTGTACGTTTTACTAGGAGTTTTCATCCGCGTACGACCTCTGTGGAATAGCTTATCACCGGATTTTTCCGGACCGATACGACTTAGAGACCTTCAAGAAAAGAGCTTTCTCCTTTCTAAAAGGCCATTTTTAGCGATTATATTCGCTTGACAGTTTTTAAGTCCGATTATGAGGCACATCTCTAGTAATTAAAAAAAATTACCGCTAGTATGCTTAATATGTAATTGCGCACGCAAGTTAAATAAATGACCATTTTATAATTTTATTAGTAAAAAAAACTATATTATTTGAGATTTTTTAAGTTAATGTTAATTTAATAGTCATAACAGAATAGAAAAAAATAATAATAACTAAATTCATTGTTATTTTCTCATAGTTAAAAATGTTGTCGTAATCTTGCAAACGCACGCAAGTTACGTTCTAGTGACCTGTCAACCTGTCACCCGCACCATACTATAACGCAAAGACTAGCAAACTTAGTTCTGCAGCATATGCTGTTTTGGTAGCAAACTTGAGAGTTTAAACCTATTGAATGAAACTATTTTTACGGATTTTATCGCGTTTAATTTACTTATTTTAATTCCCGACGTTTCGAGTGCTTTACAGCAACCCATGATCACTGAGTTGTTTGACGTTTTTGAATATTAATTTTATAGTTTAAACTTAGTTAAAACGTCGCTAATGTTCATATTACTTTGCACGCCTCGGATGCGACTTTCGTTAAAATAGCCTACCGATTGCTGCCGCGGGCGTATTAAATCAAAATGCACCTTACGTCCCCGTGCAAGAGTCTGTATCAGTTAGCCCGTTACGCGCCTTTGTTAAGGCCGCTTCTACTGTAGGGTTAGGTGTTGTGAGAAAACAAATTGAATACTTTGATATTAGTTGGTAATAGAATAAACCGAGGTGTTATGCAATGTATTAGTAATTTGCTGATAATAAGGACATTATTGTTCAGAGATGAGGTAGGTAAAAATTACCTACTTCTACTAAAAAATCGAAAACTGCGAAGCTGTGGTCGGGTTGCTAATCTATACAAATAAATAAGATTGAAGTGTCTGTTTGTAATGTCAAAATAACAGCTTTTTACTAAATGCATATGAAAGTATATATGGTACTTATAACAAAAATAATTTTTTTTTAAATTTTGTCTGTCTGACTTGTGTAGCTGATGTCATAAGGAGTAATTAGGCTACTTTTATTTTAGAAAACTAATTAGGGTTCCGCGCAAAAAAATTAAAACCCAAATAACACGCGAGCGAATTCGCGGGGAACAGCTAGTCAAATAATAAATCTGTAACTATGGCGTCAGTAACTATGACCTAATTATCTAGATGTACCTATAAATAGTAATATCTTACTTTTCGGTATCCTTAGGAATAGTAAAATTATTTAGTAGAAATTATTTTAGTGAGCAATAAATAGTGAGCCGTGGTAGCTCAGGAGATAAGCACTCGCTGTAAATATCAGAATACGCGAGCAACCTAGGTTCGAACCCCGCCGGCACCAATGAAATTGTTAATTATAATTTCAAGTGCTGATTTACCAAGTGCTCTACGGTGAAGGAAAACATCGTGAGGAAACCTGCATGTCTAAGTCCACCAACACGCATTGGTGCAGCGCGGCGGACTTTTCCTAGCCCTAAAAACCTTCTTAGAAATGAGGGGAGGCCTGTGCCCAGGATTGGGACGTAGTAGGCTGTAACTTTAATAAAATAGGAATATTCATCTTGGAATTATAGGTCTCACGGTAAATTAAATGTGCACTTAGTTTATATTACTGTTTTAGAATTTAGCACAAGTAAATAAATAAAAGTGTAGGACGTCCCCCTACTAGATGAGATACAGGCGTGTGTGTATGTAGGTATAGTACTGTATATAAGTCGGTAGAGATAATGTGATTATATTTGTGTTATTTGCAACAGTACAGCGGTGCGGGAGGTACCCGTGGCAGTGGCAGCACGCTGCAACAGCTGCTCATGCACTCGCACCACCGAACCCTCAATGGTAACTCAACTCATACCACCTACTCCACCAAATATATTTTATTTCATCACTTGATGTTGAGTGGATGTTGTGGACCACGCACCTAGGTACTACTATCCTCGATTAAGAATTAAAATGATGCGTTGTCATCCCTGTGGATTATGATGGAATGCGTCGTTTCTCTCATCATACGAAACACGAACGCATTGAGCTGCTATTTTACGCTGGTATTTTGTAAGAGTGTGGTCTTTCCCCCAGTCGAGCGGACATATTCGTGCTGCAAATACCACGTTAACTGCGTGTCTTAAGGGTGCTTAACAACTTTTCCCTGAAACATCAGCCTTATTTGCAAGTTTGTTCTGCTACGCGAGGGACATATCATAACGTAAGTTGATTGGAACAGACAAATTGCACTCGACCGCCAAACAACCGACAAATTAAGGTATTTCCCTCAAAAATGTTAAGCTGAATTCGGTATTCGCCATTGGTGTGGTTATTTATTAATAGTGGTGTCAAACACTAAATCTTCACATACTGAGGCAGCAGCATTACTAGTTTGAGAGTATACACTTTTTTTTTATAGAATAAGGGTGACAAACGAGCACACTGTCCATCTGATGGGGAAATGGATGCTGTGACCCATAGACATCTACATCCATCCTCAATAATGAATCATAATGCAGATGCGTTGTCACCTGTGAGGACTAAGATGGAATGCCTTGTTTTCAGTAAAAAGGGTTTTCGGTTTTCTACAACCATCATACGAAACACCAACATTGAGCTGCTATTTTACGACGGTATTCTGTGAGAGCGTGGTCCTTCCTCCGTCGAACCGATCTATTCGTGCCACCATTATAATATAACTGTTGTAGTCTGGCTCTACCACATATAAAAGTATACTAGTCACTACTTATTCACTCACTCATCACGAGATCTCCAAAACTATACGCCCGATTGACTTGAAATTTGGCGTATACATATTAATTTCTCGACGTAAACAAGCTGTAACACAAAATTCATCCCCTCAGGGGATGAAATTGTGTTACATTTCATCTCCTGTAAAAATTTGGATTAATGCTTATTTGTGCATTAATCCAAATTTTTTGGGGTTTCGAATGCGTTTGTGTGTGTGTGTGTGTGTGTGTGTGTGTGTGTGTGAATGAGTGAGTGAGTGAGTGAGTGAGTGAGAGAGAGAGAGGCGGGCGGTGCGTCAGAGCTGTGACGTAGCGCCGTGGGCTGGCGGCTCGGTGTGACGGCGTGCGTGTGTGTGCGTGTGTGCGCTACAGCTGTGACGGCGTGCGTGTGTGTGCGTGTGTGCGCTACAGCTGTGACGGCGTGCGTGTGTGCGTGTGTGCGCTACAGCTGTGACGGCGTGCGTGTGCGTGTGCGCTACAGCTGTGACGGCGTGCGTGTGTGCGTGTGCGCTACAGCTGTGACGGCGTGCGTGTTGCGTGTGTGCGCTGGCTGACGGCGTGCGTGTGTGCGTGTGTGCGCTACAGCTGTGACGGCGTGCGTGTGTGCGTGTGTGCGCTACAGCTGTGACGGCGTGCGTGTGTGTGCGTGTGTGCGCTACAGCTGTGACGGCGTGCGTGTGTGTGCGTGTGTGCGCTACAGCTGTGACGGCGTGCGTGTGCGCGTGTGTGCGCTACAGCTGTGACGGCGTGCGTGTGGCGTGTGCGCTACAGCTGTGACGGCGTGCGTGTGCGTGTGTGCTACAGCTGTGACGGCGTGCGTGTGTGCGCTACAGCTGTGACGGCGTGCGTGTGTGTGCGTGTGTGCGCTACAGCTGTGACGGCGTGCGTGTGTGTGCGTGTGTGCGCTACAGCTGTGACGGCGTGCGTGTGTGCGTGTGTGCGCTACAGCTGTGACGGCGTGCGTGTGTGCGTGTGTGCTACAGCTGTGACGGCGGCGTGCGTGTGTGCGTGTGCGCTACAGCTGACGGCGTGCGTGTGTGTGCGTGTGTGCGCTGGCTGCTGACGGCGTGTGCGTGCGTGTGCGCTACAGCTGTGACGGCGTGCGTGTGTGCGTGTGCCGCTACAGCTGTGACGGCGTGCGTGTGTGTGCGTGTGTGCGCTACAGCTGTGACGGCGTGCGTGTGTGTGCGTGTGCGCTACAGCTGTGACGGCGTGCGTGTGCGTGTGTGCGCTACAGCTGTGACGGCGTGCGTGTGTGCGTGTGTGCGCTACAGCTGTGACGGCGTGCGTGTGTGCGTGTGTGCAGAGGCCGGCGGCGGGGCGGCGGCGGGCGGCGACAACCAGCTGGCGCGCTGGTTCTCGCCCGAGCTGCTGGCGCGCGCGTCGGCCGGCAAGCTGCCGTCCGTGCACGTGCCCAACGCGCTCTCGCTCGAGGACCTGGAGCGGCACCACCACGCGCCGCCCGTGCGCAACTGACTCCCTCGCGCCCCACACACTCCACTCCCCGCCGACACGCCTCCACACTCCCCCAACAAGTCAAGTCCCCCCAACCCGCCCCATACTTATCAACGTGCCCTCAAGCCCCCAACGTCCCCTTACTCCCCAACATGCCCTCATATCCCCCCAACATGCCTTCAAACTACCCCAACATTACCTCAAACTCTCCCAACATTACCTCAAACTCCCCCAACCTCCTCCATCTTCACGCTCATACTCCCCTTACGTACACCATGTCGACCACACACCTCCCAAACCATTTACACTCTCCCATCACCCCCACTTTCTCCCAATCCTTCCCATTACCTATCCTCCACAACTTGCATCGTGATGCTCTCGGCTAGCGTGTAAGATGTCGAATTGAATATCAAAAAAATTATAAACTTTGTGTCAAAATATCAAACAAAACGGACTGTATCAACTTGTAGATCTGCTTACGATAGGTCTAATTAAAATAAACTCATAAAGTAACCCTTTCTGATGACTTGAAATTTTTAAACCCACACTCGAGTAGACTTACAGAATTATACAAATCAACTTAAAAAACAAATTATGCTAATACAAGTGTCTCCATTATCGATGACTTCCATCTTATATGAATTTTAATATATTTTCAAATCTATGATTATTGAATACAATCATTACAAATTATGTAAGCGAATAAGAAACATTGTGTATAAGCTGTACCTCGATATTAAATTATGTTCTACTATTGTGACCATTTTTATGTACTCAAACTTTCAACGCGTGGAAGTCACACAAAAATATTTTCAGTGTAATAAAAACAAGCTAAAGCGTATGTTTGAACAATAAGCAATAACAATTGTTGTTTTGTAATTTACAGTATGTTCTGTATTCAATTTTGGAGTTGATTTATATTCTACCGAGTTTAAGTCGTTCTACTCAAGACTTATTTAGGTGTGCGGCTGAAATTTAAAGATTCCTTGCAATTCAAAATACTTGTGTTAGCATGTAAAACAAATAATATGTTTATTTTGTGAAAGATACCATTTTTTTTTTAATTAAGACAAAATTTATAATTTAAATTGCAACAGGCAGTATTCATTGACAAGTCTGCTGGCATTCTGTAAATTTTAACAAGTGAACTGTTTAAAAAATTTCGATGTTTCTCTAACAATTTGTAAGGCATGCTAGCTAGCATTGATTGGAAGACGTAAATCACTTTTAAGATATTTATATATATTGAGATCAGATGTATGGCCATCGCTTATGAAATATTTGGAGTCAATATATTTCAAAGCTAAATCAAGTAACAGTTGGTATAATGACAATAAGCAGTAGCTATACGTCTGAAAGCCCTCGTGTTGATCGCCAGGGCAACTGTCGGACAGCTGAGATGCTGTCACGAGATATGTGACGTGAAGAAGAGAGGAAAAGGTAGCAGCTGATAACGGGGCTCCAGTTTGGTGTATTTCTTTTTAGTAGTGTTGTGAGGTAGCGCTTTTGTTAATCCGCGGACAAAATGGCCACCGTGCACCTGATATTATTTGACGACCCTGTATCAGCTACCTTTGTATTATTTACACGGTGCGAACAATTTTAAAATGTCTCTTGAAACTGTGACAAAGTAATGATTGTAAGAAATATTCTAGAATTGTTGTTTCTTGCGTTCAAAGCTTTTGTCGTAGGTCGGTTGAGGTTGAGTGATGTACGTGAGTTTGCGTGTATGAGTGCGAGCGAGTGAGAAATATTTGTATATGTGTCTACGGTTGTGTTTGTATGAGTTTTTGTTACATCATTTTTTGAGAGGAGAAGAAAGATTTAGGTTGAAAAAATAAAGAGATTTTTCGTGTCTATACACACTTTATCGACAAGGAGATAGACGACATTATTAGGGTGATCTCTTTTCACCCGATAACTACTTTTTGAGAGAGCAACTAAGGATCTGCACAAGTCCGACCCGCAGTTGTGTTTGGAGTTCCTGAGTTTCTTTATTAATTTATTTTTCGAACCCGATATGTCGTATGTGACTTGTATATAGCATGTCAATTAAAATATCCCGTACTCTAGTGTTGCCATATTGATCCCCGTTTCGCATTTAACATTATGTTTTGTTTGGACTTTTTACCTTAAGACAATAGGCTATGTATGTATTAGACATTGTCGGAATTATCATGAGCTAACAGCAGTAGTCAAGATATTTTTTATAACAACAAAACGATTTAATTAAGACTAAAAATAATTCATTTTTGACGTCTATAATATACCTAATGGATTTCCGAATAATAACAATAAAAAATAAAAGTTATTTTTCACATTCCTCTACTAAATATATTTGTACACAGAGTTGTATCTGCGAAAAAGAAACGATTGTGGGGTTTCTAGTACTGGCAACACTTAGTCAACACGTCGTACAGAATAACGTTTGTACCGTCCAAGTAAATTGCCAAGTCTCTGCTCTAATTGGCGCCCAAATAGCGATAGCAGCATTGTATTGTTGTTCAAGTCGCCTGTGCCTTGTTTTGGAAAGAACGAGACTGCTGCACCTGTGCGGCGGGGTGTACGGAGCAAACGAAAACCGATTCTTTTCATGGCTTTGTTACGCGATGACGAAGGACCAGCGCTGGCATCGCATTAGATGCGGCTGCCGAGCGATTTTGGTTCTTATTTAGGGACGATAGAAGCGAAATTTCTGTTTTTTCGGTGTTGGTGGCTCGGCAACGATGGGCCGCTTGCATATTTACGAAATGAAATGTCTCCTGTAAGCTTTAAATTATTGATTAAAGAAAAATTTTAAAGTTGATTTGTTGGTTTTACTTTCTACCAAAAAACTAATAATACTAATTTCAATCTATGATCGAGGATATCATGCTTACTACTGCACAGAGTATATACATACTACATAGTACGTGACAGCCTTGTGACTCATTATTATAATGTCCTCCAGCAGGGCTAGCATGGGCAGGAGACAGTTTTATCCCCGGGGAAAGGAGAAAATGTTTATCCCCTCGCTTAGTTTTATCCACCCTTCGAGCATGGGCACACCGGTGGAAATAATATCCACAGTAGATAAAATGGGAGATAGACTTAGATAGATTTTTGTATGAATACATTTGAAGGGGACAATTTTATCCAATTAACTAGGATAAAATTGTCCCCTTCAAATGTCAAAAAAGCATAATTTTTTATCTTTCATTTGGCCCCACGCTACGGACGGGGGATATATGTCTACTCGTTATGTCAAATGGTATCCCCATTTGACATAACGAGTAGACATATATCCCCTATACTTATCCCCGTTGCCGTGCTTTGACATAAGGACAAGATAATTTTATTTCTTGTCAGTGGATATAATCGGGGGATAAATTTTTTGTTCCCAGCCCATGTAGCCGGGCAGACGACTTTTGGTCACGGCGGCCAGTCTTAACGAGACTATCCATATATGTATAGTCTGTTCGCTAAGATAGTGCCGGTACACCAGGAGGCGCACTTATTATTTTGTAAGAATAAAGTAGAATACTATTTTATTCTTATGGTTATTGTAATAAAATACGAATATAATTAATAAAAACAAGTTAGGTAGCAAAGAACCTTTCACTGCGGCACTTTGTTTTAAAACTCCAAGTTCTTCGGGTGTACGCCGCACGCGGTGACCTATGATGTCGGTGCGGTGCCTTTGACAAAATGCGGTACGTGCCAAGTTGGCGCGACACAGGACACCGCATCTAAGCGAACAGACTATACTTAGGACAGGATTATAATGCCAGTGTATGCGCAAGCACACGTGCAATCTCTATTTCCTTTCTCATAATTCGATGGGACAGCAAACTGACACGACCAGAGATAGATCAGGCGATTTTTACTTTAAAATTAATCAATAAATTGCTACATGATTACTATAAAAAATCAACAGCTTTACGTGCTTTCCGAGGCACGGGGATGAAACACCGCCAACTTCTGACTCCGGGTTGCTACTGAGGATTTCTCGACAGAAAAAGTCAACTTATATTTGTTTTTGGCGTCAAATCCCGGATTTGCACCTGGGACCACACGATCAGCACCCGCGTTTACGACTCTTAAACCAACGAGGCAGTCAAGCTCTAACCAAGGGTGGCTATAGTCCCACTATGGACGAGCCTTTGAGTGGTGTTGGGATTTCGGAACCCTAAAATACGGATAAATAAAAAATACAATGGTTTTCTTTAAACATTTATTTAAATTTTTCCTTTTTTTTCTTAACTTGTGCACTGTTTCAATACCTTTATTAAAACTAAAGAATCTTTTTTTATTTATTGGTATAAATATAATCAAGTCTATATTTTTGATTCAGTTGGGATTTTATTTAAAAAAAAAAAAGCTGTCTGCTACAGTTTAATGCATTCAAAGCATGTGGGTTGAGATGTATCACTCTTGCTCTCACAGGTGGGCAACGTGAGGATAGACTTGAAAAAGTTATTCTGGCGAGTGCTGTAAAAACGACAAATTAGTGTTATTAAAGATGGTTAATTATAGAGATATTTGAAGGTTTTTTTCTAGGCATGATTATACAAGGCAACCAGGAAGCTATTTAATAGAAGGGTCTTTTAAACCGCCGCATAATGGCCATATCATCTGAAACAGAAGACGGGTAAAGCAGCATCTTTCTGACGAACACTCAATAGAAAACTACGGTTGCTTGCCAAGCGTGGTAACTATGGCAAATATCCCAACTATGAGACTAGCTATGGGAAAAGCCTATGTTTAGCAGTGAACCTTGATAGGCTGTAACTATGATGATCGCGATGAAGCGTGTGAAATGAGCACATAGTCCATAGTATATTAACGTATTCTAACGCTGTGTATGGGAGTCGTATGGTAAAAAAGTCAAACAATCTTGTTCACAGAGACACAAATTCATAATCCAGAATAATGCCAGGTCAGTTCAGTTTTTAAATCACTTGATAATCGAGTCCACTCGTCACTCTGTCTTGCTGTTAATTTTTAATAGTGTCACTACCTGTTCCACTTTTGCTTACCAATGGTGTAACTATCTCACTTGTACTTCAAAAATTGATTGATGATGCTTGTCTACCACAATGAGTGCACACTGATGGTGAGTGGATACTGTAGCCTGTAGATCTACTAAGATGGAATAGTACAGTACTAGTAACAAGTGGTAAAATTAAAAAATTTGTACAACCGACTTCAATTTAAATTATTAAGGATAAATAATAGGATAGCTTTAAACGTGGTAGAGCCATGCTGCAGCTATATTACTGGTATAGTTGTAGCACGAATGTGTAGACTCGACCGGGGAAGGACCACGCTCTCACAGAATACCAGCGTAAAATAGCAGCAACGCTACTGTGTTTCGTATGGTGAGTGTAGAGAACCGGAGACCCTTTTTACTGGAAACGAGGCATTCCATCTTAGTCCTCGCGGATGACAACGCATCTGCATTTTGATTCATAATCGAGGATAGATGTGGATGTCTATGGGCCACAGCAACCACTTACCATCAGGTGAACTGTGTGCTCGTTTGTCACCCTTATCACATAAACAAAGTAACAACAAAAGTAAGTAACACACATAAAAAAAGAATGTACAGTCGAATTGAGTACCTCCTCCTTTTTGAAGTCGGTAGAAAAGGGTCTCTGGGTCTCTACACTCAGGATACGAAACACAGCAGCATTAAGCTGCCATTTCACGCTGGTATTTTATTAGAGCGTGGTCTTTTCCCCGTCGAGCCGACTCACTCGTGCTACAACTATAATATAGCTGCATTGTATCACAATGAACAAAAGTAAAGACAAAAGTAACAGAGTTTTTCATGAAACAGCATATGCTGCAGAACTAAGTCTGCTTGCTAATTTTGATATATGGAGGCTCCATTGAAGCTTCGCGTCTAGTGTTATTTCAAGAAAAATGGTGGTATAGACTCAGTTCCTCCCCATTTAACATTATATTATTTTTAAGTTTTAGTGCCATTTAAATGCATATTATTAACATTAAACCAATTTACTAATTTAGATATAGCATAGCATTATTTACTTCTTCATGTTTTAATAATTGTCGTTTCAATTTGAAAATTAATGAAGTGTCATCAGCAAACAATACTATATTATGGTTATCCCCTACTATGTAAGGTAAGTCATTAATATATACAAGAAACAGAAAGGGGCCGAGAATTGAGACTTGAGGCACGCCCATTTGCACTATCGACCCGATTAATTTAAGAGCATTACTTCTTACACCGTAGTGTTGTCGTTTCCTGATTAATATTTCATGGTGAACACAATCGAAGGCTTTGGATAGGTCACAGAATATACCCAAAGCATCCTGTGAATTCTCCCATTCATTGAAGATATATTTAATCAGCTCAACACCATTATCAGCTGTCGAGCGACCCCTTGTGAAACCGAATTAATTTTTATGAAGTAAATTATTTACATTAAAAAAAAAACATTTGATCAAGAATAATTTTTTCAAAAATTTTACTAAGTGTTGGCAGTACAGAAATTGGTCTAAAATTGGCGGGGTCTAATGTACTATGTAGATTTAAATAAAAGTATTACTTTACTATGCTTCATTAAATCGGGAAACACACCATATTCGATACTAGTATTAAAAATAATAGCAAGATGAGGTGCGATTATATCGATTATAGACGCAATAACTTTAACGGAAATCCCCATAGATCCGCAGTTTTCTTAATATCAATAGTTTTAAAATATTAACTATCTTAAATATTTTACAATACCTTTTGATCATATTTCATTTTGATTGAGATTCGCATTTACATTTTGTTTAAGTAATGATTCGGCGACAGCAGGAGAAGAATTCAGTGACTTAGTGGTTAAGATTGGAATATCAGTAAAATGTATCTCAAAAACCATTGCAAATCTGATTCAGTTAATTTGTTGTTAAAACTTAACCGGTAGTTTGAATTGCGAGAGTTGACCTTACCAGTTTCACTATTAATTATACTCCACGTCATTTTAATTTTATTAGAAGCCGTCTTAATTTTGTTGCTCAAATGCAAAGACTTGGCTGTGGAGCACACTCCTTTAAATATTTTTGAATATTTTTTTACATATTCCCTAAATTCGACGCTAGGATTATATGACCTTACATGGTAAATTTCATATAACCTTTGTCTGCTCTTATGGACTCCTACTGTCGCCCATTCATTGAATGCCTTCCGACTGTTCAAGGAGAATGTTTTAGAAGTAAAAATATTATCAAATTCATTGCAAATAAGCTTAAACAATGTTCCATACAAAAAATTTGGATGTTATGCTTATATGCTCTTCTTTTCAGTTTTACGCATTTTTTTCATAAAACTTTATTCTAGCTCCACATAGAAATAGGAAAGCAATTTAAATACTTGTGCCTAACTACGAACCATTAACAAACCGCGGAATTTCCTGGGATTGCCATATAAATTAAAAACCGTTTTTCAAACAAGTTTGTTGATGCCGTTCTTTGAAATTAAATTAATGTCAGTCTTTTTTGATTGGAATAAATAATAATCTAATATTACCAGTATTATATACAGTCGTTTTTAAGTAAAAAGGGTCTCCGGTTCTCTCAACTCGGCATACAAAACATAGCAGCATTAAGCTGCTACTTTACGCTGTTATTCTTTGAGAGCGTGGTCATTTCCCGGTCGAGCAAATTCATTCGTGCTACAACCATAATATAGCTGCAGCTCTACCACGTATAAACACATACCACCACACAGCATCATAATGTGATATATTTAAATAAAACTGGTATTTACGGATTTTATCGCTTATATTAAGTTAATTATAATGTGTAGTGTTAAACAGGAGGTGGGCAGCAATATCTTCCTGATAACATCTCAGACTAATATAAACTGCAGTTTTTATTAATCTGAGTTGTTTTATCCCTGATTATAACTGAAAATAATAAAAAAAAAACCGTGGTTGCCAACTCATCTACATGGCAACTATGGCAAATATCCCTCCTATGAGGCAATCCATGGGGGAAGCCTATATTCAGTAGTGGACTTTTATAGGCTGTAACGATAAATGTCGAAACGAAAAAAGAAAAACACAAGCCATTTTTAAATTAGAAAAAAAAACATGAAGGTCTGGTCTGTTTCCACTAACCTCCCATTTGGTACATATTTCAAGGTTTGATTTTGCTTGGTTGTTTTTTCGTTTTTAAATTAGCTTCATCAGAATAAATGCAGTTTCAATTAGCACATAAGGCATGGAAAGGTTTTTCTACTCGTTCTATAATTTCATAAGAAATTCATAAAAAATGGGTTTTATCTGGGACACATTTATATTTATATAGTGTGTCCCTCAGTAAAGTGCAAGCCCGAAAGGGGGCGAAATTAGACCATAAATTATCGACAAAAAATAAAAAAATATATTTTACTTTTATTTACGAATTATTTTTATGTCTTATGTAGACTCTATGAAAAAATAACGATTGGGGGCATAGTTCTGAGAAAATTAGAGATCATTGAAAAAAGCAGTCATAAGAAATGGATTTTTTTTTCACGAAAAGAAAAGTTAAAGTCATGATGCCACTTTTTTTGCGAGCTAATTGTTATTTTATCTTTACCGCTAAGTACGTGGCATAATATTTTTTTTATTTTAAAATAAACGACCCACTACTTTGGAAGAAATCGTTATTTTTTGTACATAGAGTCTACATAAGATATAAAAATCTTAATTCGTCAATAAAAAGTAAAATATATATTTTTTTATTTTTTTTCTATTTTTTTTTTGTCGATAATTTAAGGTCTAGTTTCACCCCCTTTCTGGGTTGCACTTTACCGAGGGACACACTGTATAAAACACGTTTACATAATATTGTACATATTTTACCAAATAGATAACTCACGAAAAAGGTTTTGCTCCAATGTATTTTTATATGTGTTTGCAATCGACTTTTTCTAATACATCTATATTCACAGATATGACACGAATAAGGTTTTTCCCCGGTATGTATTTTCATATGCCTTTGCAAATCACTTTTTGCAATAAATCTATATTCACAGATATGACATGAATAAGGTTTTTCTCCGGTATGTATTTTTATATGTCTTTTCAAATTACCTCTTGTATTATATTTATGTTCACAGATATTACACGAATAAGGTTTTTCTCCGGTATGTATTACCATATGTGTTTGCAAAGTGCTTTTCTTTGTACATTTATAATCACAATTATTACAACAGTACACTTGTTTAGCGACGTGCCCTTTAAGGTGTGCCAAAATGTAACGTTTATGAGACGTTTTGAATTCGCAAATATCACAATTAAATATTTCCTTTAGTTGTGGTACTGGAGTTTGTTCAACTTGTGTCCGAACTGCAGTGGTGTCCGAGTTCTTTTGCGTTTTATGACTGTATGAAAAGTGTTTGGCGAGAATTTCTTTTGTTGAAAATTTTTTTCTACAACCATCACATTCAAAAATGTATTTTGTTGATGCCCCAGATGTTTTTTTCGTAAGTATATTTACACTCTTTTGTTTCAAAATTTCCTTTTTCATAGCCTTTGCAGGATGCTTTCCTTTTCTATTAATTGGATGATTATCTTTTTTCACTTTAGGGTTGATTTAATAGTAGGGCCTTCAAAATCGAGGTTTTCTTTACTACCACTACTAACTCGTACTACGTTTGTGTTATCAGTAGAATTTGATTTAATCTTCTTCTCAGACGGTTCTGAAAAATTACTTGTCGGTGTGATGTACTGTTCTGAAATAAACACGAATTAAACATTTTATTTATTGTAAGACATTGCATCTTTATTGTAAGACACCATAAACGGTTTAGATTGGGCGGAGTTTATGCCTTATGGCATTCTCTATCAGTTAACCCAGGGAGAAATAGAGAAATTATAATATTTTACATAATTATACTAAATAATATTGCTAGGTATAAAGTATTTTAACCAATTACTCCGAATAATGTCTCTCATATTCATTTTTGGAAGGAAAGAATAGTGGAGAAACTAAATTCATATGATAATGATGACGTTCTTCTGATTATGTTATAATTATATTAATCTAACTAGCTGTTCCCCGCGACTTTGCCCGCGTGTAATTTAGGGATTCAATTTGCGCGGAACCCTAATTCTTTTTCCAAAATAAAAGTAGCCTAAGTTACTCCTTATAACATCTGCTATCTGCCAGTGTAAGTGCTGTCAAAATCGATCCAGCCATTTCGGAGATTAGCCGGAACAAACAGACAAACAAAAATTTTAAAAATTGTTGTTTTTAAACTTCAATTTTATTTATTTGTATAGATATAATCGCTGTTTGGAATTCCACACAGAACTAGTGTTATACACACAGTACAGTCGTAGTTGACGTGTAAGTGCGGCATAAGAGAATTCAACATCACATTTTGTCCCGTGGGTTGCGTAAGAGTCGACTATTGGTTTGCCAGAAAAATCTGATGGCTTCCGACAGATGGCGGTATAACCACCTCGTTTACTTCAGATGTAAAGTATCCAGACCGGCGACGGACAGCAGCGTCAAAGATGCTCACGTCTGGTTCTGCGATCCTCAATCCTACGTAAGCTACAGATCAAATTGTAGCTAAATGTTTGAGTTGACGAAAACAAACGGATAGTTCTAGAATATAGGAATTAGCTCCTACCACAGAATAAATTATTATTTTTATTTTGTTAAAAAAAAGTTACCCCACACTATGATTTTCTCCTGTATCGTGAAGGCAGTTAACAAACATAAATTGTACAAGGACAAACATCTAGACCCGGAACAATTATTTGTAGCCCATACAAATACTTGTTCCTTGCGGGATTCCAACCCGCGGCCCCAGTATTGCAACTCATTGCTAAGCCACTGCGCCACGGAGCTATCAGTTTGCTGAAAAACTTTATTGTTCAATGCGAGGAAGGCTAATATGCAACATCGAGGAAAATTAAGATTAAAACAACGTGAACGTCTTTGAAACTCAGATAATTTACCTACTTACCATTTTTAACCGACTTCAAAAAAAATGAGGAGATACTCAATTCCACTGTAGTGTTACCTCAGAACTTTTTTCTAGGTGAATCGATTTTGATGATTCTATTTTAATTGGAAAGCTGATGCTTATAATTTATACATCCCATATAAATTTGATCAAGATCTGACCAGTAGCTTTGGAGTTTTCAATACTAATACGCATTATTAAGGATGTCGGTTGTACAAAATTTTTAATTTCATTAGTTGTCTCTCTTCCTCTCTTTTTAAAAAACGTTACCTTCACGCTAGAATTTTCTCCTGTATCGCAGGGACAGTTTACATACATAGAACAGACCCAGAACAATTATTTGTAGGCCATACAAATACTTGTTCCGTCCGGGATTCGAACCCGCGGCCCTTAGCGCTGCAACTCATTACTAAGCCACTGCGCCACGGAGCCGTCACTTGTCTGTTTCACATTTTTTGCTATTTACAAACATGCGCCACGCGACTTCATTATTAATGAAAGAGTGGCAATGAGAAGTGCTGCTACTTTCAATCAATAACCAATATATGCTGATCTTGCATTAGTAGGCAGTCACTAGTACTGGGAGGTCTACTTACACTGAACGTAATTTTAAGGTCATTGGCATTTTACGCGAAAAATCGAAAATCTGCGAAGCTGTGGGCGGGTCACTAATCTAATAATAAATCTGTAACTATGGCGTCAGTAATTAAGTACCTAATTATCTAGATCTACATATAAATAATAATATATTAACTTTCGGTATCCTTAGGAACAGTAAAGAATGAAAAGTCGACATTCCTATTGTTATTTAAACACAGCACTGTGTGTACTGCTATTTGATGGCAGAAATAGGTAAGCGGAAGAGGGAGGAGTCCATCTGGGTAGACTCAAATAGTTCAACTCCTAGGCAAAAATGGGGTCACACCACCTAGTAACGACACTAACAAATTGGCAAAGATAGGTGGTTGCTTACCAGTTGTAAGTAGGTATATCATTAATCAACATGAAATCAATACATCTTAGTGACGTACACACTGGCTGCATTTGTACAGGGTAAAATATTTATAAATATATTTATACATAAGTAAAAGAAAATGTCTAAAAAAGCTTTTAAAAAAAAATCTTTCTCCATAAGAGTAGTTTTAAGTGCACTTTGAATTTAGGCAAAGGCAAATCATTAAATCAGTTACATTGCACATGAAGCCCTCTTTATTTTTCTACCAACTTCAAAAAGGAGGAGGTACTCAATTCGACTGTATGTTCTTTTTTTATGTGTGTTACCTCATAACTTTTTCTAGGTGAACCCATTTCGATGATTCTTTTTTTATTTGAAAGCTGGTGCTTCTCATATGGTCCCATATAAATTTGATCAAGGTCTGACCACTAGTTTTTGAGTTATCCTTAATAATTTATATTGAAGTTGGTTGTACAAAATTTTTAATTTTTAATTATGTGTTCATGGACTACAGTAACCACTTGCTATTAGGTAAATTGTAACTTATTTTAATAATATCAAAAAAGATATCTTACCTGTTTCATGATTCCCATTTTCTTCAAATTCGGAATTCTCATTTTCGAAATTCTCTTCCTCAACTTTAACAGATTCAAGGTTCAAAATTTCGTCCTTACAATCATTTTCTATATTACACTCTACTGGCCAGATATCCATATGATAAATTGGTGTGAATTGAATCTCATCCCTAGCCTCATGCGGTTGTGGTATTGACTGAAACCAACATTTTTTTAAAAATAACAGTAAAAGTCAGCGTAGTAGTGGCGTAGGAGAATCCATACTACCCCATACAACCCCATACCATCCCGCAGATGTCGTAAAAAGGGACAGAGGGAAACTGAAACAGGAGATGGGCAACAACATCTTCCTGACAACAACTCCAAAAATAATAAAAACTGGACTAAAGTGAACGGTTCCGAATAAACTTAAATAAGAATGTAGATAGTTCATCCATCTTGAGAATTGAGAGTAAGTTGGATTGAAGGACAAACTTAAATTTGCAGTAGAAAAAACATTCTCCCATATGGCAACGGGAAGCAGCATAGGAAGCGCGAGACAGGTAGTGATCATCAAGGTGCCTGCCAAGTGATGATTAAGGAAAATACTTCCTTATAATGCGAAGGACCCATCAAGCAGTGAACTTATATTAAAAAGAAGTATAATACAGTGGACCGTGTAGTGGCGGTGATGTAAGAATATCCACTACCCTATATACCTACTCACAGGACAGGTGTCGTAAGAGGTGACAGAGGGAAACAGAGCAGGAGTTGGGCAGCAGCATCTTGCTGATAACAATTCAGTCTAATATAAACTGCAGTTGCCAACCTGCCAAGCGTGGCAAATTTGGCAAAATCCCTCTTATGAAGAAATCTATGAGGGAGGCCTATGTAACATAGGCCTTCCTCATAGATTTCTTCATAAGAACTGCTGAACATAGGCTATGTTCAGCAGTAGACGTTTTAATGGATGGAATGGATAATACCGTGGGCCCTCCTGCAAGTAACTGCTCCAGAACTGCATTCGACTCAATAGCCTGTTGTTGTAATCTTCTGCAACGAAGGAGTCTTGCATGACAGGTGAAACAGACAATTATGGGCCCCTCATTCTCATCCATCTGAAAATATGTCAGTTCGTAATAAATATGGAAAACTACTTAAATATATAAGTTTGTAATAAAATCTATTGGCTACCACAATTCTCTTCATCAACATCATTTTTTATAACATTGAAGTGACAAACGAACTTACAATCCACCTGATGGTAAGTGGCAACTCAGCCCAAGGGCACCTGCAACAAACTTCAAGCAAAGGCTACAGATGTGATGTTACCTCTGAGGACTAAGATGTAATGCTTCACAACCTGTTATTATACTGACTCTCAATGTCCGTCACACTCTAACACATACTGCTGCTTGGTGGCAGAAATAGGTAAGAGGATGATAACTACCCGGACACACACCGAGGCAGAAAAAAGTCCTACCACCTAGTGAATCATCAACACTGCAACAACACAGTCCTAAGCCAGCTACACTCATTGACTTCCTGTCTTACCAGATTGCCACTATCTAGTGGAGGGCCACTCTACAATTTGCTTACCAGTATGAGGCTACCACTCGAGAATTATGTTTCCCCATCTGTTGTTAGTTCTGCAAGCTATAACAACACAATTTTCTAATTAATTTAAAATGTGAGTATCAAGTATGTAGGAGTCCCCATGACATTAACAGACATAATTTTAAAAGCAGTAGATTCAGACTCTTGGGACCCTCACAGAGGTATTTTCAAGTTTGGGCTTTCAAAATTCAATCTTACTAAACCTACTTTCAAATTTTAACATTAAACTACTAGCATCACTATTAACATTACAAATACTTTTTTTTTCTTTATATTACTAAACAGATCGACACAACCTTACAATAAAACATAGTCCCACAAAACTGTTTACACAGTTTGTCTGTGGGATCCAGAGTCTCACAATAATACTTAATGGCTAGATATGGTACAAAATTTTATCTTATTGACATAATGATAGAGTGTCTATAAACCCTATTTTTAAATACATTTTTCTTGGTCTCGTGTCGAATATCTTTGGGCAGACTGTTCAGAAGATACGGAATTTGTTTCTTTAATGTTCTATCTCCAAAGTAGTTTTTTATTCTAGGTACTTCGAACTTACCCTCGGACATCGACCGGGTACCTTGATTGTGTTTTACAATCGTCAAGCTTAGGTTTTGACAGTCATGGTATTTTATAGCCAGTAGATATTTATGCTTTAAACTAACCGGTAGAATCTTACAAATTTTAAATAATTGAGAGTAGTTACCTTTGCAATTAGCTTTAGTTTTTTGTTTACAAGTAATTTTAAAAATCTAATCTGAAGAGCTTCAAGCTTATCAATATTACTTTTGAATGTAAGACCATAACTGTCAAGAGCATAACTGAGAATATAATCTATAAGTGAGAAATACAGGGTTTTCAATGTAGTAACTGGTACTTTAAAACTTAAGTGGTAGAATTTACTCATGCGATCTACCCTTTCAATAGGCTTACATTTACAATTGAATAGGTTATCATAATTGCAAGAATAACTATGAGTATACATAAACGGAGGTGAATTTAAAGACTTTAAGTAAGGTGAGTGTATGATGAGTAATTTAGTTTTATCTGAATTCAAAATGATACCATTATTGTGCGACCACCTAACGACCGCATCTATATCATGCTGCACTTGGCAACAGGTCTCAGCGAGATCGGTACCGGCGCGTAATGTACATAGATCGTCCGCGAACATATAAGCCGAGCAGTGGCGGAACACTCCACATAGACTAGTTACGTGTAATAAGTAGCAGATTGGCCCAGTCCCTGATCCCTGCGGAACTCCGCATCCGACATAGGTCTCCTCGCTGAGCGTGTCCCCTACCTTCACACGAAAAGAGCGCGCCGTTAGGTAGTCGCGGAACCATTGGTTTAACGGTTGCCCCACATCACATTCGTCCATTCCATTCAAGTGTGTCCGTTACTAAGGTGTCGAAGGTTTTTAAAATCATAAAAAACTAACACTACAAATTTTTTATCTTCTAAATATGAATTAATCTCATCTCTAAATTTTGATAACAGTGTGTTTGTACTTTTACCCTTTTGAAAGCCATATTGGCATTCATTTAATATTTTATTCTTTTGTAGATAACTTCCCAGTTGATTTACTAAACATTTTTCAATAATTTTGTCAATACTAGATAAAATAGCTATAGGTCTATAATTAGAAAAAGCTTTACAGTCACCTTTTTATGGATGGGACGAATGATGGTTTCTTTTAATTTTGATGGAAATTTATGCAGGCTAACAGATAAATTAACTAACTTAGCTAATATGGGACTGGCTTTATCCACAACTAATTTCAAATCTGACATCCGCACAAGATCGCTACCAGGTGGTTTGTTTTTGTCCATCTTATCGTTTACCTGTTTCACATCTTTACTACTAACTGGCTGCCATCTCATGCACATGTCCGATCTCTTAACGTAGTTATCTCTTACCAACCATTTGTCAGTGCATACATGTCTTATTTTATCTATTTCGCTAGAAAAACTAATAGCGAACTTATCACATATCTCCTTTATACTAACTTGCCCTTCCATATTTGAAAGTATTAAACTGTCTAAAGATTGCCTATTCTTTCCTAGTACCTAAATTATTTATCTTATCCCATATTTTCTTAATATTATTATTATTACAATCTAATATACTCTGCTTATCATACTCGACATTACATTTAAATATGGCTTTGTTACACTTATTTCTATATTTAGTATAGTTCAGTCGTTTTATCATATTTTTTGGATCATTGCACCATATATTATTAAAAAGTCTGTCTCTTTCCAAAATAATTTTTATAAATTCTCGTTTATCCAGCTTTTGTTGTTCCTATTACTTTTATTTAGCTTTATAGGTTGATATCTGTAACATTATATATTAGTGAAAGATTTATATAATTCTATTGGGCAATTTATATCAAGTAAATTATCGAAGTTAATAGACAGTAATTTTTCTCTAACTAAACGGTTGTCTAAAATACGACGAGCGGCTGTTCGCTGTCGCCGTGTCACGTGTTCATTGACATGACCGGCCGGCGGCAGCGGCGTCGCTCGCGCCGTGTCGATGTCGGCGCAAGTGGGGCGTATATCGGGTTCGCGTTTCCATTGTATCGCGACCGAGACATAGTAATGGTCTGAAATCTTGTGTTTTATTACCGCAGAATTAATTAATGCTAAAGGCGCGTCGATGTCGGCGCAAGTGGGGCGTATATCGGGTTCGCGTTTCCATTGTATCGCGACCGAGACATAGTAATGGTCTGAAATCTTGTGTTTTATTACCGCAGAATTAATTAATGCTAAAGGCGCTCTAATATACATATGATCTAAGCATGATTCCACCAAATTACCCTTAACTATTTCCCTACGAGTTACATCACATATACATTTAATAAACCCATACTCCGCTAATATATTTTCATATAAGATGACTCGGTTATTATAATTATCTAAAAGGTCAATATTTATATCTCCGCAAAAAATAGCTTTAGGACACCGCGGCAGATTGTCTAATAAATTACGCAATTCTAAATAAAATTCTTGTAATCTATCCTGTTTAAAAAATCTGGGTGGCCTATACATGGAAATTAAATAAATTTGTTCATCACGAATATTGAGCGTAATGGAAACACACTCCGCCGAGCGCATAGTATTGGCGGCTGACTCGCTCACACGTGCACCGAGCTCGGCTCGCGAATACACCACCACGCCACCGCCGGTGCGCTCTTTACGGGTGTAAACATTAACAACAAATCCTGGAATTTTATAAAAGGAGAGTAATGAGAAGTTAATGTTTGGTTCGGTTACCACAATGACATCTAATCGATTCAAATTATTTCCCAGAGACACTAAAAATTCACTAAAGTGTTTTTTTAAAGAACAAATGTTAACATGTAAAATACAATGATCTTTATAATTGCTTATTTGTTGTAACCACGGATTTAAACTATCGGCACACGTATAATTGACAGACCCATTAATTATTGAGTCTAAATTATTTAAGTTATCGAATTTTATGCCGTAGGTTGATGGTTTATACTTGATAACCATCAACCTACATACATAAAGTCACTTATTATTAATTAGGTCGTGAATATCACTTTCTGCCCGCACACAAACTGATTTTTTTCCTTCAGCTTTCTTGACTAGGATCTTTCCATTTGAAACCCATATGTATTTGTAAAATCCCTTCACTTGTTTCTTTGTGTTCCATAATAGGGCTTGCATAGTTTTGGTCAAATCCTCGTTTATATATATTTTGTTAGTCGCCGATCCACTTGTTATCATATTACTTGTGGTTTCCGATAGCTTACGACGTTCAGCAAGCCAGTTGTCCCGCGATCCAGTCCCCGAGGTCTTGAAGCCCACGATGATAGGCGCCGGTTTGTTGTTCATTTTTGTTGGTCGCAACGTTTCACCCATTCAATTTCCGAGCTATTAACGTTGATTATGTTACATATTTTGTTGACAATTTCGTTAATGTTCTCGTCTGGTAACTGTTCAATGCCTGCTATTTCGAGATTATGTTTACGAGATGCCTGTTCGAACTCGTGAATTTTTTGTTCCAAAGCAGTGTTCTGTTTCTCCAAATAGACACATTTATTGTTAATACTGGTAACGGTTTTTTCAAGCTTCTGAATTTTATCTTTTGACTGATTATGATCTTTAATCAGTGAGTCGTATTTATCAGAGAGAAGGCTTAGGCTTTGGGTTATCGAGTCGAGGTGTTTTTTGAATTCGGGTATTGCATCGACTTTTCTCTGTATGTCCTTGAGAATTTTGGCACAATCCTGCAACTCATCATCCTGTTCTTCATCTTCCGATCCTTCATTCTCACAATTATTGCAATAGATTCTATTTTTCCCATTTTTTTATATACACCGCTAATCCTTTCACGCATCCCCTATGAAAAGTTCCCTGGCATGGTTTTTTATATCAACTGCAGTATGAAGTAAGTTCCAGATAAGTTTCGAGTTTGAATAGATTATTTTATCTCATAAGGATATGGGCAGCAGCATTTACTTCATAACAGGTCAGAATAATAAAAAACTGCAGTTGCCAACCCGCCTGCGTGGCAACTATGGCAAATAATAATAATAATACCAGAAATTATGCTAAAAATATATAAAGCATATATCTGAAAATCTGAAAAACACTTAAACTTACAACTCTGAAAGATCACAGAGAATGAGGAGAATTGATAAAAACATAATAATACATGGGCACTATGTTCTAGAAATTTTTTAGAAATTATTATTCCAGTACTCATACAACACATCTTAGAGCAGGGTTTCCTAACCTTTTTTTTGACCAGGGACTACTTTGATTTCTTTGTTGTAAACAGGGACCACAAAGTGAAAGACAAAACTATGTTAATCTAACAATAAACTTTAGTCACAACTTTTAACATTATTATACAATAAACTGAAAAAAAGCATTTATTTACAGTATTATTTGTGTATTTATTGTAAAAGAAATATAAAACATTGCGGTTTTGATTACGACGCGACGCGCGGTGTTGCACTACTGCCCGCGTGACGTAAAAATAATAAATGTGTTATTTAAAACGATTAGGTAAGTAAAATATTTAAATATTTCATGGACCATATTTAAGCTCTTGCGGACCAGTTGTCTTACTAGTAAGACTACTGGAAATTTTCTTCACAGTAGTCTTACTGGTAAGACTAATGGGAATTTCCTAATGAGAACTTCCCAATAGTCTTACCAGCAAGTCTATTGGGAAACAAGATATGCCAACATTCATAACAAATGGACTCACTTACATGCTTCCAAAAGGCTCAAATCCAAAAGATCCCGCAAATTACAGACCTATAACATGCTTACAAACGATATACAAAATTATTACAGGATGCATTAGTGAAATTATTTACAGACACCTTGAACAACAAAATATTCTTGCAGAACAGCAAAAGGGCTGCAGGAAAAATAGCCAAGGATGTAAAGAACAGTTGACAATAGATGCAATAGCCATGAAACAAGCACACAATAAAAATAGAAATATTCATATAATGTACATCGATTATAAAAAGGCATTTGATTCTGACCCTCATAGTTGGTTAATTTATGTACTAAAACATTATAAAATACATCCCAGTCTGATATCATTTTTAAATGCAGCCATGCTTCAGTGGAAGACGAAACTAAAATTAATTAATAACAGTTCCTTAACTACAGAGCCAATAAAATACAAAGAGGTATATTTCAGGGAGACGCTCTTAGTCCGTTATGGTTTTGTATAGCCCTTAACCCGTTATCAGAATTACTCAATAACACTAATGTAGGTTTTAAATTAAAATATAATAACTCATATCACATTCTATCACACTTGCTTTACATGGACGATATAAAAATTTATGCAACCAATAAAGCAGAACTTACTGAACTAGCAGACTTAACACAGTCATTTTCTACAGATGTAAAATGCAATTTGGTGTAGATAAATGCAAAGTGCATTCTATCATTCCCGGGAAATCAATAAACAATACATATATTCTCGATACAGGTGAACAAATAGAGCCCATGGACGAACATAGCACATATAAATACTTAGGGTTTCATCAGTCTAAACAGATACATCAAAAACAAGCAAAATTAGATTTAACTAAAAAATTCAAAATTAGAATAAACCAAATATTAAGAACTCAACTAAATTCACGCAATAGTATAAAAGCCATAAATACTTACGCAATACCGGTCCTCACCTATTCCTTTGGGATAATAAATTGGTCCCAGAGTGATTTAGTTAAACTTCAACGCACAATTAATACACATATGATAGCGAACAGAAAACACCACCCCAGATCATGTACACAACGTCTCACATTACCACGTCAAGATGGAGGAAGAGGCATCATCGATATACAAAATTTACACAACAATCTAATAGACAAATTACGCAAATATTTTTATGTAAAATCTGAACACTCGCAACTCCACAAATATATTTCAGATATTGATAAAAAACTAAATCCCCTTAACCTAAATGACAGAAATATTCAGCCAAGGATAATAAGTAAACAACAGAAAATAGCTTTGTGGTCACAAAAGTCTGCATGGTAGGCACCTTGCCGATCTCAATCAAGTACATGTCGACAGGCAAGCGTCAAACGAGTGGCTACGTCGCGGAGAGCTCTTCCCAGAGACGGAGGCTTTTGTGATTGCTATTCAGGATCAAGTGATTGATACTCGTAACTATAAAAAACACATAATTCGTATTCCCAACCTACCCACTGACTTATGTAGACGATGTCACAATAGTTCAGAAACAATTCAACATATTACTAAATCTATAGTTCAAACAGACTACAAACATAGACATGACCAAGTTGCTGCAATTATCCACCAAAACCTAGCTCACAAACATTCATTCATTTAAAAAAAAATCGCTTATTACAAATATAATCCCAGCACTATTTTAGAAAGTAATTCTGTTAAATTATATTGGGACAGAACAATTATAACAGACAAGACTATACATTACAATAGACCGGATATAACAATAATAGACAAAATTAAAAAATCTGTTTTTATAATAGACATAGCAGTTTGCAACACGCACAACCTCATTACTACACATTCTGAGAAAATGACAAAGTATGTAGACCTGGCTATCGAAATAAAAAGACAATGGCAAGTAAACTCCGTACAAATCGTTCCCATCATCATATCCATAACTGGTGTAGTTCCAAAGACCCTTCGAACCAGCCTCAATATACTTCAAATGCCTAAATCCACTATTACACTTATACAAAAAGCAGTCCTACTTAACACCTGTCGTCTTACACGAAAATTCCTCAACTCGTCATCATCATCATCATCTTTGTAGGTCTTTTCTTCTTCTTGCGGGCACACTTGGTCAAGGCCCGTGTGTCCGTTTTACTACCCCTTTAATACAGAGGGAGCAAAAAGAAACCATGAACAAATAATAATACTATTATATATAAGTATATTTAAATATCCGGAGTAAAATGTGCTCTAAAGTTCACATTCAGTTCGTCAACGAGGGATCTGATTTTGTACAAGCGGTCATGTGACGTAGCCTGGGTATTATCAGAAAAATGAAGCATGCGTAAAAGCAATTCTAATCTATTACGACTCATTCTTTTTTTAGCATATTGTTGTCCGAACATATCGTCATTTAGTCTTCTCGCATTAAAACTGTATAATCTCAAAACTTACTAATTTTACAGGAGAGCGTTTTAAAGGTTTAACGTGTAATATTTTTAATAGTAATGATCTTTTCAACATGTATTTTTTTATTTTTTGCTAGTTACATTATCTGTCTTTCAAATTAAGATAAAATTATATATAAATTTTGTTATATAGTAGCCAAAACGTAGATCAGAAAAATAATCGTTTTGAGTTTTAATACTTTTCTAGATAAAATGTTGCTTAATTTTTACGATTTAACTGAACATAAACACTTAATTTATTAAATACGATTAAATTTAAGGAATAAAATAATATTTTTCGCAGTATAACAATAATATTTTATGTAATATTTATTTCTTTCAGTACAATTATGAAATTATTTTTCTAAATATGAATTAAAACTTATACAACTAAAAGAAAATGGTTCAAAAAATAAGGCAACTATAAAATAAAATTAAGTAATTGATTAAATCACGTTAATCACTAAGTAACATGGCACTTAATAATTAGGAACTTGTTAACCAATAATCAGTCTTACTAATTATTATTTAATCTAAGTTTAAGATCTAGGTATAAAAGTACTATTTTTTTAATTATTAGGAACTTTATCCAGTCTTTTGAGTATTATTAATAGTTTGAATAAAATATCAAAAGCTTTAAGTATTAATTTTTAAAAATACAATTTAAAAAATACAAGTAAATCTATTCAATTTGTATCCTTTTTTATTTTAAATTATCGTCTGTTTCATAAAGATTACAGATTTTCATAAAATGGACGATAATATTCGGAATAGTTTTCTTATCAACTAAAGCTAATAAACCTCGCTTTTCTGATCGGCAATTTCAATTGGTGTGTTATATACTGCTTTAAAAGGGTAATTATCTCGAAGACCTTTTGCAGAGGTGGGTCCAACCTTTACCACTTGAAAATCTACTTGACTGTAGGAAGTTTTATAAAAGGAGCAAACGCAATTTTCCTTAGTGAATTTTAAGATTTTTATGTCATTCATCTTTATAGTTTCATTATTAGTATTTTTAGTATAATTGCGGCCTACATCATTACATAGAGACTTGAAATCTTTAAATTGAGTGTAATTTAATTCGTTAACTTTGTAAGATTTCCCAGTCTTTTTTGCTGTTCTGATCAATGAAACATACTGATCTGGGCTGTATATTGGCCCAGATCTAAGTGATTTTTTAATATTTCTCTCAATAACCGAGTGTGCCGAATCATTTTCATTTTGAGTGTGTCCTTTAATAAGGAACTTATGCGTTATTGTTTTAAGACTGGGAATCGTTGCTACCGCATGCATATACATACTTATTAGGAATTTGTTCTTTTGTTGACCTGTACAATTATCGCTGTAAAAAATTATATCAACATCTTCATTTACTCTCGCACACATAGATACAATATAATTATAAACGCAGGTTGCAATTTCATTCGCGCCTCTATTGCCTTGCTGTTCGTGCCAAAAGTAACATTCTACATCTTTTGTTTTCAAATCATAGATGGTAAAGTTGTAAAATTCAATTTTGATACGTAATAAAATGTTGAAATTTCGCCTTTTGGACATGACAGCGTCGCATAAGTCATAAACAGCAACAATTAACGATGATTTACTTTGGGCATCTGTTTTATCGTTCCCTTTTTCTCCGTTTCCCTATTCGTGATAATTCTTTTTCCATCAGGTGGTTTTCATAACGATCTTTCATTTCTTCCTTCTCAGAGTCTAATGCATTAATATAGGCAGTACAATCTTCACAAGCATCTTTCTTCGGAGTGAAAAAACTAATATTAAACTCTGTGTTAAAAATTCTATGGAACATTACGTAATTAACATACCTCTCTCTTTTTTCTGAGCACAATTGAACATAATCCTTGTAAATATCAGACAAATTTCTGCCTCCATCTATATACTCTCGACTAGTATTAGCGCGAACGTAGTGACTTTCTATTTTTGGTATGTTCCTAATGAATTCTCTAACACTGTCTTTTAGTGAATCCTCAACCCGGTGATGATGTTCGTGTTTGCCTCTTCGAAGATTGGGACAGTTTTATTCATATTTTATCACAAAAACTGTACAATTGCATAATTATACAATTTTGAAGGGAGAATTGATACAAACTTTGCTACACATTTATAGCAATAAGTGTGTAATTTTGAGATTGTATAATACTAATGAAATAGAATGCTTACCTTGGGGTCAAATTTTCGTTTTTGTATACTTTTGAAGAGACACAGCGCTTGCACTACTCGGTCGCTTGAACGTAACTAAAAATTATATAGTATTCGCGCGATACAAGTTCTCACTTCGGCCAATTTAAAACTAACCAATGCGCTATCTAGCGAGTGTTTGTTGAACTACGCTCTTTTGTCAATATTTAAGAGAAAAATACTGGTGATACCAAACGTTTTCGCATATTAACTCAATTTCGAATATTTTTGGAAATTGTACACTTTTAATGCGAAAAGGCGATTTGACCAATAGTCACTCAGTTTTGGTAGTCGCACAAGCCCCATGTACATGATGAGGCCAAACAATTTTTTTATTTCACTTTTGTTTGTGTCTGTCCAGTTTTTCAATCGCGAAACTCTTTTTATCGTGTCTTTCGATATAAGTTGTTGGGCATATATGTTAGTTTCTCTCGCTATGCGTTCAAAAATATCGTCAGGTACCATCAAGCTATAAAAATCACGTGGACCAGAACATGACAAGCTATGGCGTAAAGAAAAAGGCTTCAAACCTGGCGTTTCCGTAAAAGGTATTATTTTCGGTTGATTACCAGATGGAGAGTACCAGTTTCCCGAAGATGACGTAGTACCGTGAGGCGACGGCTGTATTATTTCATCCTCACTTTCAGTTTCAGACACAATGCGGTGACGTTTTCTATTACGCACTGGTTGTAAACAATCATCCTCATTATCAGAATCGGAACTAATATCAGGAATATATGGAAAAGCAAAATCCACATTTTCGTGTGTGAAAATGTGGATTTTGCTTTTATAATCGGCACAATATCGTCATTTTTCTTGGTAATTTCTAATTCCAATTGGTCCAAATCGATCGTCCTGTGTCAACTCAAAGTTATCAAATTCCATTATACGAACACAAAACAGGAACTAAATACTTCTAAAAGATAATTATTTGTGCACTCGTAATTTAAATAAACAACACGCTGCACTTCCGTAAACATACTAAACCATGGTCACGCGCGATCACGCTAGCCGCTCCGTCCCGCCAATCAGAGAAAGGGGTGAGAAAGAGACAGGTGACCGGCGAAATGACGAGCGCGGCGATGTGAAGCAAATTTCAATCTGTACGCCGCGACGGCCAACGGTGACCGCAAACAAAAAAACCCTTATAATTTCCAAAATAAGCACATAATAAAAAATAAAAAAATGTGTACATATATATCAGAGCATATACTATTTATATACCAAATGGCCCAAATGGAATATATAGGTCAAATTAGCTCGGCAATTAAAGTGTTAATGAAAAAAAAATTATCTTTTGGATTCGTTTTGTTTGATTAATTTGTAAAGAAGTTGTTAAAGATATTTGCGATTTCTTGGGGATCCTGAATCAATGTTTCATTATGGTAAATTCAGTATGGTAAATTTCTCCGTAAATCATTTGAGGACTCTTTGATTAAGTTCCAGGTTGCTTTACACTTATTTTTAGCTTTATTAATATAATTATTGTTTGCGTTATTTTTGGCTTTAATGATACAAGATTTTAAAATTTTGCTATAAGTCCTGACGTGTACCTTACTATCTTTTTTATTTAAAAAAAATAAACACAATAATTTTCTTTTTGTGCGACAGGACTTTTTAATTCCTTTTGTAATCCATTTTGTTGTGGAGTTGAATTTTTTTTTAATTCTTAATGTAGAAAAGCAGAGATCATAACACATTGTTAAAGTTTCATGAAAGTTATTAAATGCGGAGTTAACATCCTTGTCTTCAATTACATCTTTCCATGAGATACTGGAAAGGCACTGTCTGAATTTCATAATATATTCCTTATTATAATCTCTGATAAATATAAAAAAATGTGGTTTTGGTTTATGGGTCAAAATTGTTGGTGCGAATTCTAACGTTTGTGCTGTGTCATGGTCTGATAAATGTAGCGCATGTATTTTGCCTACTGCATTTGTTATATTGCTTACAATATGGTCTAAGCACAATGCTTTACGAGAAGGGCCTAATATATGTGATTTTAAATTATAATTTGCTAAATATATATATATTTGATAATTTATTCTTTACAAGAGTATTAATATTGAAATCACCCGCTATAACAATTTTTTTATTTTTTAAGTGCAATAATTTATTTAATATTATTATAATAATTTGTTGAGAAGTCCGGCAATATTTTGATGAAAAATTATAACTTTATTACTTAGTTCATTAAAATTAACGAAAACAATTAGTATCTTGTTTTAAGTCGGTGTCATGTAGTGTGTGATATTTGTTTTTTATTAATTTTTTAAAAATAATATGGTAGTGTCCCCTTTTTTATTACTTTATGTTGTTCAAATTGGTGGCTTATGTTTGTTATTTGTTTTTGAATATAATGTGTTTTGCATTTTTATAAAATAATAGGGTATAGTACCCTGTTTGTAAACTGTTGGCGGGATGGTTTTCAATCTTTGGAGCTTTAAATAACATATTTAAATAATCTTTTGAGTCTATTCACAAATTGATTTTATGACAGAGTTTGTCAAAATATTGTTTTTTACTTAGTAGTCTATTTGGTAAATGTATAAAATTACAATTATTTACATTATTACACAGTGTCTTAATTGTATGATTTAATTTAATTGTATTAAGGTAATTGTTATTATTTATGCTTAATAGTATAACATTTAAATTACGCATACTCCTTAAAGCAGATGAAAGTTCAATACTAAACTTTGTGGGATTTGTGTCATTTTCACCAACACACAATACAACATAGTTTGATTTGTTCAGCTGGAGTTTATAACAAGCCTTTAAGATTTCTTCGCATAAGGCTTAGTAATAGATGAGACATTATATTTGTTATATCTTGATTGTTGTCTTGAAATTATTAAATGTGATGAAAGCCCGACGCATTGTCGACTGCCTATTATGAATATTTTCCTTTCAATATTATTTTTTAGTTCTTTATTCGTCGAAGGTTTGTTTAAAGTATAAATTTTGGTACGGGCAGTGTTATCTTGTGGTAACATTTGGGACTTCATACATTTATTGTCAGTGGTTTGTAAGGTTATTTTTGAATTTGGCTACAGGTTTGAGTTTGTTTGCTTTGCAAGAGGCAGTAGGATAGTTTTAGTTTATATTTTGTACACTCATACAACTTCTATTGACATTTTTACGCATGATACTTCTGAGACAAAACATATCATATTAACAAACCAAATAGATCTAACAGTGTTGGTTAGACAAACTTCTTATTAGATTTGAATCCTTGGCCTAAGATAAAAACAATTTGATAAAACTAACAAGTAGAACTAACTGGTAAGACCACTAGGGTAGAAAATACTTAGTAGTCCATTAGAATATTTTCATCACTACCTAACTACTTTATGTTATTTTTTTCATAAAGATGCATTTTACATTTACGTTTTTTGGCCTAATTTGACTGATGTTTGTTATTTTATAAATAGTAGGAAAAGTACTAGACATGCATAAACGTAAAAGAGGCAGTCGAATAGTTCTTCAGACCGTATCTTTGATTCCCTCAGTCTCATAGTTCGATCGGACGGTAATCCGACATGACCGGAGAGAGATCAGGGGCAGAACTAACAGCTGTACATGCTTTCTGACTCCGGGCTGCTACTGAGAATTGTTTTAAATGACAAACCCAATAACTGATTTTTGGCCCGACCCAGGATTCTAACCCGAGGCCAAATATTTACAATAATTTAGCTTGACCTGGTGAAAAATCTCTCTTCAGAAATCTATGTATGTATTAGATCTGATGGGATATATTCTTTACATTGTTTTTCTATAGATATTATAGTATCACATATTACATTTGAAATCTGCAATGCTATGCTTTAAATCTATGAACATAAGATAAAAAATCCACAAAATATAACTATAATCATCGCATTTAATAACTAATTTTCTAATAAGAAGAAACTATTTTACTAATAAGATTATTTAGTAAGACTACTGGGAATACAACACGCCACGAAGATTCCCAATAGACTTACTAGTAAGACTATTGGGAAGTTCTCATTAAGAAATTCCCATTAGTCTTACCAGTAAGACTACTGGGAAGAAAATTCCCAGTAGTCTTACTAGTAAGACTACTTGGTAAGACTACTGGGAATACCCCAATTTTAGCCAGAGTGATTGAAGCAAGGAACAAGCTTCTATCATAAGTAATATCAGTACAAACTAAAACTATAAACTGATTTTGCAACAGATTGGATAAACAAATAAAATATAACAACTACAGTGTAATTGTTTCAACTGCTGGCTTGCTAAATATTTTTTTATACATTATGGGTCACAACAAAACACTCCATTACACATACAACCCAAATTAAGAATCAAAATGCAAATGCATTTTCACCCCTGAGACCAAAACGGAATGCCTAGCCTCTTGTAAAAAGGGGTCTCCGATTCTTTACACTTACCGTACAAAACAGCAGCATTAAGCTGCTATTTTAAACTGGTATTCTGTGAGAGTGTGGTGCCATGCCACCCTGATCTAGCCGACCCACCTGTGATACATCCATAATATAGCTGCAGCGTGGCTCTGCCGCATATAAAATAATGATAATAATGTCCTACAGACAGAATTTCAGTGACAAGAGAGACTATTCATCAGCGCAGGACAGGATTATAATTCATGTGTGTGTGAGCGAACACAAGTGCACATTATTCCTTCTTCTGATTTCTCAGTCTGATAGAAATATGAGAGTGAGGAAATTTCTGTGTCTGTAAGCTACACTCTAATCTTCCACTTTAGACCGATAGAATGGCTTTAACACTTACAGAGTCGTGTCCTAATTTGTAGCACCAGTACTCGCTACCGGGTCCACTGGACGCAGTATAATATCATAAGCTTATTCCAAAACTGCTTTATAAACGTAAATGCTTACTATCTTATAAGGGATTCGATATGTGTAAAGAAAAATATTATTTAATGAAATACTAATATTTATTGTTTTTACTTATAGAAAAGCTGTTACAAAAATATACTAAATTTGTCCATAGTTTTGGGCTTATCATTATAATTTCTTCATTTTATCGTTTTACTTATATGAAATAAAAAAGGGTCAATCATGATAGAAAAATTAAAAAAAACAACAACAAAAAAACAATATCTAATTTGGAATAAAATCACACTTTCTAACATTCTACTGACATTTTTTTAAACTAACTGACTATCAACGGCGTCATTTGCTGTGATACACTATCGTTGAAAAGTACTGAGACCGGCAACGTTGCAAACGTCGAATTTTAATAATTATTAAGGGCTGGGTCTGTTGGACCCATTAGCGACTCCTTAAGTGTTAAGTGGGTGAATGACCAAACCAGGGTGGATGTCGATTTCTTGACAGAAAATCACAATAATACTCATTAAAGTAATATATACTAGAAAAGACACCGCAAACAAAATCTGTGCAGCAGTGGGTCGCGTGGAGGAGTCACAGGGTACCAATGTATTTCTCCAGCTAACCCCTCTTTAAAGAATTTCTCGACGAGACCAAACAAATTACCACAATATCAATTTACAATATTAAGAAATATTAAGAAACTTACAAAGCTGTTCGTCAATGTTTTATATAAATTTTGGAGGCCAGTCTTCTGTAGTACAAACATGCGTACATTAACGCATAAACAAATTCTACAAACTTCACTAAAGGCCATTCCTATTTCCTATAGCTTTAATCACAAACTAATAAGCAGTACTTGCGTATAGAATTCTCTTTTTCATCAATAAAATCAACCAGACTTTTTAAGAAATAACCATAAGGTTCCTGTATAGGACAGTTACTATACTCTTTGCCATAAGGTTATTTTTGACATAAAATAATAAAATTCAAAAAATAAAATTTTATATTTTTTATTTCGACGTTGGCTCGGATGCTTGTCTTTTAAGCCATGTCTTCATTTGTCTCGGTATCAAGTGATAATAATCCTTAGTACACTTTTTTTTTATAGTACACTGCTACATAATATGTTGATGCGTCACATTGCGTAGTTTTTGGGAGATTTTGACGGCAACTTGAGCCAGCAGACAGTTGGCGAAAGTATCTCAAGGCGCCTAAGCCTAAGATGGTGTTGTGAATCTGGAGATAGACACCTTATCTCCAGATTCACAACACCATCGGAGCACTTGTTTCACCGTTTGCACTAATAGTTCACATGAGCAAATATTTAATACACAAAATCGCATTTTTACATATCAAAATCCACTTCAAATTATTATTTAAACAATAATACAGGAGCAATAATCCGCCGCCGGTCAAGTTCCTGCCAAAACTCCCCCTAGATCTAGTCAGCTACACCAGTGTTCCCAATTTAAGGGTTTTCCCCTAAATTTCGGGGTAAATAAATGGGATGGATTTTTTTAGGAGCTTTATATTTTTAGGGGGTTTTTTAGGGACTTATTTTTTCCCACTTTAGCTGATTTTTGTTTAAAAGTTAACGTTTGCGGCACAGCTGGCTGTAAATCTTTTGAAAATGTTTCTAAAATGAGAACTAAGTGAATGGATAATGAAATGAATGATTCTTTAAAATGAGTTACAAAACTTTTGCGCATTAATTGATACATTATCAGAAGAAGAATATAATTGCTGGATAAGGGCATAATAATTGCTGGAAGTGTTATAACTGAGAAATTTAATATTACGTACCGTAAAAAGAGGATCCACAGTTCTCAAGAAAACCTAATAGATTGCACAAATGAGGAACCGAACAGCTATGCACTGCTTGATGTGTCTACAGAAAGTGTGCCAACATATTCAGGTAGAGACCATACATGAATGGAAGAGTTGCAGACTCATATCGAAAAAAACATGCATGAGTGTCGTGGAACACTCGGTTGGAACGAAGTCCCTTTCATAGTATATTATTATTGATAAACAAATACAAATAAATGAATTACTAGCGTCTATTAAAATGAAGCGTTATTGAAAAAGTGGATATTATTCCATCTCGCTCACACTATAGAAAGGGGGTCGTGACGAAAAAATCTTACACTTTTTCTTGCCTATCCCCCATCCGTCAAATTCGTACCGTGCGATAAGGAACTTCGTTCCAAAACTGAATACAGAAATTTACGTAGCTGATGAAGAGATTAAAAACTTACTATCTGAAAATTATGAACTGAAAGAGAAAGTGAATATAAATTAAACTATATAATATACAGGATCATTTTTAACTTACTAAAGACCTTTTGGGAATATATTGGCTGCATCATTACAAACAAATTTAGCGAAATCACTCTTTACAGAATATAATACATTTACAAAAAACTACTTCTAAGTTTTTGTTTTCATGTCTGACTCCTTTTAAGTCTGTATTTTGTAGTACCTAAACAATTTCAGAAGAAATCGTCAAAGAAAATGTGTTTTTTATTTTACACTTCATATGAGTACCACACATCGTGTTGAAATCATTATACATAATTAAATAAACAAATAACGGAAGGACAAGCGTCGCGGGCACATCAAAGGCGACTGACGACACAGGTAATTAGGTCAAGTTCAAATGAGTAAGCGTCGCCTCCTACACCCCTCCACCCCTACTCCGCCACGCGTTTTATTTTGCTAATACCATAGAATAAATAATAGTACAAGAACTAATACTAGGACTATTACCGTTTGGAAGGTCCAATTAAAATATTTTTATTTTTGTATGAAAATAAAAATTGAAGAAATATATATATTTTTTCTTACAGATGTTGTCGTTATGATGTAAATAATATATTCCCAAATTTTCAGTAAATTAAAAATGACCAAATTGGGATATCTGAACAAACAATTAATAATTTCGCATCACCTGTGCAGCGAAAGATAAAGAAAATAATAGATATGTACGGATAATAATTATAGTCCAGTAATAAGAAAAATGACGAATTCACACATAGATAAAACTACTCGAACAATATCTTGCAAAATTATAAATTCTAAATGTAAAACATCTATGGTAAATAGATACAAGAAAATGTCAAAAAAAACTAAAACAAAAAGTTAAAAATCTTGTAGACAGGATAGCTATATTGAAGGAAGAGAACGGAAGGAAGGGATAGATTCGGCAAGCGGCACCCACCGCTGGTGGAGCACGTCGCTTGCGTTGGACGGAAGTAAAGAACGCAAGGTAGGTAGGTAGGGCGAAAGGGGACGAAACTGGAGGGATAACGTATCGAGCTCGTACGCAGCGCTTTTTTGCTGAGCTGGAGCAGTCTGTTCCCGTCACAGAGCAAAACCTGGCAGACCGAGTTCGGTACATCATACGCTCGAAAATATTTGATGATGCCGAACTCGAACGACTACAGCGTGAGGCTATTTCATCATCGAATGAACCGGCTATAGCTGGGGATACGGCTCCTCAGGCCCACAGACCAGTAGCCACATGTGGAAGCCGCCATGAATCTTCCCGTTCTGGTTGATTCAGGCGATGATGGAATGGTTACCTATGAACTAGAGCAGATGAGGAGTAAATTGGAGGAGGCGACTGTGCCAGTGGCTTCTCCCATAACATTGCACTATTAATTTATGCCTTAACATAACATTATAAGTTATTAAACAGAACTACTTAAAACAAGAAAACAAAGTTAATAAAGAAAGGGCTACTCACTAGCGCATGTATATCTCTGTGTATGTGTGTGTGAGTGTGTGTGTGTTTGCGTCAGTAATAAAAACCAGTTAACATTTTTTCTAGTTCTTATGCTTCTTAATAACGTTTTATTTTGAATTTAGGAACGTCATTAAGGACGCGTTTGCAAATCGGGCAAAATTATGCTGTTTTTCGGTACATTTTGTAACAAAACTAAACCAAATCAAATACAACTAATAACTACCACGTATAGATTGGTTCTTCATCTTCAAATGGTAGTAACTTTTTTGTTGAAAATAATACTTTTTTATAACGATACCGGCTCGAGTTTAGGTACATTTTTTGTTCTATTATCAACATATTTTAAGATTTCTAAAAATACGGTAAGTAGGCAGACATATTCAATAAAAAATAATAGTATTTATTTTTTATGAAAATGTCACAAATAGTTGTAAAAAATATAAAAACTGATGCTTATTTTTTCACGTATTTTGCTAGTACGGATGAATCATAATCTATTGCAATAAGGGTTATTTTATTTTTGGTGCGTTTTAATTTATTGTACAAAAATTTCGATGAAAACCACAGTCCGCGGTCGGCCGCCGTCGTGAGTGGATACTATATCGCCTGATTGCAGCAGCTCATACTGAAAAGATCGCTGTACAAACACAAAATATTCGAATTTGATACATAGGTACTTGACAAGGTAAAATAAAATTATTATTTTTATAATTATAGATTTTTATTATAATATTTTGTTTCGCTAAAAGTAAGTGGGATTTACATATAAATCTATACATATAATAAATCTGTAGAAAAGTTGTGTCTGTAATTCTAATATATTCTTGAAAAAACAAGTCCAGGGGACCAACTAAAGGGTTCTGAAGCGAAATTAGTGGTTTTTAGAAATTTTGTCTGTCTGTATGTCTGTCTTTCTGTCTGTCTGCCTGTCTGTGTATTCCGGATTCACGCAAAAACTACTGGACCGATTTGCACGAAATTTTGTATGTAGGTAGTTAGTAACCCGGGGCAACTTATAGGCTACTTTTTATCCGATTACGGAACTTCGAGAAAAGAATATTAAGTATTTTCCTTACATTAGATGTTAATTTTCTATTAAATAAAGATTAAAATATACTTATAGCCTTGGTAAAATAATTTGAAACTACACTGATTTATTATCAAAACAGCGCCATCTGTCATCAAATGGAAAAACTAGTATATTTTGCCTTCAGTTACATAGTTATAAAGTAAATAAAATAAATAACTTTATTAATTATGAAATAAAGTTTGAATTTAATTTTATTAATTATGGGGTCCTTAGCAGATGGTAGCACTCAGCCATCTTCCCTATTTAAATTAGGATGTTTTGAATTTCAATAGCCTCGCGAATCATCATTGGTAGGAATCGGTGTTCTAATGCAAATATTTGTTGTCTATTAGATCCGATATAATGGTTGGGACGATACTAAACATATCACTGACATATGTCATGACATACTTTAGACTTCCCGGAGCGTCGGTGCTTCACATTAACGATATGTTCCTTTACGCGGGTTTTTATGGAATTTTCATCCAAAGATGCGTAAAAACCCCCTCGTAAAAAAAGTTAACATTAAACGTGATAAAATCCGTGATATTAGTTTTATTCCATGTGTAGTATGTACATTATTATTGAACTGCATTTATGAAATTTTGAACTAATCTATATTAAATAGGACCAATGATATGAATAAAATATTTCAAATAAACATTATACCGTAAATTGATAGAAGACCATGAAATTCATCATTATTTTGTTAAAACTAAATTGACTTTAATTATGAATGAATGTAAAGAGTAAAATGTAAATAATAATAATACATTTTGATTCCAAGACAATTTACCTTTCTTGTGGATACATCGGAAGACACGCCCGATATAAGAAATAGTAGGTGTTTCTAGACATATATATGCACGTGTTCCTGTAGCTATTATATCTGTGCCAAATACAAATCATCTACGTCTAATAGTCTTTTAGAATTCAAAAAAATCTTTAACAGACATAGAGACACAGAAACCGAGGTGACTCTAAAAGTAATCGAATTTCGCTAAATTTGGCACGGAACAGCATTTAATGATGTTTCTAAATTCAAGTTCACGCGAGCGAAGCCGCGGGTAAAATGCTAGTAATAAATAAAGGCTAAGTGTAGGGCGTCCCCCCACTAGATGGAGTGACAACCTGGTAAGACATGCAGGAAGTCGATGGATGCAGGTGGCTCAGGACCGTGCTTTGTGGCATTCCTTGGTGGAGGCCTATGTTCAGCAGTGGACTTGTGAAGGGCTGTAATGATGATGATCATGAAAAATACCTATTCGTTTAGGACTGGTGTGACCTGAAAATAAACTTCGGTGACTGCTACTGGAACTCCTGGACGAGTTGTACTACGTGTGCCGAGTTTGGGCTCATTTTGTTAGTTATGATGAGACCTTACCTCCGGCCTTGATGGAGTTACCTGAAGGTGTACTTCGGCGACTACTACTGGAACTCCTGGACGAGTAGAACTAGGTGTGCCGAGCTTGGGCTCGTTTTGTTAGTTATGATGAAACCTTACCTCCGGGTTTTATGGGGAGACCTGAAGGTGTACTTCGGTGACTACTACTGGAACTCCTGGACGAGTAGAAATAAGTGTGCCAAGTTTGGGCTTGTTTTGTTAGTTATGATGAGACCTTACCTACGGGTTTTATGGAGATACCTGAAGGTGTACTTCCGTGAATGCTTCTCTTAGTTATGCTTCTTATCTTGTTTATCTTGTTTGTAGTAAAGTGTATATTGTATAACTTTAATAACTCAATTATTGTTTTAGATGCCGAGATATAAGACATTTGGCAAATGGTCTCGTAAAAGTGTTCGTGCCAGTAGAAATAATTTAGAAAAAGGAAGACGGTTAGTATACAATAGGGTGGCAGGGACATCGAGGCGCAAACTGTTACCATGGATTTAGTACAAGATTCGGAAGTCCCTGCGATGAAATTTTTCGTCGGTTATAAGGAAAACGTTGCTAATCTATAAGTTTTGACTGCGAAGGTATTACACTTTTCTATACCATAGCATAATCAGCCTATAATAATCTCAGCCTGCTCAAATACAGGCCTCTTCTCGAAGAAGGAGGTTTTTTTGATAACCGAAGTAAAATATCTACGCTAAGGAGATTACAGTCTACTGTTTGTGTGTCGATGTTCCTGCCACCCTGTATGTTTATTGAAACGCAAAATTTTTAATTGGGAACCATTAGTATCATAAGTTATTTTTTTACAGAGTTCTTGAAGGTAGTCGCAATACTCGTGATACATCTGAGGTGTACCCAGAAGGATATGATCTAATGGGTTGTCGTACTTCCAATGAAAACAATCTGGAGACGACTGATGTAAGTTTTTTTTATAGGATGAGGGTGACAAGCGAGCACACAGTCCACCTGATGGTAAGTGGTTGCTGTGGCCCATAGACATCTACATCTATCCTCGTTTGCGAATCAAAATGCAGATGCGTTGTCAGCCGTGAGGAATAAGATAGAATGCCTCTTTTCCAGTAAAAAGGGTCTCCGGTTCTCTACACTCACCATACGAAACACAGCAGCATTAAGCTGATATTTTACGGTGATATTCTGTGAGAGCGTGGTCCTTCCCCGGTCGAGCCGACCCATTCGTGCTACAACTATACAATATAGCTGCAGCATGGCTCTACCAAAAATTATAAGTTATTTTAAATAACACATTTAGAATTACTGTTGTGTTATGATCATTTTATTTCTTTATTTTGCACAAAAAAATAACATGTCTAACAATGTTTGTTTTGTTTTTAGAACTGCACATATGAAGAAATATAACCGTTCAAGGTTTCAGGAAGAAGAATCATAGAAATAGATTATTTTATGAAACAACTTCGTGAAATTGGGAACCATAGTTCGATGTTCAATTGCAATTTGAGTACTGTCGAAATGTTAAATGAAAAAAGGATTGGACTTAACTCTACTTTTTATATGAAGTGTCAAATGTGTGGTGCTAAATTCATTTTAAAATCATCCAACGATTCGGAAAATAAAATGGATGTGAACGAGGAAGTCGTGGCCGGTATAATGATTATTGGTGTTGGGGTTACGCAGCTAAATACTGTTCTGTGTCATGTAAATATGCCACCAATGTCGGTACGATTGTACCAATCTAAACACGACATAATTTGTCTATGGTGGAAAACAATTGCGCAGCACTATATGGTCGAGGCTGGTAAGGAAGAAAAAGATCATGCTTTATCTATTGGGAGCATAAATGATGATGGAATAGCGATGATAACTGTATCAGGTGATGCATGTTGGTCCAAGCGTTCGTATGGAACTAATCATAGTGCCTCTTCTGGAGTTAGTGCAATTGTAGGAATGCACTCAAAGAAAGTTCTATATTACGGAGTGAAAAATAAGATTTGTAATATCTGTTCACGAGCACAAACAAAAGAAGCACACCCACCGAAACATACTTGTTTTAAAAAATTTCAAGGTCCTTCTACAGCAATGGAAGTAGTTATAATAGCAGAGTGCTTTAAAAAATCAGTAGAAATGCATGGACTTATTTACAACCATTACGTTGCAGATGGTGACTCAAGCACATATGCCAGTATCCGACATGCAAGACCATATGTTAACGTAACAGTTGGTAAAATTAAATGCAAAAACCAAAAAGAAATTACTGCAAGGGACTCCTTTCAATTTCTAACAATACCACATACCACATAAGGGGCAGAAAAATCTTAAAAGAAAATTATTTACGAATACTTTGGGGCATTGAGAGCAGTGTTAAATATTGGAACAGTAAGGACGTTACTTTCGAAGAAAAAGTAAGACACATTAACAGACGCGGTGTGAATATGGTACCAGAACTGAAAACATACGGCGTATTTCAAAAAGTTGAAGACTTAGCTCAACGTCTTTCATTGCACGCTTACAGTTTTGTATACAATGAAACGAATAATGCGGTGGTAAGTTTTAATACACGAGTTGCAAAGTTTACAGGAGGTAGAAGGGTTAACTTCACCCAACGGGGGTCCTATCTGGCCCGTTGCGCTGCACCCGTAGTTTCCTATAACACAGGTGTCCTACAGTCGGCTGTACACAAATTTATTTTTAACACTGAAGCTAATCCCGAAATAGTGCACTTAGAATAAATGCGGCAAAAACAAAATCAAACAAGGCTAGAGAGAAAAATAAAAAATAAAAAAAATATCAGACCTACAATATCTAAACAAGATGCATATTATGGTGAAAATTGCCAAAAAGTTGACATGAATGAGGAAGAATACAAGGAGGCCAAAATAAAATTTTTGAAGACGTTAGAACTTTCGGAGGCCGAAAAGGACAAATTAGAAAAAGACACCATATTACAGAGTGGAAGTCCGTTATGATTAGAAACGCGGAGGAAGCTCCTGACAGCGTCTTGGTTCGCAAAAGTTTGCAAACGTCACCCGACAATTGAATGTGGTCCACTGATAAAACAAATTCTTTATGGAAAAGATCTTAGCAATGTGCCGTCTATAAAACAGGACAGAAGTAATGAAGAGGCTGCGATTCGAGAACTCGAAAAGGTTTTGAATACCCGTATAGAACAGTGCGGGTTATTCATAGACAAAGAATTTCCCTTTCTAGGAGCAACCCCAGATGAAAAATGTGAGCTTGGCATTATTGAAGTCAAATGTCCATCCTCGCCATATGAGATGGAACCAGAAGACGCCATCAAACTTAAAAAAGTAGATTTTTGATTCTATACAGCAAATGACACATTCACGATAAATAAAAATCATAAATGGTATTACCAAATTCAAGGGCAACTGCGCATTACTAGGCAAGATACTTGTGTGTTTGCTATTTGGACAGGCCCTGGCAAAATAAAGTACCAGAGAATAGAAAAAGATCCACAATTTTGGAAGGAGAAAATGGAACATTTAAAATTAGATTTTACAAAAATTGTCTCCTCCCAGAATCGATTGACCCAAGACAGACTAGAAATATTGAGCTTAGAGCACATTCTCCACATATTCAAACAAATATTTTAAAAATAAAAAATTGATATCGTTTAATTTGTTATTTTAATAATCATCGAAATATACCTACAGGTCACTCCATCAAGTCCGAAGGGAAGGTCTGATCATAGCAGCCCAAACTCGGCACACCTAGTTCTACTCGTCTAGGGGTTCCAGTAGTAGTCACCGAAGTACACCATCAGGTCTCTCCATCAAGATCGGAGGTTAGGTCTCATCATAACTAACAAAACGAGCCCAAACTCGGCACACCTAGTTTTACTCTTCCAGGAGTTCCAGTAGTAGTAACCGATGTACACCTTCAGGTCACTCCATCAAGTCCGAAGGTAAGGTCTTATCGTAACTAACAAAACCAGCCCAAAGTCGACAGCCAACATATATCTCACTGCTAGTAGAGGGTTTCTAGTGCCTAGCAGTCTCTGGAGTAGCTATTCGTATTTCGTATCTAAGTATATTTTTATGTGTGAAATGAGAAAAAAAAATTCAATCTTTCAAATTATCAAAATGTTTTTACTGGATTACGATTCCCGCTGCTAACCGTTCGTACACTTGTGTGTGTGACCCATGTCAATGTAATAGTTCGATTCTATACCTATCAATTTTGTAAACGCGTCCTTATATGCTGTCACTTCGGTGTCTGTGTCGCTGTCTGTCAATTTTTTTTTTGAATTCTAAAAGACTATTAGAGGTAGATGATTGGTATTTGGCATAAATATAATATGCTACATGAACACGTGAATGTATATGTCTAGAAACACCTACTATTTTTTATATCGGGCGTGTCTTCCGATATATCCATAAGAAAGGTAAATTATTATCTTGGAATCAAAATTTATTATTATCATTTACATTTTACTCTTTAAATTCACTCATACTTAAAGTCAATTTATTTTAACAAAATAATGATGAATTTCATGGTCTCTATCAATTTATGTATATATCTATCAATTTATAGCAATAATGTTTATTTGACATATTTTATTCATATCATTGGAGCAGTTTCAAGCTTGTTCACAGCTAAAGCATCTTCGGCGTCAATTGAAAGAATCTTTTCAACATTTGGTTTAGTTCAATTGAAGTTACGAAATAAATTAGGGGACGAAAAAGCTAGCAGACTTGCTTTTCTTTTTAAAATTTACAATAGTAAAAAATAAATATTTTATTTTGTTGATTTCACATGTTTACGAGCAAGTTTTTATTTTATATAATTTATCCATTTTGGATTAATTTTCCAAAGTTTATGAATACATATGTATGAGACTGATTAAGAGTAAAATAATTAATACTGTATTAATTAATTATAGTTCATATCTTAAGTCTGAATTTCTTAAAAATTTTTTGGTTGATTAGTAGATTAGTATTAAACTTAGTAATAAGTTTATGAGACTAACAGACCTCATCGTTACAGTCTTTGTTGATTTTCCAAAGTTTATGAGACTATTGTAGTGGAATAATAAGAATAACATAAAACAATAAAAGATTTTACCTTATTTTATTTCATTTTCAGCCTATTACATTAATTTATACATGATGATTTAAATCAATGTTTTTTAATCAAAATCAAGCGATTTAAATCGTGATTTAAATCATGATTTAAATCAGTCTGATTTAAATCAGCCAACCCTGGTAGAAGGCCCCACGTGTGCACTGTGGGTGGAAGTGGGTGGATAAGGGGGGTAAAAATGTGTAATGAGATACTTCTATCTTTTTCTAACACATTGTACGACTCATATAAGCTCAAGACTGTGCTGAATGGCGTAAAATACGTTTTACTAAATCTAGTACATTTCCGTATGCATTCTGGAAATAATTATATTGAGATAAACTAAAGTAAGATGTTAAATTTAACAATTCAGTTTCCGCGTTTTGAATTTGCACACATCCCTTTTTTAATACTGTTGTATACTCAATTTTCCAATCAAAACAGGGAAGGTTAAAATCACCGGCTATAATAAAATAATCATTTGGTTGAGAATTGAATAAGTATGTCAGTAAATCAGTGAATTTACTAATTCGCGATGAAAGGGCTCGGTTTGGAGGAATATAGGTGCAAACAATATTTAAATCGTTCTGACAACTGATTGCATGCGCACGTATAGTTATACAAATGCATTCGAGATCTTCACGGTCAAGGTCAGTACGCCTGCGCGCCCCAAGCCGAGATGCGCAAGCGACCATCATAAAGATGGTTAATATCACGGAATATAAATAACAAGTGGAAGCCCAAAGTGGGCGGGGCAGGCGAGTCAGAATTAATGACAGTAAAGCGTAATTGACTGTCAGTCGCAGGCTCAAATTTTTACGAGCTGACGGATCGCTGCTTAAGTGATAAATGCGAAAATATGCCGTTTTGGGCAATATTGGAGTATAAAAATGAAAGTAAAAAGAAAAATATTTTGAATGGAGGTGTTTCGTACCAAAGGCACGTGTAATTTTTTCCTTTTTTGGATAGAAACTTGACTAAACATGGACAAAATATCAAATTGTCTTTATTACAAGTAATATTCAACCTTATTTCGTTATACTAAGGTTTATCTGTAAATAAATTTTGAATAAAAATAGCTGCGATAGTGTTGTGACTACGCCGATATTATAGTTTTCGATAAAATTTTAACACAGTCCTGTTCATTAACTAACATATTAATGAAAATTTGCAAATACTGGGTGTCTATGAAAGTATACGAAATTATAGGGTGAAACCCTATAAATGAACTTTTGTTAGGGTTGCTAAGCCAGACAAGTAAGTATAGATCGCGGCACGTAAGTTGAACTAAAATCAAAGAAAATATACACTACGCGAAAAGAAACGACACTTAAGCATGTGTGCACGTAAAATCGCTTGCGGCTATGTGTGGGTGTCTGGATGTGTGCGGGGGCCTTGAGAGGCCCGCGGGACGTGGAACGGGCCGTCGCCGACTGCCCTGGCCGAGGGCTAGTACGTAGTAGTTCGCGTCTCGTCTCTCTAATCTCACGCACCGCACGCACACGACTGACTGCGCTTTATACAAAAATAACGCCTATTCATTTGTATATAATTATTCTACCTTTATTTAGTTACAATATTTGTTTATATGTATGGCACATTTATGTTATATGTAATAGTTTTAAAGTATATATTTGTACTTTTATATATTTATATTTATAAAAATATATATTTATATGTATATATATATACATATACATATTAATATGTATGTATGTATTTATCTTATCTATGTACTTATATACCATTCTATATTTCTATTTTATGGCTTTAATAAAAATAATGTTATTTATGTCGCCAACCACACACGTTTTATTGTTTTCTTGCAATCCTGTCCATCCAAAGGTTGTCTGGAAGAGATCGCTCTTAGCGATAAGACCACCAATTGTACCACATTTCTTTTTCTCATTTTTTGTTAATATTTATGTTATTTTTTGGCGTACAATAAAGTGTTATCTATCTATCTATCTATGCTTCCCTATGGATTTTCTAAAAAAAATTATACATACGGCTACGAATTTTTGCAATTGTTAAAAGTAATAATAAAAATTATAAAAGTAATCGAAAAAGCCAAAAATATATAAGAGTAAGTAATTTTTAAAGGGTAGTAGGTAATACTGATTATTGCATACTGAAATACTAAGTGTTGGTTAATTATTTAAGATTACCATTAACTGTCGTGCATATTTTGTTTTGTCGGTAATTTTAATATTCCCCATCGGTAAAGATATTTAATAAAAGTTGATTTAAAATTGATTGTATATTTCACTACCTAAATACATAAGTTTACATTATATAACATATACCTACTATGTATCTTCTTTGGCACAAGTCTATAATATTCCATTTTGGTTCGGTTAGCGTTACACGCTCCGGCTCAATGTCAACGGCGCTTGAACTCTCACGTACAGAGAGTGTCACCGCTGTGCTAAAATGGCGGTCGTTTGCGCAGGTACAATTATGGACAAAAATGTTAGACACATGCTCCACGGTTGCCTGAAAAATTCAAAAATCTTAAAGGAAAAAGTGAATTCGTCGTATTTAAATATATTTTTTAATAAGTGTGAAAATGAAGTGAAGTAATTTAATTAAACAAAAAATGAAGTTTCATAAAAATAATTTCGATTTTCTTTCAAATAATTGTATTTCTTTTTACATAATTTATTTGTGATTGTTAGGTATTATTAAATAGAACAGTTAAAGGAATACTAATAAAAATTTAATACATCAAAAAGTTAATCTGTTTATCTACATGTTCAATCACTTCCACTCATTGGCATGACACCTTCTATATAATTTCCTAGTGGTATAGCAGAACTTGGGCCAGGAGTTGCGATTTCATCTTCTATGTCAGTTGAGGAATCCAATTCAGAATCACTGCTGTCAGAATCTCTAACCCGTAATTTAAATTCTTCCGTCATTTTATCGATGACATGGTCGCTTTTGACATAAGCTTCTTAGATTGTCTTAACTTTGTCGCATAGCTTTTTCCAATCACATGGTCCCATTGCATTTACCTTTTCGTTCACTAACTCTATAACACGGGGCACATTCCATCGTACATTTTTGCTACTTACATAACCGTTTATAGCAGCCCGTGCCATTTCTATAGGGTTCAGATCTGGGTGGTAGGGAGGCAGGCGAAGTACGTCATGAACATGTTCTTTAAAAATCTTGTCTATACTAAATGTTTTGGAGCGATCATTGTTATTTTTTATTAATTGGTATAATTGAGGCTTCAACATTTCAGACGTAAATGTTATTTCTTTTTCTGAAAGCCAAGCCTGCATATCAGCTTTCCTTGAATTCGCGTTTGGTGCTAAGTCATATTCCTTATTATGGTATGATGCATTGTCTGCAACTATAATCGAATTTGGGGGAAGATTCGGTATCAATTGAGTTCGAATCCACTTCTCATAATTCTCAAAATTCATATCGTCGTGATAGTCCCCGGACTTCATACCTGACTTGAACGTTAACAAAGCGTTAGGCACAAAACCAGTCTCAGATCCGGCATGTACTATCACAACACGTTGCCCTTTTGATAAGGGTTTTTTTATTCCTTTACTTGACCCATCTGTCCAACCTTTCGGTGTGGTGTGAGTAGCGTGAACATATGACTCATCTGTGTATACAATTGGTCTGTTTAGTTGTCGATACTGTTTTAATTTTTCTAAGTAATTTATTCTTAACAATCTGATGGCTGATGTTTCTATTAAAACTTTCCTATTATTCTCGGTGGCTTTCCATTTAAATCCAAGTTCCTTAATAATGCGACGAAGATTTTTTTCAGAACCTTCAAATTTTATATCGGCACGTAATTTTGCACGAAGTTTACCAAGGGTCGGTAATTCGTTTTCAGTTAAATGAAAATTGTGAATACATCGTTTTATTACCCCCTTGTCAAAATTGTCTATGCCTGTGACTGGCTTTATTCGTTGCCTCTTTTTACCAGGGGTCCTAAAAGTAACTATAAACTCTGAACTTTTACTTACTTTAACAATCCTTTTAACTGTGTATACAGACTTTTTCGTAGCTTCCTGCAGTTATTAGAGAATCAGTTATATTATTTTCTTTTAAGAAATAATTATAAACATCAAATATCATTCTTGTCCCCTGTCTCCTTAAAGTTGGTTGTGGTCAAGTCATTTTTTTGAAATTAAATTAAATGATCACGCAATCGACAGAATTATAAATGTCAAAGAGTTGAAAACTTCGTACGCGATTGTACTCCAGGGCCGCGCGGTGAGTGCGCGGGTAGCGAGGGACAGAGTGCGCCTGAGTGGGGTCTAGCGGTGGGGTCGCGCGGCCCCTCGCGGCGCACCTCATACCGCACTTCGATTGAAACCCGAAAATCTGTTACTGCGCATACAAGGTCATAGTTCAACTTACGTGGCGCGATTTATAAGTAGTTTAGTAATACTCACGACTTTTGGAAAGAAGCTGAAATAAAAGTGATCTTAATATCATGATCCACATTAGTGTCTGAATTAATTATCGTCTAAACTTTAATATTAAAGTGTGAAAACGATAATTTTTAACAAATATGTGTTATTTCAATGACAATAAACAATTGCTAAATTATTGTTTTTTATTATTTTCCTTGTTTCCATTTCATAAATGATAATTTAGCTAACAATCAATAAATTTCCATTAAAGACAATTATATTCCGGCTATATGAATTACGGGGATATACGTAATACATCAAGACAATTTCCAATAAATTTTGTAATTTTACTCATTTTATCATTTTTTTTTCAATTCTGTTTCTTCAGTTAATATATTTCATATACATGATAATAATCATATACTGAATATCGATATAAGCCAGATCACTTTCAGGGAGAGTAACTACATCAATAACACCAGTCACGTAGCAGTATAGGTTAGGTAGGGCAATATCAACGTTATATCTGTTGTAATTGTGTCTATAATAGTGTGAATTTATTATTGCGACATCTAACGTTAAGAAGCTAAATTTGCTCATTAATTCTAGAAACTTCGTCGGTGAAAAGTAATATGATCTCTATTTTTAAGCACATATAGTTCGTACTCAAGTGAATGGTGAGTAACATAATGCCTTTCTCTATTATTTTTTATTAGCCAATCACGCGAAAATTATTGAAATGGTACACAATTGTCGGTACACATTTCTTTCTTGCGTATGTGTGAATTTGGCGACAGTGGTTCTGCTACAAATTATGTGTTTTGCTACTTCCTCTTGTTTTTTTAATTCCGTGGTTAATATATATCTTTTAACTGTTAAAATAAACAGTTAAAAAAATTAACAAATTTATTAAATAAATAAAATAAACCATAATGAATAAAATTATCATATTCTAGTCCATTCAAAACAATCCACGATCGATTTCTTACCTTACCGATTTATAATTTTATATTACGATACCTCCTTAGTATAATGAGTCAACTACATAATTCAAATTTTACAGGAGCGCCTGTCAAAGATTAATTGTTTATAACTTTTTCAGTTTTGGTCCTAGAATGTTGATTTTTTTTAATTCGTACTATTTTAAGATTTGAGACCCTTAGATAATAAAAGAGTAGACCTATTTTAGTGAGTTTCCAAGATAATGTAGTTGACTTAGTATACATCATATAAACTATGGCCTATAATGAGCTAACTGCCACATACACTCGTTTACAATGTATTTGTATATTTACCATATCTTGAGGAAAAAGTATTAGGTTTATAAAAACACAAATACAGAATTGTATTTCATTTTCTTGGATTAATTTACTGACATTGTATCTACAGTATAAACGATAATAAATTAGTTGACTCATTATACACTGATTTTAATGTCCAAAATCGGTTTGATGAAATAGCAGTAAATTGATATATCTGCAAAATAATCAAGCTTTTAGCTTGTTTATTTTTCATATAAAAGAAAATAAATTTATTTCTTGTTAGTTATTATTTATTAAAACCTATTCATTTCATAATCAAGCGGTTAAAGTATGTATACCTTCCATAAAACATTGCTTAATACACCACGCATAAAGGTAGAAAACAAAATTTTAATCTTTTTTAGTATTAAAACTAATTAACAAAATAAAACTTCTTATTCCTCTTCTTAATCCAATGAATTTTTTGCAAGTATCTGTTTTGTTAGTAAAATTCAATAAAATATAAACAATATCTGAGTAGATGAATCAGGTTCTTGTAATCACAGTCAGACTTATCATTATTAATATTGCCTGTAATCAGGCTATTATAAAATAAGTGATATTCTTTTGGTATCTAACGTGACTTTTACCAAGATTCATAAGGTCTTTGTGTTTATTTTTGTCAATTGGCAGTGGTTTTTTATAAGCACTGACTAGAAGCAGCTCCACCTTTTCTTTTTTGTTTCGTGTGTTCTTTGGTTTATTCATGCAGTTAATCCATTTAACAACATCGTCTTCATAGTTGTACTTAAATATAATTTTAAAGTGATCATTTCCTTGTATTTTAAATTCACTTACATTGTTCATGACATTTTAGTTCCATAGCTAGTAGTTGTCCAATTATTGCAGTGCTTGAAATGTGTTTTAAAATCAAGAATCAACTCCTGTTACATTTCAATGACATTATAGGGCTTGCCATCTCTTTCAGAGCTGGGGTATAAATAATCCTGTCTTTAGTCTGTCTCTCAATCAAGGCATGCATGCTGTCCCCTTCGTTTCTGGTATGACCAAAGACAAGGAAACGATGAATACTTATATTAAATTTGTTACATACATACATATACATTAAAAATACGACTATGTTTCAATTCTAGCCCACAATTGTCAGACCAGAAACGATACTTTTATACCTTTGGGTATTGTCATTTCAATAAATTTATAAACACAGATTGCAATTTAATTAGCTCCCCTTTTAGCTGTCTGTTGATTCTAAGAATAGCAAACCTTGTAAAGATACCATATCAAAAATGGTAAAATTTTACATGGAATATTTTCTTTTACAATAGAATGTACATTTAACATTTCTGTAAATCAAAAGTACATGCTAAAACCTCTTTATTTGTATTGTTAATTCCTTGTCGTTTTTTTAATTTTCTAGCTGTTTCCTTTTCTTTCAAATGATTTCTTTGTTTTTGTATTTCTTCTTCGGTAGCCTGTGTTTTATTTCCAAATGTGTGACATTTTTCGCAAGCGTCTTTTTTGGGCTTACGAAAGGCAATATTTATATATTTGTTTACAATATCACCATATTGTCGTACATTAGACGCTTTGCCAGAATAGATATTTGAATCAAACCACTCTTCATAATGCTTGTACATCTTGGGAAATGGTAATGAGCCATCCAAATACTTACATTTCGAATCTTTGCGAATGTAATGAGGTTCAAAAGGCGCGAGAGATTCAATAATATGATCAATCACACCACGTACCATATTGAATGTTATAGTTTTTGGATGGTGATCGGATTCTACAAACACTTTTCCACGATCAAATTTTTCTAGAGCGGTATAAACAAAGTTGAAACTTATCGAGAGGGTTCTAAGAAATTTTGTTTTACAAACAGATATTCTTGTTATCGCTGCAATGTCATTTCATTCCAACCATGGTAAATAAAATTAAATAGTATAAAACTGCTTCGAATTTTCAGAAACAGTTAAACGCACTTTTGGTATTTTCATAACGTATTAGTGATAAAATCCCATTGTCGTGAATGATCCAAAACATCTCAAAAATTATTTTTCGGTTCTCTTCTAATATCCCATCATAACATTTTTCACGGCAGCATTTAGGACCAGGGCACGATGTATTTTTCCATTTCTACTGGTGTACTCCATACCTCTATTCATTTTGTATTTTCTCTGGCTATCCTTCCATTCTTGCTTAAATTACTCCCTTAAGCAACCCTTGTCCTTTTTTTAATATTTGAACTTCGCTTGCGTCGATCGCTTGGCTGATTAGGAGTACTTACTGCAGAATCGGTATCTTCTATGTAAGACCAATCGCTGGTATGATTATCAGGTACAGTAAAACTAAAGTTTAAAAAACTATTTGGACTAGAAAACGAAATTGCTGGTGAAGGTATGGGGTTATAATGCTCTTAGTCTTAAGTCCATTTACAGGTATCTCGATAGATGAGGATTCTCTTGAATTTTCTATTATTGATGGCGAATAGACTAAATCAGGTGACGTATCAATAATAGTATCGGGAAACGTGGAGGCTTTGGGTGGCAAAATTTCTAGAATTATATTTTAGGTCTACGTCATCGATAATTGCCAGTTCATCTTTGGTAAAGTAAGCACCAGGTGGCAAAGGGGACATGCCATTAATGAGGCAAATTATGGCAGCACAGACTGACAGACAGACGACTGTTTAAAATTAATCCCTTTACTACTAAAAATTAGAATCGACGTATACTGGTTTATCTCAACTTAACCCAGTATAGAATGTACAGAACTTTTAATAATTTATAATCTAAAAATAATGTGATTATTTACTGTCATAATTATAATTTATATAAGCTAATGTAATGAAAAACTTAAACTACTTACCATTTTTATGAAAATATTCTACTGACTCGTTATTTTCAAAATTTTTGTGAATACCTAATATAATTTTTAGTGTCTTAAATCTACCAAATTACGCACAAGTTTTGCTCTAGCATTTTGCAGTATTCCCTCTATGCTTATTTAAATTAAAATATAGTGATTTTATAAATCAAATCTAATATATTGATCGCAAAATATACACCTAAATTGACATACTCACGGGCCACGCGAACGCTGTATACTGGTCCAGTTTACACATGTCGCTCAAAGTACCCTATCCGCGTCCCGCGTACACTGAATCCGAGTAGTTAGCTTAGAATACGACGTATTGAAGTTTTAAATCACACTAGATGAACCAGTATACGTTAGATTATTTCCAAAAGTACTTATGAATTTTAGGTTTTTTCGACATAGTCTGATAAATAACATGTTTTTACAATCAATACCGTCAAAACCTGAAAATACCTAAAATGTTAGATGACTTACTATACTTAGGAGGTATCGATTAAACTAGTATTTTACTCGAGGCTTCGCTCGCGTGAACTTGAATTTAGAAACATCATTAAATGCTATTCCGTGCCAAATTTAGCAAAATTCGATTACATTTAGAGTCACTTCGGTATCTGTGTCTCTATGTCTGTCAAAGATTTTTTTTGAATTCTAAAAGACTATTAGACGTAGGTGATTTGTATTTGGCATAGATATAATAGCTACAGGAACAAGTGTATATATGTATATGTCTAGAAACACCTACTATTTTTTATATCAGGTATTTTTTTTACGTTCGAGTAGACTTCAAAATTTCATAAATGCAGTTCAATAATAATGTACATACTACACATGGAATAAAACTAATGTCACGGATTTTATCACGTTTAATTTTAACTTTTTTACGAGGGGGTTTTTACGCATCGTTGGAAGGAATTTCTATAAAAACCCGCGTAAAGGAACATATCGTTAATGTGAAGCACCGACGCTCCGGGAAGTCTAAAATATGTCATGTCATATGTCAGTGATATGTTTAGTATCGTCCCAACCATTATATCGGATCTGATAGACAACAAATATTTGCATTAGAACACCGATTCCTACCAATGATGATTCGCGAGGCTATTGAAATTCAAAAACATCCTAATTGGGAAGATGGCTGAGTGCTACCATCTGCTAAGGACCCCATAATTAATAAAATTAAATTCAAACCCAAGCATACTACTGCAGTAATTTTTACCAACTTTAATACTACTGCATCTATTCTATTCTTACTATGACATCAGGTGGTCAAACACCTCAGTCCTCCCGTTACCATGGGTGCTGTAAAGTGCCCAAAACATCGGAAATTAAAAAAGTTAAAATTAAACGCAAAAAAAGTCATTAAAATTTGTTTTATTCCTTATAAATGTTATTCACAGTGAACGTGGGAAGCACTAAACTCATGAACGGGAGTAGAAAAATGTTCGCCTTGTTGTGGCGGTGAAAGAGAATCTGCCACCTCATACCGTCCCATCGTAAGAGGCAACCTAGGAAAATAAACAGGAGATGGGCAGCATAATATCTTCCTGACAACAAATCAAAATAATAATAGCTGCGGTGGCCAACCCGCCTACCAAGCGTGGCAACTATAGCAAATATCCAGCCACTTGACAATTTATGGGGGAGGCCTATGTTAATTTTAGTGGACTTTTGATAGGCTGACGATAATGAGTTCTACTCATCTTTGCAATCCTTAATATTTACGGTAGAGTAAAAACAGAAACAGAAACAGAAACTTTTTTATTCAATATAGATTATAAATAATACTTATTGAAAGTCACTCTTTTGTCTAATTACCACTGGTTCTGAAAACCTCTGTCCTGGGAAGAACCAGCAAGAAACCCAGCGGGACTTTTTTTTAAATAACAGCTTACAATCATGTATATTACACAATTAACCACACAAAACAAATTAGAAACAGCCTGGCAGCGAACACCTCATTCCAGGGGTTATTATCATCCATAAATTCCTTAATATTATAATAACCCTTTTTATACAAACTATGTTTAATAAAGTTTTTGAATTTTGAGCAGGTCGAATTTTGTATATTTTCTGGGATTTTGTTGTAAAAGCGTATACATCGCCCCAAGAATGAATTACTGACTCGGTGGAGTCGAGTAACTGGTGCTAACAAAAAAGAACATACCCGAAAATTGCCCCATGAAAAGTAAAAAAGTAGCAGCTTACATACATGTTACATAAATCAACAGATTCATCCTCGAGGGAATCGTACACGTTTTGCTCCCATGCCATGATAAAATCTCATGGCGAACTACACGGCCCTCGTATTTGTTTAAATACAATTCATAAAAACTGAAACTAAGCTTTTACATGATTGTTGACCACATCTACTTACCTAGTAATTACAAATCCAACGATGCCACGAACGAATTTTCAATTATTTACATCGTATATTCAGTAGCATTCTATTATTTAATTTTATCATGACTAACCATTTTAGTTTATTTAGAAGTAAGTAGATGGCGCTATTATTAGATGAAATAATGAAAGCTAAAATTATACTATCTAGTAATATCAGCGATAGAAGCGAACAATATAAAAATTCTTAGAGTGTTGAATAAGCAAGCTATTATAAATACTCTAAGAAAAACCTTATCAATTTTCATATTTTTGATATACGTCATTTTTATCTATTGAAATTATTACTTTTAAAATAAAATAACAAAAATACAAAAAAAAACTAAACGTTAGAATTTTTAAATAATTTTAAAAATCTAATTATTTAAAATGTTTGTAAGTTATTTATATTATTTACATTATAACTATGTAACTGAAGGCAAAATATACTACTTATTCCATTTGATGACAGATGGCGCTGTTTTGATAATAAATCAGTGTAGTTTCAAATTATTTTACCAAGGCTATAACTATATTTTAATCTTTATTTATAAATATGGTATTTATTTGAAAAACACCAGTCATACCGCCTATAACTAAGATATAATAGAAAATTAACATCTAATGTAAGGAAAATACTTAACCTTCTTTTTTAAAAGTTCCGTAATCGGATAAAAAGTAGCCTATACTACGAGTTTGTAACTACCTACATACAAAATTACATGTAAATCGGTCCAGTAGTTTTTGCGCGAATCCGGATTACACAGACAGACAAAAATTCTAAAAACTAATTTGGCTTCAGAAACCTTTAATTAGTCCCCTGGACTTGTTTTTTCAAGAATATATTAGAATTACAGACACGACTTTTCTACATTTTTATTATATGTATAGATTAGCCGTATTTAAGCCATCTAGCGCCTTCTTTAAGTAGGGTACCAGCTTGAGAGTCAATTAATTTTCGTTCGATAAAATGACCTTAATACCTGTAGAATGGAGAGATGGCGGTTTACAAAGCAATGTTATTCGAATGAAAATATTCCTTAAAAACATCAATACCATGTACATTCTTTTTATTTATTACATTAAAATTTAGGCTTCACATGTCTAAAAATAAGCATTGTAATCATTATTTGCTATAAAATTAAACTTATATCCAATGTTTTATGCTGAACTTGTGGTTAAATTTATCATAATCTTATTTATTAAATAAATCGTTTGCCGTTAAATCTTTTGAAGTGATATTTTTATTAAACCGTACGAAATGATATTTTTAATACATAGGTTACATATATGTGCTATTGGCTGAATAGGTTAGTGGTTGATGTTAATTTTATGTACTTTGTTGTTACGCTATTGACTGAAATATTGGTTGGTATTAATTTAAACGAAGAAATCATTTGGCGTTAAATATTTTGAAGTGATATTTTATTAAACCGCACAAAATGATGTTTTTAACACATAGGGGTAACGCTATTGGCTGAATTAATTAGTGGTTGATGTTAATTATATGTACTTTGTTGTTACGTTATTAGCTGAAATATTGGTTGTTATTAATTTAAACAAAGCGCGTCAGTTTTATATTATTTTGTTTAGTTTACATTATCATCAAAATATTACAAGGGATTTATATAAAAAGTTGGAAAAAGAAATACTAGGGAAGTTAATTAAGGTTTAGTGAAATTGTTTTTTTATTATTTAGTGTAGTTTACAAATATAAGTTTTAGTTACGGGTTTAATTTTCACCTTTTATTATGCCGAGACGTAACACAGCTCACAGAAATAATTTTCAAATAAAATAAATAATTTCAAAATTAAAAATCCGACTGCAAAAAGGCAATTTAAAAATAATGCACTAAAACGACCGAAACAAGATTGAGAATAGATAACAAAATTAAAATAAAGTATTGTTGCGCGCCACTATTAATGTCTTGCACATGGCAACACTAGTTACCACTAGCGCCCTCTAGTATCGAGTAGCAGAACTAGGAGAGTCAAGATCCTTCTAGAAATTTCGGGACCGATATGTACTCGAACATTCTATATGTTTCTACAGTAGAAGGTTCTGGAAAGTATCTGAGGCGCTATATAAGGCCGGTATAGACCACGACCGAGTCAGTATTGAATTGGCGATACAAGCGAAGACTTCGAAGCGATACAACTGCGAACTAAAGCGATCTGTAGTAAAATTGTGTTTTGTTATTAGTGTAGTTTAAAGTTATAATTAGTGTTGTGTAATTAAAGTGTCAATTTTGGTAATTCACTCGGCAGTTTTAATTGTCTCGAACCCCGCTCGTAACAATTGGTGTCAGAAGGGATTTAATCATGCCGATTTTACCTAAAGATGACACGGAGGGTATCCGCCCGAAGTCAACGCCAACAGGAGACGGACCAGAGACGATTTGGTGGTACAACATCGCAAGCGTCGGAGGGCCAGCTGCCGACCACGGAGGTCGGCCCGTCAGCAGCTCCCGCATTTGCAGAACCTGACTTAGGTGCTCTGATGATGATGCTGCAGGAGCAGGCCCGCCGGCAGGAGGAACAGGCCCGCCGACAGGAGGTACAGGCCTGCCGACAGGAGGAACAGGCCCGTCGCTTGGAAGAGCGGCTGCAGCGGGGACAGGAGGAGCAGATGCTTCTCATGAAGGACCTTCACGCTACCTTCGGCAAAGAGGTAAGGGAGGTGAAGGATAGGGTTGCTCAACATGACAACCGCCTGTCGGAAGCTGAAACCCGAATCAACCAAGTGAACAATCGGGTTGACAACGTGATGGCTGACGTGAAGAAAACGCTGGACGACCTAAAAATTGGGGATGGAATTACAGCTCCCGTGGTAGCTACCACACCTTCGCTACGTGGATTCAAAGTGCCGCCGTTCGACGGGATTTCTTCCTGGTCGGCCTACAAAATCCAGTTCGAGGCTGTCATGAAGGCGAACGGTTGGAATAAAAGTCAGGCCATGACTGCTCTCACCCTAGGCCTGCGCGACTAGGCCTTAACTGTTCTGGAAGCTCTCGGTAAGGAAGTGACTTACGAGCAGCTCCTTGAGGCATTGGAGGCGAGATATGGCGACGCTCACCTGGAACACGTCTTTCGTGCGCAGCTCAAAGATCGCGTGCAACGCAGCAACGAAAACCTGCAGCAGGGCCCTGAGGTGGAAAAGCTGGTTCGAAAAGCATACCAGTCTGTACCTGCGCTCATGTGTGGGAACCTGGTGCAGACATTCATCGACGGCATCCGCGACCTTGTCAGAGCTGCTGTGAGACTCGCACCACGAGACGCTTAAGGACGCGTTAGCCCATGCACTGGAGGTGGAAGCCGTACGGCAGGATCATCTATCCCATCGCGTCAGGAGGTTGCAGCAGCTGCAGTTCGCGAATGCAATAAAGGATACAGCCCTAGGTGCTACGGCTGTGGGGAAAGGGGCCATCTTCGATCCAGCTGCCTAAGCGAACCGTAGAAAGGGAGGTGATCGATCTCGAGAGGTAGTGCTAACAGCACCGCCCAGCAGCAGCAGGAAACGAGTAAAGCCAGGACTGCGGGGCGGGTGCTGGCTGATGTTAAAAGCCCCAAGGATTTCGATCTCACAAACCCATGATGGGAACAGCCTAATCATCAAAGGCGAGGTCAACGGAACGCCGTAAACTGACCATAGACACTTGAGCCTCTCGCACAGTTGTCAGTTCCCAACTTATAAGTCAGTTCCTTGGGGACTGCATACAACCGAGAGCGTAATTTGGTAACAGCCACCGGTCAGCGCATACCCGTCCGTGGAGAGAAGGAGATGGAGTTGAAGCTAGGCAACATGATCTACCTGTATAATGTCATCGTGGCTGATATAATGGACGACAGCATCCTGGGCCTAGACTTCATGAGGAAGAATTGTGGTGAGATCGATGTTAAGCAAGGTGTTTTGAAATGTGGACATGAGGAATTTTTCGTGGAAGGGGCGATACCGGGGAATGTGTACAGCCTTAAGAAGATTGTTCTGCCGCCGAGATCGGAAACGATTGTGCCGGTTAGTATTCCTCGGAATCCTGGGCAAGCACATCGTTGTGTACTCGTGTAAAGGGTGGACAATGACCTTCCGTGGAAAGTGGCTCGAACCTTGGTCAGAACCACCGACATCTCAGGAGTACGTGTGCTGAACCTTTGTGATCAGGAACAGATTATGGAAAAAGGCACACTGGTTGGTACTTGTGAGGAAGTGGATTGGTTGCGCAGGTGCCAATATCCATCGACTGGGACCCCCAGCAAGCATGCACAAACGAGGGTGACCACACTTTTAGAAGACTGTCGCAGCGTTCTCTCCCCGAATGAAGTGGTCAAGGCGAAGAATTTGTTACTCAAGTACGCCGATGTTTTCTCGTCAAACGATGCTGACATAGGAAAGACTGGCTTAGTTCAACACAAAATAAACACAGGAGAAGAATTGCCTATCCGTCAGCGCCCAAGAAGATTGCCGGTAGCACGTGAAAAGGAAGTGGAAACCATGATTGAGGAATGGTGAAGGATGGTGTTATTGAACCTTCATCTAGTCCATGGTGTTCACCTGTGTGCTGGTAAAGAAGAAGGATGGCAGCATGCTTTTGTGTTGACTACCGCCGTCTGAACGACGTTACAAAGAAGGACAGCTATCCCTTGCCAAGAATTGATGACACGCTGGACATGTTTACAGGCGTAAAGTGGTTTAGCACACTGGACCTGAAAAGTGGCTACTGGCAGGTTGAAATTGACCCTAAGGATAAGAAGAAAACTGCATTCTTGACAGGAAAGGGTCTGTGGCAATTTAAAGTTATGCCGTTTGGATTGTGCAATGCTCCAGCAACGTTTGAAAGGTTGATGGAGTTTGTACTTACCGGGTTAATTGGCGATGCCTGTCTGGTCTTCTTGGATGACATCATCATCGTAGGCCGTACGTTTGAGGAACACCTTCAAAACCTGGAACGCGTGCTCATGAAGATTCAGAGTGCCAACCTCAAGTTGAGTCCGAAGAAATGTTCGCTATTCAAACGGCAAGTTAGCTTTTTGGGGTATGTAGTGTCGGAAGAAGGTATCCACATGGATCCGGAGAAAATTACCGCTGTCAAAGATTGGCCGGTCCCAAAAGACAAGACGCAGGTTAGAGCATTTTTGGGATTGTGCTCCTATTATCGGCGATTTGTGAAGAACTTTGCAGATATAGCCAAACCTCTGCACAAGTTAACCGAGGAGAAGCGACATTTCTGCTGGGATGAAAGTTGCGATATAGCATTCCAAGAGCTCAAGGACCGTCTATGCGAAACACCTATTTTGGCGTACCCTGATGCGGGCAAGGAATTTATAGTTGACACAGACGCAAGTGATATAGGACTTGGCGGTGTGTTGTCTCAACGGAATGGTGATCAAGAGGTTGTGATAGCGTACTTCAGCAAGTCGTTGTCAAAGCCGGAAAGGAACTATTGTGTCACAAGGCGAGAATTGCTTGCTGTGGTAAAGTCGTTGCAGCATTTTAGCAAATATCTTCTGGGACGGAAATTTCACTTACGAACTGACCATGCTGCACTGAAATGGCTATTGCACTTCAAAAATCCAGAAGGACAAGTAGCGAGATGGATTGAACTACTACAGGAATACGACTTTGTGATCGAACATCGCAGCGGGAAATCTCATGGCAACGCAAATGCATTGTCAAGAAGACCTTGTCCTGAAGATTGCAAGCATTGTACTAGACAAGAGGGTAAGGAAGTGGTATCTGTGAGGATGCTTATGACAGACCAGCTCAACAATGAGTGGAAAGACAGCCTACGACATGCACAGCAGGAAGATTCGGACATCAAGCCGATTCTAGAATGGATGAAGGCCAGTGCTCCTAAGCCCAAGTGGAGCGACGTTTCAGCGATGAGTTCCACCACGGAAAGCTATAGGGCCCAATGGGACAGCTTGCTGATTCAGGATGGAGTCCTGTGCCGTAAATGGGAAAATGGTCGGGGAAACAGTTGTCATTTGCAAATGGTTGTCCCTAAAGCTAAAGTACCGGATGTTCTACAGCTGTACCATAATGGTTGTTCAGGAGGCCACCTGGGAGTTAAACGAACTCTACTGAAGATCCGAGAACGGTTTTACTGGGTCCACTGTCGTGACGATGTCGAGGACTGGTGTCGCAAATGTACAAGTTGTGCGGCTGTAAAGGGACCTCAAACTCGTAGTAGAGGTGCATTGAAATTGTACAATGTTGGTGCACCATGGGAGAGGATAGCCATTGACGTTGCGGGGCCGTTTCCGGAAAGTGAAAGTGGTAACAAGTATTTCATGGTTGTGATGGATTGCTTCAATAAGTGGCCAGAAGTCTTCGCCATTCCAAATCAAGAAGCTTCAACAGTTGCAGATAAACTAGTTCATGAAGTCTTCAATCGTTTTGGAGTACCTTTAGAGATTCACAGCGATCAAGGAAGGAATTTTGAGTCTCAAATATTCCAGAAAACTTGCCGAGTTATGGGTACTCATAAAACAAGAACAACTTCTTACCACCCACAATCTGATGGAATGGTAGAACGATTTAATCAGACATTGGATAGGTACCTAGCAAAAGTTGTGGAAAAACGGCAACGAGACTGGGAAAGGCACATACAACCGTTTTTGTTGTCATATCGAAGCGCTGTTCACGAAAGTACATCAGTGACACCAGCTTTAGCAAATTTTGGGAGATAATTACGGCTGCCTGCAGACCTGATCACCGGAATACCACCTGATGCCCCACGCAGTATAACCGATTATGCAAATGACTTGCGGAACAAAATGAATGACATTTATGAGCACGTCAGACAATCGGGACAGCAAACGTCTGAAAAGATGAAAACACGGTATAACCGCAAAATGAACAACAAATGGTTTGACGAAGGTTCACTAGTGTGGTTACACAATCCAGTTCGCAGCAAAGGGAAATCTCCTAAGCTTCAAGCTAAATGGGACGGACCGTACCGGATTGTGACAAGGATCAATGACGTAAGGTGCAAGAGGTACCCTAAGATCGTCCATGTGGATCGACTGGCGCGTTATTATGGGCCATAATGCTCGGGACGAGCATGTCTTAGGAGGGGCAGTGTTGCCCCTATTAATGTCTTGCACATGGCAACACTAGTTACCACTAGCGCCCTCTAGTATCGAGTAGCAGAACTAGGAGAGTCAAGATCCTTCTAGAAATTTCGGGACCGATATGTACTCGAACATTCTATATGTTTCTACAGTAGAAGGTTCTGGAAAGTATCTGAGGCGCTATATAAGGCCGGTATAGACCACGACCGAGTCAGTATTGAATTGGCGATACAAGCGAAGACTTCGAAGCGATACAACTGCGAACTAAAGCGATCTGTAGTAAAATTGTGTTTTGTTATTAGTGTAGTTTAAAGTTATACCCCATATCGTCTCGTGGGTGTCGTAAGAGGCGACAAAGGGAAACAAACTAGGAGATGGGCAGCAGCGTCTCCTTGATTTTAACTGAAAATAATAAAAAACCGTGGTTGCCAACTCACCTGCATGGCAAATATGGTAAATATCCCTCCTATGCGGCAACTTGGGGACGCCTATGTTCAGCAGTTGACTTTTATAGGCTGTAACGGTAATGATAAACGTCGAAAATAAAAAAGAAAAACATTTGCTATCATTTACGAGGGTGACACTGAAAGTTCTTGGAAAATCAAAAACTGAACAAACTAGCAAGTTATTAGTTTTATTATATCTTTTCAAAATAGTGTCCATTTACATCAATACATCGCTGCATCCGATGGAACCACTGAGAAAAGCACTTTGCACTTAGGGGTCTCTTCGACGGCATTTTGAAACACAGCCACTGCTTCCTCGGCGTCCATAAAACGTTTTCCTCGAAGTTTTTCTTTTATTTTCAGAAATAAATAAAAATCGCAAGGTGCGAGGTCGGGGCTATAGGGCGGGTGATCCAGTAATTCCACGTCTGACGTCGCCAAGTAGTCGATTGTTTGCATGGCGGTGTGCGACGAGGCGTTTTCGTGGTGAAGGAGGATCCAACTGCGAGGTCGTTTCTCCCGAACTTTTTCCAAGACAAGTGGCAAACAATTGTTAGTGTACCACTGCAGTAACTGTTTTTGATCCTCTAAAACAATTGTTGCGTAATGACCTGTCCTTCCGAAGAACGAGGCCACCATCTTTTTCCCACGTTTCGACCTCTCTTCACTTTAGTTGGCAACCTCGAAGGAAAACACCCAGAAAGCAGACTGTCTCTTAGTTACAGGATCATAACAATAAATCTAGCTTTCGTCACCCGTAAGTATGTCGAACACAGCATTTGAGTCACCTCCGTTAAATCTTTGAACCATTTCACGACACCAATCAACACGACGGAGGGCCTCTGTCAAATTATGAGGTATCCACCGGGCACAAAGCTTCCTGACCGCTAAATGTTCATGGAGGATCTTGTGCACTTGACTCATACCGATGCCTAAGCTTGTCCGAATCTGCTGATAAGTCACTCTTTTGTCAGTCTCTATCATACGCCGCACAACACTGATGTTATCTTCAGTCGTCGCCGTAGAAAGACGTCCCTCACGCAGATCATCGGTGAGATTAGTGCGACCACGTTTAAACTCATTAAACCAGTTCTAAACAGTGGCACGAGATGGGGCTTCATCGTGAAAGGCCAATCGAAGTCTATCAAAACTTTCTTGTTGACTTAAATGACATCGAAAATCATAAAAAATCATTGGACGAAAATTATCTCGCGTTAAATTCATGCTGACGTGACACAGACAATTTTCAATTTGCCGCCAAATCGTAGACAAATGACAAATTAATAAAATACATACACAATAATATTGGCAAAGAGTTCCATTTTCAAAATTTGAACTTATTTTGACGTGACAACGTCTTATAAATTGGTTTGCCGGGTGACACTTCAAGAAACTGCGTTACGCTCCGCTCACGTTATGCGCTCACAATGAGAGCGAGTGAGAGGCACGCGTCCCTTCCACTCGGGCATGGTTAGCCCGCCCAGCGAGAGAGACAGACATAATAAAATTATTTTACCACTCAAAGTCGTTGTCACGTAAAACTTTCGCCCGTATACCGACTTTACAGGCAACCAATTTTTTTTTTTTATTATATCGTTTACAAGTGGCCAGTTCTAAAAACTTTCAGTGTCGCCCTCGTAAATTAGAAAAAAATCATAAAGGTCTGGTCTGTTTCCACTAACCTTCCATTAGGTACATATTTCAAGGTTAGATTTTGCTTGGTTATTTTTTGGTTTTTAAATTAGCTTCTTCAGAATAAATGCAGTTTCAATTAGCACATAAGGTACGGAAAGGTTTTTCTACTCGTTCTATAATTTCATAAGAAATATATACATACATAAACACTCACGCCTGTCACCCAGAGGGGTAGGCAGAGACTACGGACTTCCATTTGCCACGATCCTGGCACACCTCTCTCGCCTCCTTTACATCCATATATCTACGCATATACGCTCGTCGGTTAAGGGTACTCCTAATCTGGCCTTTTTTCAATATAACGCCAATTTGGTCGATAAACCTTCGTCTAGGGCGTCCCTTCCCGACTCTGCCGTTCACTTCTGCAACATGAATTTGCTTTGTCACTCTTTCCTCGTTCATTTTTTCTACATGACCAGACCAACCGGCTTTTCTTAATCCTAGTCACAACGTCATCTTGCAAACCACACTTTTCTCTTGTCACATTATTCTCCATTCAGATTCAGCCTAGTATACTTAATGACCGCATTTCTACAGCATTTATTCTACTCTCATGCTTCTTCTGCCAGACCCAACTTTCACTACCATACATTAAAGTAGGGACTAACACAGCATTATGAATAGCCAAACGTGCCTTTTTTGACACATTCTGACTCTTCACAATAGTGTGTAGAGCCCCATTCACTCTATTTCCTGCGTTCACTCGTCGTTCTATATCCTTATCATATCTACCATCTCTGCTAAATAAACGTCCCAAATATACAAACTCATCCAGTTGCTCAATCAACTCCCCTTCCATTCTTATTTCACATAACGTTTTACTTTCTTCTCTTTCAAAAACCATCACTTTACAGTCTTTACAGGCAAGCTGATACCACGGTAGTTTTTACAGACCTGCTGTGTGACCCTTTTCCCTTATATATTGGAACTATAACGGCTTTGCACCAGTCTAGTATGAAATATATACACATTGACATAATATTGCATATATTTTACCAGATAGCTCACGAAAAAGGTTTTGTTATATTGTGTATTTTCATATGCCTTTGCAAATGACTTTTTTCAATATTTTTATATTCACAGATATTACACAAATAACATTTATCTACAGTGTGTATTTTCATGTGTTTGCAATTGACTTTTTCTAATACATCTATATTCACAGATATTACACGAATAAGGTTTTTCTCCGGTATGTATTTTCTTATGCCTTCGCAAATCACTTTTTGTAATACATCTATATTCACAGACATGACACGAATAAGGTTTTTCTCCGGTGTGTATTTTTATATGTGCTTGCAATTGACTTTTTCTAATACATCTATATTCACAGATATGACACGAATAAGGTTTTTCTCCACTATGTATTTTCATATGCCTTTGCAAATCACTTTTTGTAATAAATCTATATTCACAGATATGACACGAATAACGTTTTTCTCCGGTGTGTATTTTTATATGTATTTGCAATTGACTTTTTCTAATACATCTATATTCACAGATATGACACGAATAAGGTTTTTCTCCGCTATGTATTTTCATATGCCTTTGCAAATCACTTTTTGCAATAAATCTATGATCACAGATATGACACAAATAACGTCTTTCCCAGTGTGTATTTTTATATGTGTTTGCAATTGACTTCTTCTAACACATCTATATTCACAGATATGACACGAATAAGGTTTTTCTCCGGTATGTATTGTCATATGATTTTGCAATTGTCTTCTTCTAATACATCTATATTCACAGATATGACACGAATAAGGTTTTTCTTCGGTATGTATTTTCATATGCTTTTGTAAATAACTTTTTGTAATAGATCTATATTCACACATATGACAAGGAAAAGTTTTTTTTCCGGTGTGTAATTTTATATGTGTTTGCAAATTACCTTTTGTATTACATTTATATTCACAGATATTACACGAATAAGGTTTTTCTCCGGTATGTATTTCCATATGTGTTTGCAAAGTGCTTTTCTTTGTACATTCATAATCACAATTATTACAACAGTACAATTGTTTAGCGACGTGCGCTTTAAGATGTGCCAAAATGTAACGTTTATGAGACGTTTTGAATTCGCAAATATCACAATTAAATATTTCCGTTAGTTGAGGTACTGGAGTTTGTTTAACTTGTGTCCGTACTGTAGTGGTGTTCGAGTTCTTTTGCGTCTTATGACTGTATGAAATGTGTTTGGCGAGAATGTCTTTTGTAGAAAAATTTTTGCTACAACCATCATATTCAAAAATGTATTTTCTTGATTCCCCAGATGTTTTTTTCGTAAGTATATTTACACTCTTTTGTTTCAAAATTTTCTTTTTCGTTACCTTTGCAGGATGATTTCCTTTTTTAGTAATTGGTTGATCATCTTTTTTCACTTTAGGGTTTGATTTAATAGTAGGGCTTTCAAAATCGAGGATTTCTTTACGTACTACGTTTATGTTACTATCAGTAGAATTTAATTTTATCTTCTTCTCAGACGGTTCTGAAAAATTATTTGTCGGTGTGATGTACTGTTCTGAAATACACACGAATTAAACATTTTATTTATGGTAAGACATTGCATCGTTATTGTAAGACGACATCATAAACGGTTTACAATGCGCGGAGTTTATGCCTTATGGCATTTCCTATCAGTTAACCCAGGGAGAAACAGAGAACTTATAATATTTTACATAATTATACTAAATAATGTTGCTAGATATAAAGTATTTTAGCCAATTACTCCGAATAATGTCTATCATGTTCATTTTTGGAGGGAAAGAATGGTAGAGAAACTATCATATGTATCATTCTTCTGACCATGTTATAATTATATTAATCTAATAATCGCTGTTTCGAATTCCACACAGAACTAGTGTTATACACACAGTATAGGCGAAGTTGGCGTGTAAGTGCGGTATAAGAGAATTCATCATCACATTTTGTCCCGTGGGTTTCGTAAGAGTCAACTATTGGTTTGCCAGAAAAATTTTACTTCAGATGTAAAGTATCCAGACCGGCGACGGGCAGCAGCGTCAAAGGTGCTCACGTCTGGTTCTGCGATCCTCAATCCTATGCCAAACGTGACGATTAAAACAAATCCTCCATACATCGGGAGAGATCCTTTCATGTTCAGCAGTGGAAGTTTACTGGACGATTAAGATAGAGTAATTATTTGTAGGCCATACAAAGACTCAAAACAAGTCCTGGTAGCTCAGAGGCTGGGAGTTTGCAGTAACATATGTGTATATATATATACTGGGTGACTTTTTTTACCATCTGGAAAATAATATGGTGTTTTTTACAAGTGTAATAGAAGCTATCCTCGAAAGTATTTGTAAAATATAACTGATAGGCAAAATTTCTAAAAATCAAAAAAGAAATACATAAATGCAATTCATCCTACGGCATTTGCGTAAAAGTAAAACTATAAATAGGTGATATTATTTTAAATAGCGCGAGCGAGACCCATGCACATTTCTTTCGTTCTTTCGGCATTCATCGTTGCAAAGGCGCCAGGCGGCTTAGTGGGGGCGGCCGACACATCGTCGCAGCCAACATTTAGAATCAAGTATATTCAAAAAGACCTAGCTACAATACTTGGCTTCGTAATGCTTGCAGTTAAGTGTTTTCTTTTTTTTGATACGGCGCCGTTTACGAATGCAGATTACTCACTGACCTCTATATATACAAGTACGCTGAACTGGCTATACCATACAAAATGCTTCTGCCGATTTGAAGCGCCCTCATTGTCTGTACCGGGAACTAAAATTGACATAATATGCCAGTCTGTTGTGTTATTTAAATAGTATTTCTGTATTTTGAACTTTTAAACTAAAAAATGAAAGTATTTTATGTGGTTTGATTATGTTTGATTTTAGTTACATAATAAGAATTATTTTTGGTAATAATGAGAGAGTGCGTAATATATAAAAACTCGTTACCAAAAGGGAAGTGGGATAACATTCCACAAGTAAGTTAATTTACAGCTAATATTAAACAAATTAAAACTATTTGATAATATAGGTACTTAAAAATTTGTTAATTGTATCTTAATATCGTAATTACCAACATGTTTGGCTTTAAATTACTGAGTTTTAATAAACAATGAAATTCAATAGGGTTGTCGAGTTCCTTGTCTATAATACTTATCGATGTTTTTTTCTACCCATATCTGTTAACAACCAAAGTCGCCGACAACAGATAATTATCAAATGTTTATTAATTAACAGGTTTCCAACTGAACCTAGACTATAATTATGGCTAAAAAGCATTAAAATTGTGAATTGGCGTCCGAAACAAAATGATTATCTTTGTTCTAAATACTTCACAGACGACTGTTTTATTAAACATGAGAAACGCACCACTTTGAAAAAGTGCAGTATACCCACAATATTTTCTGGTAGTACCAGTACCAGTAAGTATAAAAGTAATAGGTTATTATTTCGAATGTTTTTGTTTTTAGTAGCCGTGGCTTAGTAACCCATGGCAAACGTAGGGCGACTCACATGGCTGGCCCGAAGTGAAGGGCTGGGCCAAGGTGGCCACTCTGATGGGCTTGTCGAGCCCTTGGATATGTGTTAGTGGGCTGCGGCTAGAGGAGAGTCCTCTCCTTATATCGTTGCAGCGATGCGCCACTCGACTATCCTCCGCAACTTTGGCGGGGCTACACCACTTGGTGCTGGGGGAGTCTGTTGTGCAAGACGAGTTGGAGGCCGCGAAGGGCAGTGTGCCTTGTGTTCCTGGTGTGCCTTATCTGAGAAGGAAAGGGGGAGGAGAAGTCCTCGACTAAACAGGGGCTGCTATTGGGCGGCTGGCGCTGGTGAGGCCGCGGATGTGTTTGAAAGCGTTTCCGTGGCCCTGCCAATGTGCGGCAAAGGTAGAACACCACGGGGTTTTAGTAGGTGCGAGTCCGACATAATGCGTTCTTGCCTCCGCGAAGCGAGTATGCGTAGCCATTTCTTCATTTGAAACCCGGAACAAAATCCGTTCTGTAGTTACGAATAAAAACGTAGATAGACCAACGCAGCGTCGATCTTGGTTTTATATGAGGTATAAAGCTTGCGTGTAAGGTCTAGGTATTAATTGATATATTTATTTATTTTATAGCATTATATTAATATGATTCCTAAATAGAATGGACTTTACGGGTAGGCCTGGGTATAGAATTTTTATCGATATGTTTTGTCACACTGTCTTATCTCTATTATTAGTTCCTTGGACGTTCACTTCTGCTGTCAGCGCCAAAATGGCGAAAATCAAATCGCCTCATTATGTCACGGTGTATAGCCATATATAGGTCAGTGAGATTACTGACGTTCAGCCGGAATGACGTTACGATACGTTGACTAAAACGGCAGGCAATGATTACAGAACAACTAGTTATTCCACTTTCCTTACGACAAAATGTCTAGCCACAATGCAAAAGCGCTATCGAATGTTGCGATATTAAAGACAACCCGCTGCATTTGTTCGTTTTGTAATGCATGGTACTTAAAATTCAGCATTATCAGCCGCATTGTAAGACGCTAAAAGCTGATACATTAAATGATGTGCATTACGACTAGGCGTTTATTAATACGTCTTATTTCTTATTTGGCTGCGACATACATTCGTGCCGACCGAATGCAGCCAGCCGCACTCATTCCCGCCGGAACCGAAAACAAAATTTTATTACCATCAGATTGGGGGTGATTTGATGTTGTAATAAACCTTTCTTCTGACATATTTTTAAGCAAAAAAACCCGTATCAGTTATCTTTCTGCATTAAAACAAGTTTGAAAATAAGAAGAAAAAAATAATATTTTTTGACGATTTAAAAAAAAAGGTGCAGTATTTCCCGTAATATGAAGTATGTCAAAAATCATAAATAATTAGTACTATAACCCCCTGTAAGGATATAACGCGCAATTATGCGATTCCAGGGTTATACTGATTTTTTATATCTACTCCATACATTTATTTCATTTTTTTTCGTAAAAAAAAACAGTTTTTAAGCCAAATTACTTCGTGTGACATTTTTGACCATAGTTATACTAAACAGAAGCCATTTCGTCCTTAAAGACGACACTTAAAACTTAAAAGTTCTAACATCCGTATTTATAAAGAAGTAATTACTTGTTGCTAAGTAATTTCTTAATTAAGTCATTACTTAAGGTTAGAATTCTATAGTTGAGTAACACACGTTACTTACTTGAGCCAGGCCTCTGTCACTCTTGCTACATTCGTGAAATAATTACCTACAATAAATAGCGAGCTGCCCCAGGGGTAGATCGCAGTCGGGGCTAGCGCGTTCTAGGCGATTGAATATTAAAGTTTTTTTAACGCTGTTTACGTAAATAATTTTTTGTAAATACTTGTTGAAATACTCGTCAAAATAGTTTTTGTTTAGTGTTTAGTATATTTAATTGTAGGATAAAATAGTTGAAAAAGTTTTAATGTAATTTAAGAATAATATATATGTATATTACCTATATAGATAAATTATAATGGCAAAACGTCGTTCCTACTATAATTGTTGCGGGGATGGATGCTTAATGAGCAATTAAAAGGATTCAGATATATCATTTTTTAAGTTACCGAAGGATAATGAAAGGAAAATTTATTTCATTTTTTTGTTAGATAGCTACTTATAGCGAAAAAATAATTAAGTAATAATTTAACTACAGAAGTAATACCTAAGTACTTTAGTACAAAACTTAGTTGAAATTTATTTCGCTACCCAAGTACCTACTTACATACCTATACTCGTCTTTGTAATTAAAATATTTTAAGTTATAATAGCACAAATTACTGAAATTAAAACTTTGTTTACAAGATTTTCAACCAAGTAGATTACGATCATAATTCTGTTAGGAATCGTATTACGGATTGATTTGTTGTTTACGCTATCTACCTATACGACCAAGCATCGCGATTCCCGACGAATATTGCAAGTTGCATGCGTTGGGCATCACAGAACTCACATAGTAGATAATATGGTCGATTATAGTCAGCATAGGTACTTTACCTAAGTAACTTACCATTTCACAATGTATTTTTTTACTCTTTATTAACAGCCCTTAGCAACCACGGAAAGTCCGTTGTGACGTAGTAAGGAGAAAAGATGCAAAGTAATAAAGACACTCCCGCGCAGCGATAAACTTTTATTTAGATTGCGTGTACGATTTATCTGATTAATAATAGTTATTAAAGTAGTTATTAAAACTATTAAAACGCCGGCAAGCAGTCAACATCAAAAGAGTGCAACTTCTGTACGTAGTACTATTATTTATTCTGTGCTTGAGCCAAAGCCCCCAGTAACACTCGATGCTTGGTGGTTGTTTCTGTGTGGCAACACTTCGTGACTGCGTTTCGTTTCATGAAAAGGCAAACGTAAGCTAGATTATTTTTACAAAATCTTGCAATAATATCTTTGATATTACTTTATTTTTTATTTATAATAGCAATAGCGTTGTATAAAGTAAAAAGTTTATTATATCATTATTGTCATTTAATTTTGTCGGTACAAAAAAAAATAATGCTTGGAAAATCAAAACGTTTGACATGTTAAAACCCTAGTAAATTTAAATGTTCACTTTTTACACATGGATTATATGCCGACACGTGATTTTTTACTTAGAAAGATTATACATACATTCATTGCTGTCAATTATTATCGTTAAATAATTTACTCTGAAATCAAAAACGTTTTGTCGGCGAGTTGAATTTTTCTTTAAATATATTTCCATAAATCGCGTAAATTTCAAATTTTCATAATATATCTGAACTAGACAGGAAAAAACAGTTCTCGAGTTTGGAAAAGAATTTATTTTTAAATATCATACAAAAATATGATACTATCCTAACCTGCAAACAAACAAATGCTACGAGTGCTTTAAAAAAGAAGCAGTCATGGGAGAAAATAGCGGAGGAATTTAATGAATCCTCTATTGTTAATCAAAAGGTAATTAATATGTGTTTTGTATACTTTTATTATTTACAGATGTAGTTTCATTTGTGTGCCATGGTATTTTCCTATGAGCCGTTTTAGTATTAGGCAGTTATCTAATTTCCATATGTTTCATTGTTTCAGGCATCTACAAAACAATTAATAAAACTATGGTATAACATGAAGGCAAAAGCAAGGGAGTCTAAAACAAAAGAAAATATTGCCATTTAACAGGAGGTGGGCCATCTGTTATGGTTATAAAACGTTGTGAAAAGATGATTTTTTTTTCCTCGGGATCGAATTTCTTTGTGACCCATCATCATAGGTATCCTTAGTACTATCATTGTCTTCGTTGTCGGGAGCGTTTCAAAAATACCCTGTATATATACTCGTTTGTCATCGTTAGTATATATATGTAGGCGAAAGAGGATCATCCCAGATGCACTCATGATGGATGGCGCAAATATGCGTGCGTTACAACATAAAGTACAAGAAAATATAATGAACAGATCGTTAGCAATTCGTCGCAAATATATGGTACGCTTTTCCGATGACGTTAATTTCAAAAATCCTATATAACAACGGTTGCCACGTTACCACAGACACGACGCTTCGCTAGAGTAAAACCTTCTCTAGATCTCGCCAGTATTTTATAGACGCGCCTACACGGCCAATCCTGACATACGACCGTCCTCGGGCGTTTATCTTTATGAATTCCTGTAACAAACACTATTAATCACAACTACTTCCGCTCGTCTATCCTGACATGAATAGGTTTACTGTCCCTATATTTTGACATTCACACACACATACGCGGCGATTACGTTTGACCACATGCAAACTAACATTAGCTAAGGCGTCCTTTTGACCAGCCATCATCTCATACGACAACACGGACCGGACAACTGGCTCTTTCCACTAAGCACACACAGGCATACAGCTCTTTATACAGCTTGCACGGCACTATTAGCATCGAAAGAAGATACTACACTTTAACAACAAATACCCTCTTATAAATATAATAACATCCTCGATCATACAATAATCGAAAGCGTGCGTCCCTTCGACCACCTTTCTCTCAAGCCACCACATACAGCTGTAAACTAGTATGTCCCTACGACCAACCGCTCGGGTCTGGCCCGGACGATACTGCTGTACTCTGTTCAACCAACCTGACTGGACCGAACGGGTGCGTCCCTTCGACCAGTGTAACTCCACAATTCATAAGGATGGACCGGACGTATGTGTCCTATCAACCAGCCGCGCGCGGCATGGCCCTGTACGACATTGTCCCTTCGACCAGCTTCATCCAAATCCAACCCTCAACATCAAACACCAATTCTGTCGACCACACAATATTCATAGCAAAACTGCTACACTCATCAACACATTAGAACATAAAAAGGCCACTCATTCTCTCAATTCATAGCATTCTATAGTTAAACATTGCCCCAGTACATCGCTACACATTTCGAACTTTAAAATGTACCCCATGTAAATTATATTTCGCAATGAACATAAAACTGAGATAACAAATCCAGTAATAACTTCATCAGGCACGATTGTTTTAGGAATTTACTCGATGAGGGATCATAAGTGAAGACCAGTTTCAGACGCAGTTTCTTTAACTCGGGTTTCTTTCCTAAGGATATGCCATTTTAGTAAACTTAAGCTCGGTAAGACAATTAGCTGCATGATCTTTTAAAGCGATTGTAAATGCTATTAACAAATCAAATCATTTTCTATCTAAGCGTTTATTTTGTGCAATAATTTTAATACATTATACCATCCCTCTATATCCGAGGTTGGATGGTCTGGATTAAAATGCAAAAGTTGCGTAGGATTTTTTACTCCCCATTGACATATGCATCATTACGAACAGTCGTGATAAAACGCCTCCTTTACGTCCACATATGTATCTACGCATACATGCTCGTCGGTTAAGGGTACTTAACAAAACATACTTTGTATAATAATAATTCAAGTAATAACACTTTTGGTCACTTTTCCGCCAAGTTTTCCAGAAAAAGTCATGATGTATAGTGTGTCAAGACACAGAGAAATCATTTAAGTTATCTATTTGATTACACACAGTGATCACAATGACGCAATGACTAGCAACAAACTGTTACTAAATCTTCATCACTTCTTGTGATACGATCTACTGTAGAGACAACGACTATCAGGTCGTTCCAAGTCCACCAGTAGTCTCTCTGAGGCAAAGTTCCACCACACCCATCAGATGTTCATCGCTAATGAATGACTCACAAGTAAATCGTAGTTACAACGCACCAATTCGTGCAATGCGACTAAATAAATAACAAGTGACTAAGAGTATGAGCGGCAAATACCTCCGGCAACTTCTTCCATACTTAATTCTACTACAACCAGATCAATTCAAAGGAAACTTTACATCACAAAATAAAATATCCAAGAGCCATAACCTTTTTAATCATTCGTTACACAACAAATGTATACTACCTACTTCATTTTATTTTTACGAGCACTCATCTCTATGTTCAGTCATCCCGTTACATCTCAACGACGACTAAACTAGACCTCTACCAAAACCACGCGCACGCACCACTCTTTGAGCTACGGCTAGGGTATGTCTGTTGACATAGTCATAACACAAAATAAAATGAAGTAAGCAACTCTACAATTTAACAGGGTCATTAAACAGCATACTTCCATTCAAGAACGATCGGCAGATTATATGTAGGCAAAGACATTTAAGTAGTAGTATATATTTAAATATCTTTCTATATAGGTGAAAGAGGAACTTTATCCCACTTCTGATGTAGGCGAAAGAGGATCATCCCAGATGCACTCATGATGGATGGCGCAAATATGCGTGCGTTACAACATAAAGTACAAGAAAATAGAATGAACAGATCGTTAGCAATTCGTCGCAAATATATGGTACGCTTTTCCGATGACGTTAATTTCAAAAATCCTATATAACAACGGTTGCCACGTTACCACAGACACGACGCTTCGCTAGAGTAAAACCTTCTCTGGATCTGGCCAGTATTTTATAGACGCGCCTACATATATATACTAACGATGACAAACGAGCACACATTCCACCTGATGGTAAAAGGGTGCTGTGGACCATAGCCATCCTATATCTATGCATTTAAAATAAAAATTTAGATTTGTTTCACCCATGAGGACAAGATAGATAGATAGTCTCCGTTTCTCTACATTCACCATACGAAACACGGCAGCATTAGGCTGCTATTTCACGCTGGTATTCTGTGAGAGCGTGGTCCTTCCCCGGTCAAGCTGACCCATTTGTACTGCAGCCATAAACCAGCTACATTGTGACTCTACCACGTTTAATATCTAATTTTAGGTTACAAAATATTATTATAATGAAACAGGTGCGGATTAATTCCCATCAGCAAAGGATACAAAATCGCTTGGCAGTACAGTTAACATGATTTTTATCACAGTTCATTCCTGGGTATATGTTGCTTTAGGCATAGATAAAAAGAAAAGAAAAGAAAAAAAAGTCGCATATTTAACAAAAAACTAAAATAAAAATTTCGTTCATACACACAGTCCTCCTGATGCTGTAGCCCGTAGACTAACAATCAAAATGCAGATGCTTGTCACCCCTGAGGCGTAAGATAGAATGCCTCGTTACAAGTAAAACGTCTCCGGTTCTCGACACTAAACATAGGACACAACATCGTTATGTTGCTCGCTCGCTCGCTCGCTCTCAACAATAGCAGCGTGTGATGCGCTGGTATTGTTGAGAGCGAGGTCTATTCTCGGTCAAGCCGAGCTGTTCATGCAGTCAAAATCACTGCAAGATGCCTCTACCACAAATTAAGTCAACTCTATCATTAGTTTCATCATAATTAATTAACGATGTGCATGTACCGCTTATTAATAAATTTTAATGCGTAAGCAGTCTTAGAATTGTGCATGCATATTTTTGCCCCTTGCATTTGTATATTTCTTGAATTGTATGTAAAATATGTATATCGAATAAATAGTTCTTTCTTTCTTTCTTTCTCTACAGAAATGAACTCCATATATAGTCGTCTCATACGATGCCTAATACTATCGGTTTAGCATAGTATGCAATATGAATATTCTGCTATTAGTGGTAACAAGTTACTATCTTTTACAGAAATAAAGAAATAAATGTCATCATGTATTTAGGGGTGAATTATAAAGTCTCAAGTCGACCACCTAAGACGACTCGACCCGGCAACATACAACGCACGCACCCTGAGGACTGACGAGAAGATCCTGGAGCTGAAAGAAGAGATAGACAAGTTACGCTGGCATATTATAGGATTATCCGAGATCCGAAGAGAGGGCGAGGACACGGTAATCCTCGAATCCGGCAACTTGTTCTATCACCGGGAGAACCATCTGTCCCAAGGAGGTGTCGGATTTATCGTCCACAAGTCTCGTTAACAACGTTGTAAAGATTGAGTGTGTCGACGAGGTTGCGTACCTTATACTCAGAATCACCAAACGGTATTCGATGAAGGTCATACAGGTTTACGCACCAACCTCGGCACATCCCGATGAGTGGAGGAAATGTGAGGATATCTCTAAAGCCATGCATTCCTCCAAAACCCACTATACGATGTTAATGGGAGACTTCAATAAAACTATGCACAAGAGAACGGTGAGCTGAAGGTAGGAAATTTGGAATAGGGCAGCAAACCAAGGGACAGCAGCTGGCCGACTTCATGGAGAAAGAGGACTCTTTATGATGAACTCTTTCTTCCAGAAGACCCCACAGGAAGTGGACCTGGTCGAGCCCCGACGGTTCGACAAAAAATGAGATTGACTTCGATGACGACCAGACGACAACTGTTCAGTGATGTCTCAGTGATCGCGAGGGTGAAAACTGGTAGCGATCACCGAATGGTTAGAGGCACACTGAACCTAAACGTTAATTTGGAGAGGTCTCGTCTAATGAAGTCAACGCTCCGTCCCCCTCGTGCTCTAATCCAAATTCCCGAAACCTTTCAGCTCGAGTTACAAAACCGTTTTCAGTGCCTAGAAGACTGCAATGAAGTGGACGATATAAATGATAAGCTCGTGGAAACTGTCCATGCGGTCGGTGCTAAGTTCTGCAAGAGCCGCCGCAGAAGAACACAAAAACTCTCCGATCACACTCTTAATCTCATAGCTGTTAGACGGGAAATGAAGCTGCAGTCTTCAACAGATTTGACAGCATACAGGCAATTGAATAGACAGATCTCCAAATGCATGCGGCGGGACCTACGCAACTACAATACAGCTTGTATTGAAGAAGCGATCGAGCGGAACCAAGGCTCCAAAGTCTTTGCCAGAGATCTGTCTGCCAGAAAGAGCCAACTGTCAAAGCTGAAGACCGAGTGTAGCAGCATCGTTTCCGGGACAACTGAGATTTTGAGTGAGATTGAGAGGTTCTATGGGCAACTGTACACGTCATCGTTGGAGCCACACGAAGTGTGAGTAACGATCAAGAGCGAGTCTTATCCGACACTATTCCGATGATATCCCGGACGTCAGTCTGAGCGAGATTAGAATGGCTCTCCAGCACCTTAAAAACGGCAAGGCCCCAGGTGAGGATGGAATTACAGCGGAGCTTCTGAAAGCGGGTGGAAAACCGGTACTTGAAGTCCTTCAGAAGCTCTTTAATTCCGTCCTCCATGGTGGCACTACTCCGGAGGCGTGGAGCAGAAGTGCGGTGGACTTGTTCTTCAAGAAAGGCGACAACGCTCTCGGCTTTAGTACCATAGACCACATACACACCCTTCGGCAAATTGTACAGAAGACGGAAGAGTACAATCTGCCACTTTGCCTTGCGTATGTGGACTATGAGAAAGCCTTTGATTCCGTCGAAATTTGGGTGGTGCTACAGTCCTTCAGCGGTGCCAAGTTGACTGTGGGTATATCGAAGTGCTGAAGTGTTTGTACAGTAGGGCTACGATCGCTATCCGAGTACAGAACCAGAGTACGAAACCTATCCAACTGCAGAAAGGTGTAAGACAGGGTGACGTTGTATCCCCGAAACTCTACACCGCTGCATTGGAAGACGTTTTCAAGCTACTGGACTGGAAAGGATACGGTATTAACACCAATGGCGAGTACATCACTCACCTTCGATTTGCCGACGATATAGTCCTCATGGCAGAATCGCTGGAGGACCTAAGCGCTATGCTCAATGACCTCAATAGTGTCTCCAAACGGATAGGTCTTAAGATGAACATGGACAAAACAAAGATAATATTTAATGTCCATGTCACACCTATGCCAGTAGTTGTTGGGAGCACTAAGCTCGAAGTTGTTGACGAGTATGTTTACCTGGGACAAATAGTCCGACTAGGTAAGTCCAACTTCAACCGAGAGGTCAATCGACGGATTCAACTCGGCTGGGCAGCGTTCGGGAAATTACGACACATCTTCTCGTCAGGTATACCTCAAAACCTGAAAACAGTGATGACTTATGGATCTGAGACGTGGTCCTTCACTGCTGGCCGTATGAGGACGCTCAAGGTCGCTCAGCGAGCTATGGAGAGGGCTATGTTCGGAGTTTATCTGCGTGATAAACTTAGAAATGAGGATATCCGCAGTAGAACCAGAGTAACCGACATAGCCCAACGGATTAGTAAGCTGAAGTAGCAATGGGCCGGCCATATAGCTCGAAGAACCGACAACCGATGGGGAAAAAAGGTTCTCGAGTGGCGGCCTCGTACCGGCGGGCGAAGTGTAGGGCAACCCCCCACTAGATGGAGTGACGACCTGGTAAGACAAGCAGGAAGTCGATGGATGTAGGTGGCTCAGGACCGTGCCTATGTCAGGCCTATGTTCAGCAGTGGACTTATGAAGGGCTGTAATGATGATGATGATGAAGTCGACGTTAAGAAAACGGATTCGCTACTGTAGAAAACTAAAAGTTCGGTGAAGTGTGACAATATTTTGATTGTCCTGTAAAACAGGCTTCATTATTCAATTCAATATTTTAAATCTATCTCAATTATAGAATAAGGGTGACAAACGAGCACAGTCCACCTGATGGAAAGTGCAAGCTGTGGCCCTCAGACACCTTCATAGTCCTCGTTTAAGAATCAAAATGCAGATGAGTTGTCACCCCTGAGGTCTCTGAATTCTTCTCCTGCCGTCGCCGAATCATTACTTTAATAAAATGTAAATGCGTGTACAAAGAATTTTACATTTCATAAAATATCATCAAAAGATATTGTAAAATATTTTAAAACTATTGGTATTAAGAAAACTACGGATCTGTGAGGGATTTCCGTTAAAGTTACTGCGTCTATAATCGATATAATCGCGCCTCAACTAGCTATTATTTTTAATACTGGTATCGAATATGGTGTGTTTCCTGATTTAATGAACCATAGTAAAGCAATACCTTTATTTAAATCTGGTAGTACCTTAGACCCCGCCAATTTTAGACTAATTTCTGTACTGGCAGTACAGAAATTGGTCTAAATTTGTACACTTAGTAAATTTTTTGCAAAAAATTATTCTTGATCAAATGTTAATTTTTTTTTAATGTAAATAATTTACTTCATAAAAATCAATTCGGTTTCACAAGGGGACGCTCGACAACTGATGCTGGTGTTGAGCTGATTAAATATATTTTTAATGCATGGGAGAATTCACAGGATGCTTTGGGTATATTCTGTGACCTATCCAAAGCCTTCGATTGTGTTCACCATGAAACATTAATCAGGAAACTACAACACTACGGTGTAAGAAGTAATGCTCTTAAATTAATTGTTTCATATTTAAGTAACAGAACGCAAAAAGTTGTCATTAATAGTATGAGCTCGATAGTCGATAGAACAATTGGGCGTGCCTCAAGGCTCAATTCTCGGCCCCTTTGTTTCTTGTATATATTAATGACTTTCCTTACATAGTAGGGGATAACCATAATATAGTATTATTTGCTGATGTCACTTCATTAATTTTCAAATTAAAACGACAACTATTAAAATATGAAGAAGTAAATAATGCTATGCTATATCTAAATTAGTAAATTGGTTTAATGTTAATAATTTGCATTTAAATGGCACTAAAACGAAATGTATGAAATTCATGACTTCAAATGTCAAACATTTAAATAATAATATAATGTTAAATGGGGAGGAACTGAGTCTTGTCGATACCACCATTTGTCTTGGAATGACACTAGACGCGAAGCTTCAATGAAGCCCCCATATATCAAAATTAGCAAGCAGACTTATTTCTGCAGCATATGCTGTAAAAAAGATCAGAAATCTTACAAGTGTGGAAACAGCTAGACTTGTTTAGTTTAGCTGTTTCCATAGCATAATGTCGTATGGTATTTTGCTATGGGGACACGCGACTGACACTGAAATTATATTTGTTTTACGGAAGAGGGCCATAAGAGCAATCTATGATTTAAAACCTAATGGGGAGGAACTGAGTCTTGTCAGTACCACCATTTTTCTTGGAATAATACTAGACGCGAAGCTTCAATGGAACCCCCATATATCAAAATTAGCAAGCAGACTTAGTTCTGCAGCATATGCTGTAAAAATATAGATATAGTTATACTAAACAGAAGCCATTTCGTCCTTAAAGACGACACTTAAAACTTAAAAGTTCTAACATCCGTATTTATAAAGTAATTACTTGTTGCTAAGTAATTTCTTAATTAAATCATTACTTAGGTTAGAATTCTATAGTTGAGTAACACACGTTACTTCCTTGAGCCAGGCCTATGTCCTCTTGCTACATGCGTGAAATAATTACCTACAATAAATAGCAGCTGCCCCAGGGTGATCACAGGTCAAACTAGCGCGTTCTAGGCTATTGAATATTAAGTTTTTTAACTGTTTACGTAAATAATTTTTATAATACTTGTTGAAATACTCGTCAAAATAGTTTTTGTTTAGTGTTTAGTATATTTAATTGTAGGATAAAATAGTTGAAAAAGTTTTAATGTAATTTAAGAATAATATATATGTATATTACCTATATAGATAAATTATAATGGCAAAACGTCGTTCCTACTACTATAATTGTTGGGGATGGATGCTTAATGAGCAATTAAAAGGATTCAATATATCATTTTTAAGTTACCGAAGGATAATGAAGAAAATTTATTTCATTTTTTGTTAGATAGCTACTTATAGCGAAAAAATAATTAAGTAATAATTTAACTACAGAAGTAATACCTAAGTACTTTAGTACAAAACTTAGTTGAAATTTATTTCGCTACCCAAGTACCTACTTACATACCTATACTCGTCTTTGTAATTAAAATATTTTAAGTTATAATAGCACAAATTACTGAAATTAAAACTTTGTTTACAAGATTTTCAACCAAGTAGATTACGATCATAATTCTGTTAGGAATCGTATTACGGTTGTTGTTGTTTAACTATCTACCTATACAACCAAGCATCGCATTCCCGACGAATGGCCTTGCAAGTTGCATGCGTTGGGCATCACAGAACTCACATAGTAGATAATATGGTCGATTATAGTCAGCATAGGTACTTTACCTAAGTAACACCATTTCACAATGTATTTTTACTCTTTATTAACAGCCCTTAGCAACCACGAAAGTCCGTTGTGACGTAATAAGGAGAAAAGATGCAAAAAAGTAATACGGACACTCCGCGCAGCGGCAAACTTTATTTAGATTACGTGTGCGATTGATCTGATTAATAATAACTATTAAACAGGCTATTAAAACGCCGGCAAGCAGTCAACATCAAAAGAGTGCAACTTCTGTAAGTAGTACTATTATTTATTCTGTGCTTGAGCCAAAGCCCCCAGTAACACTCTATGCTTGGTGGTTGTTTCTGTGTGGCAACACTTCGTGACTGCGTTTCGTTTCATGAAAAGGCAAACGTAAGCTAGATTATTTTTACAAAATCTTGCAATAATATCTTTGATATTACTTTATTTTTTATTTATAATAGCAATAGCGTTGTATAAAGTAAAAAGTTTATTATATCATTATTGTCATTTAATTTTGTCGGTACAAAAAAAGAATACTTGGAAAAACAAAACGTTTGACATGTTAAAACCCTAGTAAATTTAAATGTTCACTTTTTACACATGGATTATATGCCGACACGTGATTTTTACTTAGAAAGATTATACACATTCATTGCTGTCAATTATATCGTTAAATAATTTACTCTGAAATCAAAAACGTTTTGTCGGCGAGTTGAATTTTTCTTTAAATATATTTCCATAAATCGCGTAAATTTCAAATTTTCATAATATATCTGAACTAGACAGGAAAAAACAGTTCTCAAGTTTGGAAAAGAATTTATTTTTAAATATCATACAAAAATATGATAGTGATGACCTGCAAACAAAGAAATGCTACGAGTGCTTTAAAAAAGAAGCAGTCATGGGAGAAAATAGCGGAGGAATTTAATGAATCCTCTATTGTTAATCAAAAGGTAATTAATATGTGTTTTGTATACTTTTATTATTTACAGATGTAGTTTCATTTGTGTGCCATGGTTTTGGTTGCCATGGCTTTGCCCAAACCTCCCCCGGTTCCCAAGGCGAAAACACGCAGTCGGTCTGAGGAGGAGCCTCCCAAAGACCAGCCCAGGAAATCTGTGAAGCTGGCAACGGGAGAAGAAGCTCAGCTTCAGTGCCGTAAGCTGGTGGAGCAGATGCAGCTGGTCCACCCGGACTAACACAGGCTATCGCTAAGACAGCCTGTGGGGCGCAGCCAGGAGCGGGACCCAAGTTTTCGGGTTTCACCCACAAGCCAGGTTGAATTCTGGTAATGTGCCTGAATAAGGCAAGCCAGGACTGGATTGTTGGTGAAGTCGGAAAATTTAAACCTTGGCCGGAGGCAGAGCTCTCAATAATACCTGAGGGCGAATTGCCTAAGCCTCCATTATGTTAAAGATGTTAAAAATTAATTATCTAAGAACCGCGTAATAAAAAAAATATAGTAACCAACCCCCCCCCGCCCTTTCTGCTATGATATATAAAAGGCCGTTTGTTGAAATATCTAGGTATTAAGTATATAAATATTAAGTGACCAGGCTAAAAAATAGCGATCGACTTTGGCAACAAAACTATTAATGTTGTTAACTAAAAATAGCACAACCAACGTATCATAGTAGCACGCTACTAAGACGCCAGTAACCAAACATCCACGTATCATAGGTTATTGCACTAAGACATGGAGTTGAGCATGCTTGTTGCACTTTAAAAGTGCTACCAAACACACTTCCTCATCCTTACTTTCATATGTAACACCATTCATATATTTGCTTTATTTCATATGTCTTTTATATATATGGGACTTCAAGCCCCAACTCTGCTATTATATTGCGTATGCATCTTAGAGACCTTCTACTTTAGTCATTCTGGGTAAAATTGGACAACCCTTCCAACTGGACCACACACACCAAACAAATGCTTTTTCTTTTTTTGGTAATATCTAAACAAAGATACATAATAATGCACGTATCAAACTAAAGAACAAAATCTATTGACACAAAAAAAGTAAATTGACATTCACTATATTTAATGTGTCAATTGAAACAGCTGATCTCTTTAGCCTTGTTGCTGTATGTTTGAGGAAGGGCTGAGTTAAATTTGAAACATCTTGAGGTTGAATTGGTGAGCTAGAAATCGATGAGTTCTTGCATTTTTATGTGATTTATTTATTGTTTATTACATATTTACGTTATATTTTTTTTCAGTTTACCTTCATTTAATGTATATATAATAATATTACTATGCCTCGAAAAAGGAATGTAAGTAGTTAATAAAATGAGATCAGGTGCATTAAGCCAAAGAAAAGCTTGCAAACTTTATAAGATAATATTCTTTTACCTATGTACCTACTCATAGTCCGAATCAGAAGAAGAGAATTCAGTTCCTGCATGAAACAAGATAATTGCATGGCCTACTAATAATTATTTTGGTTCTAATATTTGTTCATATGTAATTAAAGAACAACATTTAAAATGTACAATAATTTAAAATCTGCAACTTATATTTTTTGATACAGGTTTTTAAAATAAATTACTTTACCCATGTCATCGTCATCTTTTTTATTATTTGTGTGCTTCTCTTTTAATTTTACAGTCTTAGATTGCTCATTACTCTTTGAACCAAATGCAATTAGTGGCAAGTCGTCCTCCAAATCCGTGTATCTATCTTCAAAAGCATCAATCTGCGAGTCTTCTTGTTTTTCAACAGTCTCTAGAATGAAACAGATTCTGATTCAATATATAAAATAAAAACTGATATTTTTTTCAAGCAACTAGATCATTACAGTCCCCATCACACAGTTTAAGGCCTGAGCCACCCACTATCATTACCATACTGCATGTATCATAAGCTGAAGTGGCAATGGGCCGAAGAACTGACAATCGATGGGGAAGAAAGGTTCTCGAGTGGCAGTCTCATGCCAGTAGACAAAGTGTAGGGCGACCCCCCACTAGATGGCGTGACGACCTGGTAAGACATGCAGGAAGTCGATGAATGCAGGTGTCACAGGCTCATGGCATTCCTTGAGGGAGGCCTATGTGCAGCAGTGAACTTGTGAAGGGCTGTAATGATGATGATGATTCATTCACCTCATTTAGTGAGTGTTCTGCGACAGCTTTTTTTTAGCAGGTAAGTGCTTGCCAGTACAAGGATGCCTTGAGCACCTTTTCTCCATATTTGCTTTTAAATATGAAGTGACAAACAAAATAATAGTCCACCTTATGGTATGCAGCTGGTCCACCTAATGGTAAGTGAGTACTGCAGTCCACGGACTACCTGCAGCTAACTTCAAACATAAAAGCACACAACCTGTGATTATACTGGAACACAGCACTGTGTGTACTGCTATTTGATGGTACAAATAGGTAAGAGAAAGAGTGAGGAGTCCATCTGTCCAAAATCCAAAAATGAGGTCACACCACCTAGTAACGACACTAACAAATTGGCAAAGATAGGTGGTTGCTTACCAGTTGTAAGTAGGTATATCATTAATCAACATGAAATCAATACATCTTGGTGACGTACATACTGGCTGCATTTATACAGGGTAAACATATTTATAAATATATTTATACACTAGCTTTTTACCAGCAGTTCCGTACCAAATTTAGCAAAATTCGATCACTTTTAGAGTCACCTCGGTCTCTATGTTTGTCAAAGATTTTTTGTAATTCTAAAAGACTATTAGACGTAGATGATTGGTATTTGGCATAAATATAATATGCTACAGGAACACGTGAATGTATATGTCTAGAAACACCTACTATTTTTTATATCGGGCGTGTCTTCCTATGTATCCATAAGAAAGGTAAATTGTCTTGAAATCAAAATTTATTATTATTATTTATATTTTACTCTTTACATTCATTCATAATTAAAGTTAATTTAGTTTTGACAAAATAATGATGAATTTCATGGTCTTCTATCAATTTACGGTATGATGTTTATTTGAGATATTTCATTCATATCATTGGTCCTATTTAATATTGATTAGTACCATAAAATAGATGTAGATATTTTTTCTACGTTCGAGTAGACTTCAAAATTTCGTAAATGCAGTTCTATAATAACGTATACTACACATGGAATAAAACTAATGTGACGGATTTTATCACGTTTAATTTTAACATTTTTACGAAAGGTGGGTGTTTTTACGCATCTTTGGATGAAAGTTCCATAAAAACCCGCGTAAAGGAACATATCGTTGATGATGTGAAGCACCGACAACCCGTTAAGTCGTTTAGTATCGTCCCAACCATTATATCGGATCTGATAGACAATAAATCCTTGCATTAGAACACCGATTCCTACCAATGATGAATCTCGAGGCTATTGAAATTAAAAAACATCGTAATTTTAAATGCTACTATCTGCTAAGGACCCCATAATTAATAAAATTAAATTCAAACCCAAGCATACTACTGCAGTAATTAATAGAATCAGGCGTTACTTTGCGGAAATCCATTATATTAAAGTTGGTAAAAATTATTGCGTATGCAGTTATTTTTACCACGTTTAATACTACTGCATTTATTCTATTCTATTATACTCTAACTATGACATCAGGTGGTCAAACAACTCAGTCCTCCCGTTACCATGGTTGCTGTAAAGTGCCCAAAACATCGGGAATTAAAAAAGTTAAAATTAAACGCAATAAATCCTTAAAATTAGTTTTATTCCTTATAAATTTTATTCACAGTGAACGTGGGAAGCACTAAACCCATGGGAGTAGAAAAATGTTCGCCTTGTTGTAGCGGTGAAAGAAAATCCGCCACCTCATACCGTCCCATCGTAAGAGGCGACATAGGAAAACAAACAGGAGATGGGCAGCATCATCTTCCTGACAACAGATCAAAATTATAATAGCTGCGGTTGCCAACCCGCCTACCAAGCGTGGCAACTATAGCAAATATCCTACTTGACAATTTATGGAAGAGGCCTATGTTCATTTCAGTGGATTTTTGATAGGCTGACGATAATGAGTTCTACTCATCTTTGCAACCTTTAATATTTACGGTAGAGTGAAAACATAAAATATACCGAAAATATGAATGAAATAAAAACTGCATATATTGCCCCATGAAAAGTAAAAAAGTAGCAGCTTACATACATGTTACATCAATCAACAGATTCATCCTCGAGGGAATCGTACACGTTTTACTCGGGTGCCATGATGAATTCTCATGGCGAACTACATGGCCCTCGTATTTGTTTAAATACAATTCATAAAAACTAAGCTTTTGCATGATTTTTGACCACATCTACCTAGGTAATTACACATCCAACGATACCACGAACGAATTTTCAATTATTTACATCGTATATTCAGTAGCATTCTATTATTTAATTTTATCAGTGACTAACCATTTTAGTTTATTTAGAAGTAAGTAGATGGCGCTATTATTAGATGAAATAATGAAATCCAAAACTATACTATCTAGTAATATCACCGATAGAAGCGACAATATAAAAACCTCTTAGAGTATTTATCAGCAAGCTATTATAATTACTCTAAGAAAAACCTTATCAATTTTCATAAACAATTTTCATTTTCATAGACGTCACTTTAATCTATTGAAATTATTACACTTTTAAAATAAAATAACAAAATAACTACAAAACTAAACGTTAGAATTTTTAAATAATTTTAAAAATCTAATTATTTAAATTTTTGTAAGTTATTTATATTATTTAATTTATAACTATGTAACTGAAGGCAAAATATACTACTTTTGCCATTTGATGACAGATGGCGCTGTATTGATAATAAGTCTGTAGTTTCAAATTATTTTACCAAGGCTATAACTATATTTTAATCTTTATTTATAAATATGTTTATGTTTTATTTATTTGAAAATAAAACATACCCGTCATACCGCTTAAAACTAAGATATAATAGAAAATTAACATCTAAAGGAAGGAAAATACTTAACCTTCATTTTTCGAAGTTCCGTAATCGGATAAAAAGTAGCCTATAAGTTGCCCCGGGTTACTAACTACCTACATACAAATTTTCATGTAAATCGGTTCAGTAGTTATTGCGTGAATCCGGAATACACAGATAGACAGACAAAAATTCTAAAAACCACTAATTTGGCTTCAGAACCCTTTAATTAGTCCGCTGGACTTGTTTTTTCAAGACTTTTCTACAGATTTATTATATGTGTAAATATAGATAAGTAAAAAAGAATGTCTAACAAAGCTCATTATGATGTCCATGCATGCTTACCTTTTAAATAATTACTTAATTTGTTGTTTTCTTTCTCCATGAGAGTACTTTTTACGTTCACTTTGAATTTAGGCAAAGGCAAATCAGTAAATCAGTACATTGCATATGAAGCCCTCTATGAATATCTCTGCCCCTCGTGTTCATGGGCTACAGTAACCACTTGCCGTTAAGTAAATTGTGCCTTATTTTAATAATATCAAAAAAGGGTATATCTTACCTGTTTCATGGTTCCCATTTTCTTCAAATTTGGAATTCTCATTTTCGAAATTCTCTTCCTCAACTTTAACGGAATCAAGGCTAAAAATTTCGTCCTTACAATCATTTTCTATATTACACTCTACTGGCCAGATATCTATATGACTAATTGGTGTGAATTGAATCTCATCTCTAGCCTCACGCGGTTTTGACATTGACTGAAACCAACATTTTTTTAAAAATAACAGTAAAAGTCAGCGTAGTAGTGGCGTAGGAGAATCCATACTACCCCATACTACCCCATACAACCCCATACCATCCCACAGATGTCGTAAAAAGGGACAGAGGGAAACTGAAACAGGAGATGGGCAACAACATCTTCCTGACAACAACTCCAAAAATAATAAAAACTGGACTAAAGTGAACGGTTCCGAATAAACTTAAATAAGAATGTAGATAGATCATCCATCTTGAGAATTGAGAGTAAGTTGGATTGAAGGACAAACTTAAATTTGCAGTAGAAAAACATTCTCCATATGGCAACAGGGCAGCATAGGAGCGCGAGACAGGTAGTGATCATCAAGGTGCCTGCCAAGTGATGATTAAGGAAAATACTTCCTTATAATGCGAAGGACCCATCAAGCAGTGAACTTATATTAAAAGAAATAATACAGTGGACCGTGTAGTGGCGGTGATGTAAGAATATCCACTACCTATATACCTACTCACAGGACAGGTGTCGTAGGTGACAGAGAGAAACAGAGCAGGGTTGGGCAGCAGCATCTTGCTGATAACAATTCAGTCTAATATAAACTGCAGTTGCCAACCTGCCAAGCGTGGCATGGCAAAATCCTCTTATGAAGAAATCTATGAGAGGCCTATGTAACATAGGCCTTCCTCATAGATTTCTTCATAAACTACTGAACATAGGCTATGTTCAGCAGTAGACGTTTAATGGATGGAATGGATAATACCGTGGGCCCTCCTGCAAGTCTGCTCCAGAACTGCATTCGACTCAATAGCCTGTTGTTGTAATCTTCTGCAACGAAGTCTTGCATGACAGGTGAAACAGACAATTATGGGCCCTCATTCTCATCCATCTGAAAATATGACAGTTCGTAATAAATATGGAAAACTACTTAAATATATAAGTTTATAATAAAATCTATTGGCTACCACAATTCTCTTAATCAACATCATTATTTATAATATTGAAGTGACAAACGAACTTACAATCCACCTGATGGTAAGTGGCAACTGCAGCCCATGGGCATCTGCAACAAACTTCAAGCAAAGGCTAGTGACGTGATGTTACCTCTGAGGACTAAGATGTAATGCTTCTCAACCTATTATTATACTGGCTCCCTATGTTCTTCACACCGGGACACATACTGCTGCTTGGTGGCAGAAATAGGTAAGAGGATGATAACTACCCGGACACACTCCGAGGCAGAAAAAAGTCCTACCACCTAGTGAATCATCATCACTGCAACAACACAGTCCTAAGCCAGCTACACCCATTGACTTCCTGTCTTACCAGATTGCCACTATCTAGTGAGGGGGCCACTCTACAATTTGCTTACCAGTATGAATTTACCACTCGAGAATTATGTTTCCCCATCTGTTGTTAATTCTGACACAATTCTCTAATTCATTTAAAATGTTGTAAGTGTCAAGTACGTAGGAGTCTCCCTGACATTAGAGGATATAATTTTAAAAGCAGTAGATTCGAACCACGAAGCAAATACAAAGAGGAGGTGTTGTAACTAGATTTCACTATGTAACAACGCGTGAAAATTCGCGGGGTGAGGGGATGTGAAGCCCCGCCCACTTTACTGTTTTCCATCTACCGATAAATAGTAAAACTACTCGCATCGTTCCATATCGATGTTGCATGTAGTTTAGCTACCTCGACGATTGATGGCGGCCTGTTCACAAAATGATTATAAAAACTATAAAAATAATATTTTAGAGATTAAAAATTTTTTAGGACTGAATTCAAAACAAATTTCAACAACTTCGTATGATTATTTTACCATAGTAAGCTCTACGTACCTTTATATTTTTAGTTCCCATGACACAAAGTGTCGCCATCTAGTATCGAATTATTTAATTACATTTGAAAGCCGACACAGAGATGTTTCTGAACCTTTTTAATAAATTAGGTATAAAATTACTTACAAATGAAATGTGATGCCATCCATAGCATTAGAGCGTCTATATGAGTAGTTTTTACGCGATAAAACACAACACTTCATCCTTTTTTTCTTAATACTATGAAAATACACTGATTGGCGATTTTCGACACATAAGCGCACAGGACGAACGCTGACAGTATACTTAGTAAAGCCACACCCACTGTGATGACGTCAGGACCTAGTTAGAATCACAGTGCACAGTTGCTTATGCCATCTCCTCTTTGTATTTGCTCCGTGATTCGGACTCTTGGGACCCTCAGAGTGGTATTTTAAAGTTTGGGCTTTCAAAATTCAATCTTACTAAACCTAGTTTCTAACTTTTTTTTTTTTATAGGAGAGGGGGCAAACGAGCATGCGGCTCACCTGATGGTAAGTGACTACCGCCCCATGAACAACTGCAACACCAGGGAACCAGAGGAATTGCAGATGCGTTGCCGGCCTTTTAAAGGAGTATTCTTTTCTTGAAGTCCGTATCGGTCCGGAAAAATCGCTGGTGGTAAACTATTCCAAGGAAGTTGTGCGAGGAAAACATCTTCTAAATCGCACAGTGGTGGACCGCCAATCATCCAGATGGTGTGGATGGTATCGGGAGTTCTGCCGCGATGTGCGTTCGTGAAATGTGGCGGCTGGGATTAATCCGAACAATTCCTCAGAGCACTCCCGTGGTAAATGCGAAGGAAAATGCAAAGAGATGCAACATCTTCGCAGCGCCAATGAATCGAGCCGATCGGAAAGGACTCGGTCGTCGACGATTTGAGCCGCTCTGCGCTGGATGCGGTCAAGTGGAAGGAGCTGGCACTGGGGAGCCCCAGCCAGAGATGGGAACAGTATTCCATGTGAGGCCAACCTGCGCCTTGTAAAGTTGCAGGCGTTGTGCCGGCATGAAATACTGTCCCGCTCTGCTGAGCACGCCAAGCTTTTTAGAGGCCAATTTGGCCTTCTTCCAAGTGACCGCGAAACTGCATGTCACTCGATATGTCGACGCCGAGGATTCCGATACTGGCTGAGGCAACAAGGGAGTGCTTGAAACTGAGGAGATACGACAAAGGGTTCTTTTAGCGGTAAACGCGCAAACTTGTGTCTTCTGAGGATTAAACTGGACTAGATTTAGTCGCCCCTAATCCGAGACTTTGTACAGCAAGACTCGACTTCAGACACAAGTTTGTTCCGGTACTCGGCGACGTTTTCCCGAGAAATATTCGCACGGCCGGCGTATAGAGCATCACCAGTGCTATCATCCGCATAGCAATGAATGCTACCGGTTTGCAACATATCATTGATATGCAAAAGAAACAGCGTTGGTGATAGCACGCAGCCTTGTGGAACACCAGCGTTAATAGGCTTGTAGTCGTAGCATGCACCGTCTACAACGACCTTGATGCTCCGATCTGCAAGAAAGCTGGTGATCCAATTGCACAATTCTCAGGAAGCCCATAGGAAGGGAGCTTCGTAAGAAGCGCTGTTAAACCCGATCGAAAGCCTTCGCAATGTCCAAACTAACGGCCACTCCCCTTGGACTCTACTGCCTCCGCCCATCTATGAGTCAGGTAGACCAGAAGATCACCAGCTGATCGACCGACGAAAACCGTATTGGCGGTCACTAATCAGCTGGTGATCCTCAAGGTACCGCATGAGCTCGCAGTTTATAATGGATTCCATTATTTTGGAGAACAAGGGGTGATGGTGATAGGCCTGTAGTTGGACGGGTCTGAGCGGTCGCCTTTTTAGGGATCGGTTGGACAAAAGCCTTCCATGATTTCGGGACTACGCCTAGGAGTAGGAGTACCGGAAAAGACGCGTTAGAACCGGTGCCAACTCCGGAGCACACGTCCTCAGCACATTGGGGATTCCGTCAGGCCCACTCGACTTGTGGATGTCCAGGGGAAGAGTGCTTTGCGAACCGAGCGCTGAGAACCGAACATCCGGCATGGAGCACTCACACCGCGGGATGGCCGGCGGTGTGTTCTCCCGTCATCAAGAGTCGAGTTGGACGCAAAAGTGAGCCTAAAGGTCGTCTTTCTTTTGCGGCGTGGGCCAGTGAGTCGTCCTCCTGTGCAGATGGTAGTGATGGCTTACAGAAATTCCTTGGACAGCCTTGGAGAGACCAGAATGCACGGGTTCCCGAAGGAAGGCGAACTAGTTTCTCGCCAATTCTGCCTATGTGCTCTGACTTTGCCTTGGCAATAACACTTTTGAAGGACCTGGAGGCGAAGTTATACTTCTTTTTAAGCATGCTGGTGTTTACATCCCGAGCCGCCGAAGCCTTTAAGTTAATTGTTAATGTTAATAGTGATGCTAGTAGTTTAATAACTTTAAACTACTAGCATCACTATTAACATTACAAATACTTCTCTTATTTGATCCAAGTAAACTGAAAATGCTTGCGCTAGGAGTAATTTACAACTATAGACAAATAGCAGATTTGAACTTCCTACTTTCTTGAGTTTGCAATCAGCACCCTTAACTATTAGGCCCCTTAGTTTCAAATGAGAGTTAATAACAATATACATCCCCTAGAAGTTTGAATAAATTATTTTCAACCGACTTAAAAAAAGGAGGTTTTCAATTTGTGGGAATGTTTTTATTTGAAAGAAAGAAAGAAAGAAAGAAAACATTTATTGCTCAAATACGCCACATGTACATTTAAACCATAAACACAAAATACATAGATAAAAATTAAAAAAAAAAAATATATTAAACACATCACACATTTTACGCACACAAGTGTGTGTGGCGTACACGGCAAACAGACCGCACTCAGCTTAATGCCGCAGTCAATACGAGACTACAGCGCTGGTTTTCAGTGGGCCTGTGAATTAAGTGACGTACGGACGTTCATACCGTCATTGATAGACTAATAATAATTAACATAGATTACATGAATGAACTAACTGGATCTAATACAAAGAATGTCGAAACATTATAAAAAGTATTGTTATCACCATAAGAGACATGTATCTATGAGGTAATAGTTGGAAATAATATAAAGAAGAAACCTAAACCCTACAAAATATTTTCTCAGAGGTATGTAATCATAACCATAATCTTAAGCAACAATATTATCATTAGAAACAATATTTTAATAAAGTCAATAATGATTGCACGTTAAACATATACTTGTATCATAGTTATAATTAATAGCATGAAAAACACTTTTATTTCAGCGTTTAAATATCAAAAAAAAAAAAAAAAGTACTATGCACTCTTATGCTTTCCGTATGACCCCTCCGGACAGCGCTAAGTGTCTGTAATTATTTAGGTAGGTAAATATCAAGCCATAGTTTTTTGAACAATAATTAGGTGAGTTTTATATTTTATTTTAAATGTATTTAATGTTTCCAGACTACGAAGCGGTGGCGGCAGGTTATTCCAGCATTTAGAGGCTGAATATTTGAAACTTCACGAAGGCGATAGTACGATGGTGAGAACAACCAAATAACATGAGGCAGAGTGATCTGTGATTGTACGTCGCGAGACCACACTAATTTGTGATAAAGATAAGGTGGTACATTATATTTAATTAATCCAAATAGAAATGTGGCTAGGTGGTGTTCTCGCCGATACTGCATTTTTAAAACATTGTGTTCGTTTATATACGGCGTGACGTGAGCGCGTGGAGGTATTTAAAACAAAATCTCGCACAAGCATTCTGCACCCTCTGGACAAGTTTTTGCCGCACAAGCAGACGAGGGCCATATACTATATCCATATAATTAAATTTAGACAGAATCAAAGAATCGCATAGTCTTATCCGCATATCGGTATTTAGGCAATTTCTAATTTGATATAATACTTTTAACCTATAAAAACATGTTCTTGCAGTGTTTATTATGTGACTTTCAAAGCGTAACTTGTCAACTATCAACAAACCCAAATTACGAGCCTCAGTCACGCGTTCAATTCGTTCGCTCCTTATGGTTACCTTAGTTTCATGTTTTGCTATTTTTGTATTTGCTGAGCCGTACCTATAATTATATATTTAGACTTGCTTCCATTAAGGACTAATGCGTTCGAATCTGACCAAGCTGCAATTCTTTCGAGATCGTCATTTAATTTTCCACTAATCTAGTCTCCCCGGCTTACAAGGTATATATATCTGTGTATCATCCGCGTACATATGGTATTTGTAATGCTTAATACAATTTGTTATATCCGCACAGTACACGGCAAACAAAATAGGTCCTAGGATAGATCCTGCGGAACTTGTTTGACAACCTGAGCGTTCGAAATGACTGGTAACCCATTTTCATCTGATATTTCTACTTGCTGTATACGATGCTCGAAATAACTTTCGAACCATTTTATCGCAGATATGTCGAAACCGTAATAATGTAATTTAGACAAAAGCAATGGTACATTAAGACAGTCGAATGCTCTTGAAAAGTCTAGCAAGGCTAAAATCGTTCCTTTGCCACTGTCTATATCTGATAGTATATCGTCGACAACATTTATCATAGCGGTTGACGTACTGTGGTGTTTTCTAAACCCTGACTGAAGACTGGGAAGTACATCGTTTGTTTAAGTATATTCTTACCTGCTCAGCCACGACTTTCTCCAAGATTTTTGATACACATGGGAGTATACTAATCGGGCGTATGTCCTTCATGGTAATAGGATTTGAGTTTTGGGTATAGGCCTGATGAGTGCATGCTGCCATTCTGAGGATATGTTTGCGTTGTAATTGATTTATTAATCATCTCCGTAATAACAGGTATTGTTAGGGAAAGACATTTTCACATATCAAGGAAATACCGTCTGCACCCACCGCATTTGACTTTAATGACTGTGCTATTTTCACAATATCACTTTCCTCTATTGTCTTCAGTTTGAATACATTTGAGACTTTGACGTGTGATTTAAAGAATGTCATATATGAAATAGGAACTTGATTATTTCCTGGCACATTTAAAAGCTTGTATTAATCAAGTCGGGTCGTTGAAAATATGGTGAGGCAGGTCCAGGTTTTAACCTAACGTTTTTTATATGTGACCATACGATGCGAGTATCTTTTGATTATTTATAAAAATTGTAGTAAGCTTTCTTTCTCTTATTAATGCTTGTGCAACATAGTGTTTGAGCTCTTTATAAAGTAATTTTTGGGCTGCTGTACCACCTGACTTACGTGCGACAACACCTGCTTCATCTCTGACTTTCATCATTTTTTTTATATTATAAGTAATCCAAGGATATTGGAAGTGTTTTAATGATTTTCTACATACGGGCGCATGAATGTTAAATAATGTTTTCAACATAGTATTAAACAATGATACCATGTCATTGACGCGATCCAATGTTTTGAAACTTGTCCAATTTAAAGACTTTAAATCTAATAGGAACTGTTCATTATCAATCGCATGCAAATTTCTACGCGATATAATAATCGGTTTCGGTTTCGGTTTTTTTATATTTAATTCGCAGCAAATAAATGCATGACCGCTTAGTTCCGTATATGATTCACAGAAATGAATGATTGTTGGATGTCTGTACATACTAGGTCTATTAAAGTTTCACTGTATTCCGTGAAGTGGGTAGGCTCAGTAACACACTGATTTAATTTATAACATTGTAAAAAAATTTTCAACTTCTTACAGTTATTATCCATATCATTTAATAAATTTATATTGAAATCGCCTAATAAAACTACATTATTACACCATGATAATGTTCCGATAGTTCCGATAAAGCATCGAAAAAAATGTCAACACTCACACTATTTGATGTATGTTCACCAATTACTCGAAGATACCTCAACCGATTTGGAAAATTCTTTTTTTTTTATACTTCCCAGGTGGTCCCATTTAAATTTTATAAAAATTGGTCGAGCGGTTTAAAAAAAATCAACAATAAATTATTTATATTGAAGTCGGTTGTACAAAAATTTATATTTTACCACTTGTATCTCATAAGGAAACGGGCAGCAGCATTTTTCTCATAACAGGTCAGAATAATAAAAAACTGCAGTTGCTAACCCGCCTGCCTAGCATGGCAACTATGGCAAATATTAATAATAATACCAGAAATGATGCTAAAAATATATAAATCATATATTCAACCCATTTTAGAATATGCATTCCAAATTATATTGAGATTACTGGAGAGGTTCAACACAGATGTTCAAAAGTTCTTAGAGCATTGAACACATACCACATGAGGAAAGTCTGAAAACACTTAAATTTACAACTCTGAAGTATCACAGAGAATGAGGAGACTTGATTGAAAGATATAAAATATTACATGGGCACTATGATCTAGAAAATTTCGACAAACTATTATTCCAGTACTCAAACAACACATCTTACTTCAAATTGACTAAATAAACACAAAAACTAAATTCACTTCAAATTGACTAAAGCGGTCTCACATAATATAACTCATCTATTTTAGCCAGAGTGGTAGAAGTATGGAACAAGTTACTATAGAAACAGAAACAGAAACTTTTTTATTCAATATAGATTATAAATAATACTTATTGAAAGTCACTCTTTTGTTTAATTACCACTGGTTCGAAAAAAACTTCTGTGAAGAAGGCACAGGGTACATTTTTATGGCACAGACCCACGGGCTCTAAAGCGTGTTGTAAAGAACTAAGTGTCGCTGTCTCTTAGGCCGGGTTGACACGATAAGAGTTGGCTCGGACCGAGTCACGTCAGAGTACACTCGTACGAGTCAGCGTCATACAGTGTACTCCTATAGTGGTTTACGATCATAGTGTACTCTTATCAAAGTTCATTCAATTTTGTGTCAACTCACGGAACACTGATCTTCTCAACATGGAACAGACTGATCTGCTGTTGCAAGGTGTCGCAGTTGTTGCAGATATACTAATAAAAGAGTTGAACCATATAAGCAAAGAAACAAGCAATGTAAAAGAAAGAAGAACGCAAGAAGAGATCGATTTGGACCCGCGAATGGATATTAAGGCGTGAAAAGCTGGGAGCATCGGATAATTTTCTCCGAGAAGTACGCATGGAAGACAAGGCCACTTACAAGAATCATTTGAGGCTGAACGGTGAACAATTTGACTATCTGTTACAAAAAGTAACGACGAAAATACAGAGAGCTGATACAGTCATGAGAGCTGCTCTAACTGCAAAATAAAGCTACAAATAGCTATGCGCTATTTAGCAACTGGAGATAGTTTTCCAAGTTTAGAAAGTTCTTTTCGAGTTCCAAAGAGCACCATATCCAAGTTTCTGCCAAGTGCTAGATGCAATATATGAAGGGTTGGAGGAGTACATAAGGTCAGTAACAAGAAATCATAGTGAAATTTTTATTTAATATCAAGCTACCTACAGTTAAAGTAATCTTAATTATTGTTTAGCAAAATAGCGATAATTCTCATTATTTTGAATCCACCAATGCTTGAATTGCTTTTGTAATTGATCATCTTCTACAAATTCTGGTGATGTTTCTTGCCTTGTTGCATCACGTTGGATCTGAACCGATGCCTTCTTCTTGTAATGCATCATTTACTACAACAAGTTGTGATGATTCTTGCCTTGTTCCGTCACGTTGAATATGAATCTGATTCAAGATTATTGAATAAATGTTCTGGTATTTCAAATGTATATTCATTCGATGTCGTAGAATTGTTTTCCAATTGCATTCGATTTATTCTTTTCCGTTTTACTATTTCTATTATTTCAGACTGAACATCTAGAGCATCTATTAGGGGCAACTGTCGGAGCTGGCTGGCGATATTTTTGGCGAAAAGGGAGAATTCATCTTCTATTTCTTTATGACACAGTACTTGGTCCTTGATACTATTAAGTGTTTCAATAGACTTCTCGATATGTTGAGGTACTAATGGTCGTTTAAGTGGTCGCTTCTTCTTGATAGTATTTTGTGGCTTAACGAATATTTCACTATTTAACTGCTGGGAAGATGATGGCGTTTGAAGATCTGCCGGTGGTGGAAGAGGTCCTGGTATGTCCGATGAAGGTTCGGCGAGAATATCTGATGAAGGTTCGGCGAGAATATCTGATGAAGGGGCGATGGGAATGTCTGGTGAAGGGGCGATTGGAATGTCTGGTGAAGGGGCGATTGCAATGTCTGGTGAAGGTGCGGCTGGAATGTCTGGTGAAGGTGCGGCTGGAATGTCTGGTGAAGGTGCGGCTGGAACGTCTGGATCTGAAGAGCTGTTATCTGAATTCTCCTGTAACAAAACAATAACAGAAAATTAAAAATATGCCGTGTTTTTTTTTCAGATCCCAAAGACAACTGAAGAATGGACAAATATTTCGAGAGTGTTTGATAACGTTGGAATTTTCCTGGATGTTGTGGAGCCTTAGATGGCAAGCACGTCAATATACAACAACCAATCGACAGTGGAAGTGACTTTTTAATTATAAAGGTTACTTTAGTACTGTACTTTTGGCTCTGGTAGCGGGAACTACTGTTTTACATATATTGATGTGGGCAGCCAGGGTAGATTAAACGATGCTTCAATATTCAGTAATTCAATACTTAAAGAAATTGGAAGATGGGACTCTGAATTTTCCTTCTTGGGGTGTCATTTTAGGAGACGAAGCTTTTCCACTGAAACAGTATTTGATGAAACCATATTCTCGAAGATTAACATTGACAGCCGAAGAGAAAACTTTTAACTACCGTCTTTCTCGTGCCAGAAGAATAGTAGAAAATGCATTTGGCATAATGGTGTCAAAATTTCGAATATACGGACTCAATATATTTGTGTCCAGACAAAGTTGACAAAATTGTTAAAGCAACTTGTGCACTTCACAACTGGCTCATGAAGACAGCCATGCACTATTATGCACCAGTGGGAACAATGGACACAGATGACAGACCTGGTTCGTGAGACAGGAACCTAGTTCAAATTATATTGCAAATGTTGTGAATCAAGGTAGTAATCATCCATCTCGGTTGGCAGAGCAAAGAAGAATCAATTATAAAAATTATTTCATTGGAGAAGGCTCCGTCCCGTGGCAAAGTAGCAGAATATTTTAAGAATATCTGTGTTCTTATATTTTAACGTGACATTATAAAACAGCTAATTAATTAAATACAAATGTTTATTATTTTATTATAATAAATAAACTTACCACATTCTGATAAGTTTTCCTGCTTTTATGACCCCAGATAAAAATCTGTCGTGATTTCGTACCAAGCCAACGAAGGAACATACATCATTAGCTCCTGATCCGGTCGGTAGATTTTTAATTTTACTTTTCCTGGGCGTATGTGCTGAATGTTATTTATTTTCGTGTTCACCTCTTGAATTGTAACCTCCATATTGAGGTTATGTATAATGCGCTGAATAGCGGCATTCCGGCATCTTTGTTTTATAGTCTTTGAGTCATACGTTCCACAACACTTGTTCTTCTTCATACAGTTCCACGAACCTTACAGTATCACGTTCCGTCCACTTTTTCCTTGACGCCGCCATTTTAATTAAAATGATCCGAGCTGAGATCCGGTAAAGGGAAAATAGAGCATCATCAGATTCCACTCGGATTAGATGCCGGCGTCCGAGTACGCTCGGATTACATGTTTACACGATACGAGTAACGTCCGAGTAGTAATCCGAGTGCACTCGGTCCGAGCCAACTCTTATCGTGTCAACCCGGCTTTAAAGTACGTAATACATATCACTTTAAGTGCGACCCCGAATTCCAGGCTAATTGTTATTTTTCAGGTTCTGGTTGTAACTGTTAATATATTTAACGCTGCAGTGTATAAAATGCGATATATGGACTAGGCTAAGGTGCACCTTAGCCTAGCCCCGATCTATCGCATTTTAATCAGGCAAGTTATAATGTATTTCTCCAGCAATAACCCCTCTTTAACTCGACGAGGCAAAACAAACTAACGCAATTTCAATTTACAATATTAAGAAATATTAACAAACTTACAAAACTGTTCGTCAATGTTTTATACAACTTTTGGAGGCCAGTCTTCTGTAGTACAAACATGCGTACATTCAAGCATAAACAAATTCTACAAACTTCACTAAAGGCCATTCCTATTTCCTATAGCTTTAATCACAAATTAATAAGCAGTACTTGCGTAGCTTTAATTTAATTGACTTTTCTTTTTCATCAAAAAACCGGAGTTTTCAGAAATTAAAAATTTTACACATAAAACCTTCCATCACAGAACACAATTCCATTTTATAAAAAGTACTCTGTGAATTACTCTCTACCAAGAGCCTTCCATATTATATTACTCTTTTTTTTTTGGAGTTTATGGCCTGGTATGGAGGTTACTCTTTAATGCTGGGGCTACACCTAACGAGAAACGTCAATGCCCATAAACGCAACAATTATTGCCTTAATTTTAACGCGATAAAGTGAGTGGCCACACTTGGACGGTCAACGTCATTTCAATTTCAATGCCGTTGAACGGCGTTAAAGTTGGCATTAATGTAAACTGACCATTTATTTTTTAACTCAAAACGGGACATGGGTTTATTTATACTCCCCAGTTAGCAGGTTAACAATAAAAAAAATATTATGTTATTTATTTAAAAACTGTAACTTATACAATTAATGTTCACTATAATTATAATCACATTAATTATAATTATTTTTATATAATTATTTTTATTTTAACAAATTGTGAAAAATAAAAATTAATCATCAGTTCAATTTGCTTCATTAAAGCAAATTTCCTCAGACAGTAGTTATTAAATGCAACATATTTTTTAAATTATATTTATACTTGTCAGTGGAACAAATTTGCTTTAATAAAGTTGGTAATGATTTTAAATAAGAATAAAATTCTGGGCAAGTTTTTTTACATTGACCATTTTACATTGTTATCAACATCGCCTTGAGAACTGGAACCTGTAAGTGATTTTTTTCAGACGTCCAGAATTTATTCATAATAGAAAAATAGTTTTTCTACTGGAGCATTTGTACCAGGTAGACATAAAATATATTCGATTAAAATGCAAAAGAATTTATGTTGAAGATTGTTGGTGCGAAAGTGTTTGAATACTTCCACCCAACGAGTTTCTGCGAAAACTTTTAAATTATCCCATTCGGTTATTTTTTGGTCGGTCCCGCTCTCGCACCGTTCGTGTCTGACGAACTTCATAGTTTAAAATTTTCGCGCGGTTCAGGAAAACGGGACTATTTTGCGTCCCGGAGCTTTAATTGGGGACAACGGGACAGGTGACCGAGAAAAGGGACAGTTCCGTTCAAAACGAGACGTATGGTCACTTTACTTTAATATTCCTTGAATTTCAAGCAAGATGAACATTGACGCTAATACTCTATATTTGATGAGTGTAAATGTTTATTATATGAATATATTTTATTATTGCCTAAGCATGACTCTGTTTGCAGAATCTCAAGAAACGTAATAACTTTTTCATTATTTCACTCCATCATAGCCATACGTTGTGCTCACCGTGCACAATGAGACAAACGTAGTGTGGCCGCTTCAACGCGTTAATTCGTGCGTTAATCTCTTTGATGTACCGCCACTCGAGTTATCGCCCAACGGCAAACGGCATTGTTAATGCCGTTGTAAAATTATCGCGTTAAGTGGTGGCCACACCTACATTCAACGTCCATCAACGCGATAATTAACGGCATTTCTCGTTAGTGTAGCCCCAGCATAAAAGTAAAACATAGATAAATACATAGATAAATAAATATGTAGCAAGCTAGATAAATAAACATGTAACAAGCTAAAGTAAAACCACAGACTAAGGCCGGCCTCATACATACGGAATTCCGAATCGGAATATCAAAACGGAATCCCGAAACGGAATTCCGTGTACCACATCACACACATACATTTATTTCCGTTCGGAATAATAAGGGTCAGTTGAGAGAGGTTAGCCATTGAGTCTAGACATTCTGCCAGCGAATAATGACGATTTTTTTCTGATTGCGATTCCACTGTTGCTGTATCATTGTTACTGGGTGCATCCCCTTATCACCCTAAGCTTGCAATATAGTCAATATTATGTAAAAAGATCTATCTATCCAGATATATGTTTTAAATGTGGATGTCTGTAAACTCTTTCGACGAATTATTAAATAAAATAAGATAAAAGGTCACGAAAAGCTATACACCTATAAGATTAAATGTAAAAACATACATAAACACACCTACTCGCTTCGGTCGTGCGACGAACACTGAGCGCGTTCCGTACGGAATTTACGTATGTGTGTTGCGACTCGTACAAAATCCATGGAAGACTTGCGTTCGGAGCGGCTTTTTTCCGTTCGGGATTCCGAACGCACAGGCGGTCATATGGAATCTCGAATCGGAGAAAATTCCGTACGGAAAAATACCGTACGTGTGTGGCGGGTCATAGATTATATATGGACTTGCTGCGGTGCTGTGGCTGCAGTGGCCAACCAGTATAACGCATATTTTCACGCAGGCGTGGCAACTATGGCAAATGTCATCCTATGAAGATATATAGGGAAGGCCTTTTTAGGTGACTTACTTATGGTTAGGCGACTTAATCGTGTTAACTAATGGTTTTTTTTTGTAATATGTTGGTATATAAAATAAAAACGAATGTTTTATAATATTCTATTTTAATTTACCATGCAGTGTAACATTATCTGCTACCTCATATCATTCCATAGGTGGTGTATGAGGCGAAATAGGGAAACAACAAAGAAGGTAAACAGCAGCATTTTCCTGATAACAACTAAATAAAAAAAACAGTGGTTGCCAACCCGCTTGCCGAGCGTTGCAACTATGGCAAATAACTATGTTCATGTTTATATTCAGCAGTGGACTTTTGATAGACTGTAAAGATATGTATTCTATTTAAATGAAAATATATTGAAATTTAAAAAGAAATTAGAACTAAATTTTGTATACTTACACAACATTTAGAAATATTAACAATATAACATTAAGTAAAACAAATGAAAACACAATTATATATAAAATATAAATCTATAAAATCAAGATAAACAAACGATTATTTATTAATTTTTCATCACATTAATAAACAACAAAATTAACAAAATTTTTGTCTTCTTTCTAGAGCAATCGTTCTAGTTCTTGGTTTGAGTAGCTTTAGAATTTCTCAAAAATATGCATTTATAAACTTGATTTATACTTTTGCATGGCAGAAATTCTTGGGTGCTGATTATTAGAATCGGATTAGATCCCTTCTAATCCGATTCTAACAACCAACATATATATATATAAATATATATATATATATATATATATATATATATATATATATATATATATATATATATATATATATATATATATATATATGTCAAAACATCTTTATTACATTATTTATGTCAATTAAATGGAAATAATCATAATTATTACATTTATTTCTTAATTTATTTACACATTATTGTTTATAACACCTTTATAAAAGGGATTAAGGGTGGACTAAATGTCTCACTGGTAGGCATTCCCAGAGACAGTGAGAGTTTTACAATTATTATTGCATAATAAATTGTTCATTTGTATATTTAGGTCAGTACTTAAATTATTTATTTATTTATTTTATTTAAATCTTTACTTGCATAAAACATGGTAGTACAGATAAAGTTCCTACATTTGTAAATGAGGATTCATGTTTAATCAATCTATCTATAAGTATTTAAATATTTTGTCATTGTCATGCAATCAAATTACACAATGAAAATCAAATAAAAATAGATTACAATAAAATTATTACAAGTCATAATAATACAGAATGTCAGCATTTGAAAATAAAATGTCAAGAACCATAAATAAATTAAGCAATGCTAGTCAATTTTTAATACATAGAGAACAATGTCAAAAATCATAACTACCAACAAGGTCAAACTTATATCACTTATGGAGAAACAACAAGACTAGGGTTGCCATCTGTCCGGCTTTAGTTGTTTGGCTTTTTCGGGTTGTGTCCGGCCAAATTTTTAAGTGTCCGGCCTGCCTGGCTTTTGTTAGGCTTTTTCTTAGTGTAACGCGTTGCACGCATCGCTTGCAGAATGAGCGAAGCAATGCCGAATTTATCTATCCATATACATTATTACCAGCCAATACTATATTAAACATGGCTACGGCGCGGGCGGCGAAGAGCGGTGCGGTGCGCGCGACGCGGGAGTGGGGCCCCCGCCCCGCCGCGCTTGTTTGGCTTTCTAAAAATTACTGTCCGGCTTTTAGGGCCAAAAGTCCGGCTTTTTGGAGCGCCGAGTCCGGCTTTTTCATTTTAGGAGATGGCAACCCTAAACAAGACAACAAGAAATTATAACATTTTAAAAAATTTATCTTAATTATATTATAAATTACATAAATTAAGCATATTCAGTCCGCCTAAAACAATGAGGCTCAAAATGTTTTGAGCATACACTGCCAAGTTTTGTTGGTTACCTATAATCACGACCAGTAGCGATTATCCAACAATTACGGATAGCTGATTCCTTAGGAAAGCTGTAAAATAATATATTTAAAAGAAATTAATATATTAAATATATAGTACACTTTTATATCAAGGTATTTAACAAAAAAACATTCAAGTATGATTATCTGTGCATAAATACAATACCTATAACAATTAATACAATATCAATTGATTTAATTAAATAGCAGGTATATGTAAATGTAATGGTAATATTATTCATACCAAACATTTAAAAAATTATGTACATATTAAGCTTTAGATATTGTTCATTAATACATTTACAGCCTAACAAATGTCCTCCACAGCTGAACATAGACTCTCACATAGTATGTCTGCAAAATAACTGCAGTTGCCAATCCTCCTGCCAAGCTAGGCAACTATCACAAAACCTATAACTTTTGATTTTTGATAATGACTAATGGTAACGGTAAGTATATTATCATCAAATTTTTTCTACATCATTAATTGAGAATATTATCTTAGGTTGTTGTGTTATTGTGTACCTTAAGATTAAGACTTATTTATTTATTTATTATTTTATCTATATTTATATTTATTTTTATATAAGTATGACATATTTATTTATTTTTTTAATAAATATTGTAATGTAATTGTTGCTAATGTATTATAGAATTAATGGAATGCAATAAAGTTTTGTGCTTCTGATTTCAGGCAATACATATTTTGTGAAATTAAATATACTTTGCCCAATATTTATGTACTTGAACCCAAACATGTTTTCAGGTTGATACTTACACATTATTTGTGACGTCTATATAATATAGGAAATAATTGAAGAGTTGTAGGGCAATAAGAAGTGTTTCCTTTAAAGCTGAACATAAAAGTGTATGTATATGTATAACATTATGTGATTCATATTTATGGACATAACTACTAATCACAATAACAATTATTATTGAACAATGGGGAAACATTATCGTACTCGCTGATATCCCTAAAGTTTCCATAATCCTACCAAATTAAAAAGTACATGTTTGCTATGACTTTAAGCTTTCGAATGACCGTTTAAATTAAGGAGTATTATCATGCAGAATTTACAATTTGGGAGTCCAAATATTTGACAAAATACATCACAAAGGATATCAAAAACATGAAACGTTACATTTTATATTCAAAACAATAGATATTAATCAATACAAATAGCAAATGTAAGCACAAAAGAAACTTACCGATGAAAGGTAATATTATCAATTTTTCGTTGACTGATGCTGTTGCATCCTAAAATGCTACAACTTACCATCTTTTTCACCTTACGTTATAACTTAAACCCTCAAAAAACATTAAATTCAATTACCTGTTTGCTTATAATATCAATGTTATTCACAGGAGTTTTGGCGGGAACTTGATCGGCGGCGGTTTGCTGCTCCTGTATTATTGTTTGAATAAGGGTTTGAAGTGGATTTTGATATGTAAAAGTGGTGCGATTTTGTGTATTAAGTGTCTGCGCATGTGAAATATTAGTGGAAAGGGTGATAAAAGTGCTCTGATGGTGATGTGATTCTCAAGATAAGGTGTCTATCTGCTTAGGCGCCTTGAGATACCATCGCCAATTGTCAGCTGTCTGCTGACTCAAGTTGCCGTCAAAATCTCCCAAGGGCTGCACAATGTGACGCATCAACATATTGTGAAGCAGTGTACTATGAAGAAAATTATAATAAATCGAATTAAAATACCTACGATTTGGCCTAAAGGTCTAGATACCAGGCCATAAACTCCAAAATAAAAAATGTTATTCACAAAAGCTTGACATCGTTTATGTCAAATAAAGGAGGGAAAACAATCAAAAACGCATACCTAGAAAAAGATAAGAAATATAGTTTTGCTTCTCCCTTACTCTTATGTCTAACTATATACGTGCATTCCTTTCACACGCTGATGACGTTACTGAAATTCAGTAACTTCATCAGCGTATCTTATATCTTATAGACTAAGCATTCAGTAACAGTAACTGAATTAGCGGTGGGTTGTAGCGGCTTTTTTGAGTAACGAAACGAAACTATCTATCGAATATCAATAGCGGCTTTTGAAACACTCTATTTTAATAGCGGCTTCAATAGAGTGTTTCACGACGTGTTTAATTGAAAACGTTGCGAATTAAACGATATCCGTTTTACGAGAAAACTAGTTTGTTTTACCGTATAGAATTACATGGTGTTAATAGTTAAATTTATTTATTTGTTAAATCATTTTACGGTTTAATAAAATACCACTTCAAAAGATTTTACGGCAAATGATTTGTTTAATAATTATGATAATGATAAATTTAATCACAAGTTCAGCATAAAATATAGAATTTAAGTTTTGACGTGACAACGTCTTATAAATTGGTTTGCTGGGTGACACTTCAAGAAACTGTGCGCTGCCCGCTCGCTTATGCGCTCACAATGAGAGCGAGTGAGAGGCACGCGTCCCTTCCACTCGGGCATGGTTAGCCCGCCTAAGAGCGAGAGAGACAGACATAATAAAATTATTTTACCACTCAAAGTCGTTGTCACGTAAAACTTTCGCCCGTATACCGACTTTACAGGCAACCAATTTTTTTATAGCAAATAATTATTACAATGCTTATTTTTAGCCATTACATGTGAAGCCTAAATTTTAATGTAATAAATCAAAAGAATGCATGTATTGATGTTTTTATGGAATATTTTCATTCGAATAACATTGCCTTGTAAACCGCCATCTACTCCATTCTACAGGTATTAAAGTCATTTTATCGAACGAAAATTAACTGACTCTTACTCTCTGGTACGTAAAGAAGACGCTAGATGGCATAAATACGGCTAATTGAATATAAAATTGTAAATCGGTAAAGTAAGAAATCGATCGTGATTGTTTTGAATGGACTAGAATATGATAATTTTATTAATTATGGTTAATTTTACACTGGCATTGCTTCGAGACATTTTGATAACTATCACATAAAGTTTTAGTATTATTTACACTTAGTTATTTACACTAACTACTGTACAATTATTATTATTAACACTAATATATACAATTATTTTTCTTTATTTTACTAAAAATATTATTATTGTTGCACAAAAGAAAACAAAATATTAACTAACGCGCCTAAAAAGTAAAAACAAACCGTGTCATTAAACTTAAACACAACTAATTTATACCGGGCCAAGTTCACGTAAATTCATGCACTTCTAACTATTTTTTGTTAAAAACATGCACACTTTCTCATTTCTAATATCGTATCTATCCGAAATGAATAGAGTCATAGTTCAAATACAAAAGCACCCGCGCTCACTCGACATTCGACGACCGGTGGTACTTCTACTTCAACAGCCGAAGCCGTCGCCGATGCGTCCCGAAAATAGCCGAATAAACGATTTGTTACTGATCGCTCGTTCGTGATTCGTGAATCGTGTTACTGAGTAAGGCCGGTCACATACATACGGAATTCCGTTTCGGGATCCGTTTCGATATTCCGATTCGAGATTCCGAACGCAGCAAGTCCATATAAAATCTATGACCCGCCACACACGTACGGTATTTTTCCGTACGGAATTTTCTCCGATTCGAGATTCCGTATGACCGCCTGTGCGTTCGGAATCCCGAACGGAAAAAAGCCGCTCCGAACGCAAGTCTTCCTGTCTTCCATAGATTTTGTACGAGTCGCAACACACATACGTAAATTCCGTACGGAACGCGCTCAGTGTTCGTTGCACGACCGAGGCGAGTAGGTGTGTTTATGTATGTTTTTACATTTAATCTTATAGGTGTATAGCTTTTCGTAACCTTTCATCTTATTTTATTTAATAATTCGTCGAAAGAGTTTACAGACATCCATATTTAAAACATATCTCTGGATAAATAGATCTTTTTACATAATATTGACTATATTGCAAGCTTAGGGTGATAAGGGATGCACCCAGTAACAATGATAGCAACAATGGAATCGCAATCAGAAAATCGTCGTCATTATTCGCTGGCAGAATGTCTAGACTCAATGGCTAACCTCTCTCAACTGACCCTTGTTATTCCGAACGGAAATAAACGTATGTGTGTGATGTGTTCACGGAATTCCGTTTCGGGATTCCGTTTCGATATTCCGATTCGGAATTCCGTATGTATGTGGCCGGCCTAAAACGTCTACTGTAATAGATAGTTTCGTTGCACTGCAATAACCCGCTACCCGCTATTGTGTGAATAGATAGTTTCAGTAACTAGTTACGTTTTGTAACGACCACTCCTAAACTGAATGCTTAGTCTAAAGTCTAAAGATACTAAGTCAATGTTGTTAATTTTGTAAAATTTGTTGTTATCTGTTTTTGTTATTTGTTTTTATCTCGCTGACTGCGTCAAAATGAGTAAACGAGGCGTTGTTTTGCATGGGAGAGCTCGGGAGATTATCTGCAATGTAGATAAATACTTTGAGAGTGAGAAACAGCACAGTGTTACATTGATACACGAATTAAAGACAGCAAACATCTCCTCAGGACCAGATGGAAATATAATTATGACTCGTGAAATATATGCTAGCATTTTGCAAACCCTACAAAATGCAAGTAAAGTGACCGAGAGAGTTGTTTTGGCCACTGGTATAAATAAAAATACTTTGACTCGTATTCGACGAGAGTGGAGAGATGCGGAAGCTAGCAGCAGCAAAATAACTACACCACAAAAGAAAAAACAAGGTAACTGAAGTGTTGGATTTGTCTCTTTACCATACCTGATATTACATAAAATGTTAAAACGTATGCCTATAATGTTTTCTGCACTGTAAGTTTTTTTCTTCAAAAACATTGTTCCCTCTAATAATAAGCTAAGTTACTTAATAAAATAAAGCTAAGTTACCTACTTTTCCTCTACTATTAAAAAGGCCGCCAGAATTGGTTGCTCTAGGATCTTTGCATTGTCTTAAATGGTCCTACTTAAATGTTTTGTTTGGCTTAACATACAGGATTCCATTTCAGCCTAGTAAAAGTCTACTGCTGAACATAGGCTGCTAACATGGATCACTTCATAAGGAGATATTATTTGTCATAATTACCATGCTTGGCAAGCGGGTTGGCAAACATAGTTTTTTATTTTTAGTTGTTTTATCTACTCAACTGTCCACCCCCCGCGAGTGATTCTCGCCTCACCTGTCCGCGCATTAAATGTCACTATTTTTTTACGACCGTGTGAGATTGTCTCAACAAAAACAATTACTACTGAAAAACTACTATAGCTACATTCAAATAAAAAATATTCTCAAAAGACTCAAAGAATTCAAAATTTAATTATGTTAAAAGAAAATTGGTCAAATTAAAAATAAAGGCTGAAAATAATGCTTAAAAATGGAAATATCAAAAAAATAAATCATATTTATTTTTTATTGCGAGTTTTACAAGAAAAGTATAATATTTACTGGAAAAATTACTTTATATTATAATAGTACATGATATTCCCTTTAAAATGACACCAATATCAATAATATCTTATATACTCAATATACATAAGTATATAATGTTTACTTAATATAAATTTTAATAAATAAGTAAATAAATAAATTAAAATAAGTTTTAATAATTTCTAGGCACATCTCAACAGATATTTCGTTTATTAATGGCTATCAATGTGTTAATAGTGAAGCATTATTTTATATTTAGCATTCATTTAACACAAAAAACTGATTAGAATACCTTTTAAACAACATATAATCAATAAACGATGATCGCATATAGTGATTAAAATGTTGAGCAAAATTATTATATGTAAACATTTTGGAATTGTAGTAATTATACATATTTCCTAAAGAATATATCTTCACAATCAGTTTGATGTACAGAACATTAGAAATAAGGTATAAGAACAGAAAAGTTATCACATTTTTGATCGAATTTCTCACACTTTAATAGTCCACAAACAAAAATGACGTAATTTAATTTTCACTTTTTTTTTCTAAATACTTTGTTACTATTATACAGATAAAATTCACTCTCACAGATGACAAATTAAAAATAGCACCATCTATAATTTTTCACTGTATTAATAACAGCTACCTTTTGCGCTGTACATGTTTAACCCGAAAGATGTTGTTTAGTGACTGTGGTCACCATGGACAGGAGAGGTAATAATTTTTTTGGGGACTGTAGTCACCGTGAATAGTTGAGTAGATAAGGAAAATGCTGCTGCCCATCTCCTTGTTTGTTTGGCCATAAAAGGAAAAGATCTCCCACCGGCAAAGGTATTCAGTCCGTGAAACAGCCAATACTCCATTTGTTTGGTATAGAACTGTCCTATATACATATAGTGCAGTACTTCGGAACTTTGACAGTGTCAAATTGAAAGACAAAAGGATTGAAATATTGTTGATATAACTTGTCTCAAATCTAAATAATGATACATTAATAAATCCTATCCAAGCAAAGCTGGGGGAGTCGCTAGTATAAATAATAAATATTATGCTCATCTTAGTGAATAAATTTTAAACATGTTTTTATTATTAGTTTGTTTTTTGTTAGCAGTATAATATTAAAATTTGCCAACATATTTAAAATTGTAAAGAAGCTAATAAAGATAGTCATGAACAACCAATAGGCCAGCACCACAACATTCTTGAGGAAACTTGAATGTCCTGTTGAATAATGAGGGTAAATTTACATAAGGTTGTATTCATTCACTACAGCCTGTCAAAGTACACTGTTGAAAATAGGCCTCCACATAGATTGACTCATAAGTGGGATATTTGCCACAGTTGCCACGCTTGGCAGGCAGGTTGTCAACTGCAGTTTTTATTTCCTGTTTTGTGTTCTAATCAAATATAACTATTTGTTCCGAGATTTGATGTGATTACCCAATGTTTATGGATGCTGTGAGATAAAGACATAGTGAGAGATAACTTTCTTCCAGATGTAGTAGGTGTAAAGCAGATGCTACAGTGAGATCATGAGAACCATAGTGGACTAACTACATTTTTTACTATTTGAGTTTATGATTTTAAAACTGTTAAAACTGAACAATTTGATTGAACCAGGGTGGCCTAAAAGTGATTCAGTAATTATTCAATAGATGGCAACATATTAGACTGTTATGGTGTTTAACAAAAGATCTAATTCCAAAGTGCCATTCCGGCCTATGTACAATAGGCTGCTATGGTTTTTATAACTTCACTGTAATGATGACATTAGTTAAGCTACTATCAATGTCATAATATTAGTTAATTTCCCGCCTGTACTGCTATTTGTTTGCTTCTGAATAGATTATCAGTGAATAATTAATTATTATTTGTGAATAATTTGTTTTAATATGGCCAACAAACAACAAGAAAACTCAAGAAATGTGGATAATCAACTGCAAGGTAAGATATTAAAAGAATTCATAAAATAGGTAGTTTGTTAGTTTCATCATTTTAGTGTTCTAAGATTTTTTTTGTTGACAGTAATCTTTGGCTCCTATATAGAAGAAGATCCATTTCAAGACTGGTTCAGATTACCAGCCATCTGGACGTAATTCATCAACTTCTTCTTCAGAATTGCTTAGTAACTTGGGGGACGAAAACTAATTGCCAAACAATATAAATTCTGATATTATTGATATCCAAAGTAAACCTTGAAAAAGAGTGAGACAACCTAGCAAGTGGAAGAAGAATATGTATAAGGAAAAGCGTTCAAGAGGTTAGGAGTGTAATAATGTTATAGGTGTTATAGTGCCACCAAAACAAATTGATACTGCACGTAATAATTTCACTAAATTCTTCTCCTGCCGTCGCCGAATCATTACTTAAACAAAATGTAAATGCGTGTACAAAGAATTTTACATTTCATAAAGTATCATCAAAAGATATTGTAAAATATTTTAAAACTATTGATATTAAGAAAACTGCAGATCTGTGGGTGATTTCCGTTAAAGTTATTGTGTCTATAATAGATACAATTGCGCCTGATGTAGCTATTATTTTTAATACTAGTATTGAATCTGGTGTGTTTCCTGATTTAATGAAGCATAGCAAAGTAATACCTTTATTTAAATCTAGTAGTACATTAGACCCCGCCAATTTTAGACCCATTTCTGTGCTACCAAAACATAGTAAGATTTTTGAAAAAATTATTCTTGATCAAATGTTAATTTTCTTTAATATAAATAATTTACTTCATAATAAATTAATAGTTTAAAAAACACGCTTTTATAAATGCACGTAAAAACAAAAAAAGGTTTGTTATAACCTTGAAACCTGATCGTGTTCAAATTCCATTATGTGGCCTTTCTCACAAGTGCAAACACGACTATGATACGATATTCCATCATGGAATGCCAGTGCCTATCTTCCGGCTTCATCATCAGACCTTGAAACCTAATTGTGGTCAAAGTTCATTACAAGACTTCTAAGAAATCCAAAACAGCTATGATACGATTTTCCATCATGAAGTTCCAGTTCATATCTTCCGGTTCCATTATCAGATCAGTTCGACAGTACCATATTATTGTAATGTCATCAGAACTACATACAGCTGCCAATTTTCATTACGACCCTTGGAAGATGGTTAAATTAGTTACCTTAGATTCCATTACATAGTTAGTTACATACAGGTCGACCTAATAAAAGCTTGTTAAAAATCAAGAGGTCGCTTGACAACTGATGCCGGTGTTGAGCTGATTAAATATATCTTTAATGCATGGCAGAATTCACAGGATGCTTTGGGTATATTCTGTGACCTATCCAAGGCCTTCTTGGAATCACACTAGACGCGAAGCTTCAATGGAGCCCCCATATATCAAAACTAGCAAGAAGACTTAGTTCTGCGGCATATGCTGTAAAAAATATTAGAAATCTTACCAGTGTTGAAACAGCTAGACTAGTTTACTTTAGCTATTTCCATAGCATAATGTCGTATGGTATTTTGCTATGGGGACACGCAGCTGACACTGAAATTCTATTTGTTTTATAGAAGAGGGCCATAAGAGCAATTTATGATTTAAAGCCTAAAGAGTTTTTGGCTTTAAATCATAAATTTTATTGAGTTTGTACGTACATTACATTTTCATAAATGTAATGTTACATACATTACATTTATTTATTATAATTCGATGGGACAGCAAACCGACACGACCAGAGGTAGATCAGGCGATTTTTACTTTAAAATAAATTAATAAATTGCTACATGATTACTATAAAAAATTACTGTTTTTCCCCGAGTCGCTACGACAAAAATTTAAGGAAATTAATATATTAACTTTGGCCTCTCAATACATTTATGAAAATGTAATGTACTTACACAAAAATAAAAGTAGTTATACAAAAATAAGTGATATTCATTCTGTGAATACTAGGAACAGACACAAGCTAGTAGTACCAGTTACTCGACTCCACCGAGTAAGTAATTCATTCTTGTGGCGATGTATACGCTTTTACAACAAAATCCCAGAAAATATATAAAATTTGACCTGCTCAAAGTTAAAGTTTGTATAAAAAGGGTTATTATAATATTAAGGAATTTATGGATGATAATGGAATGAGGGGATCGCTACCAAGCTATTCCTAATTTGTTTTAAGTGGTTAATTGTGTAACATACATGATTGTGAGCTGTTATTTTTTTTTAAAAGTCCGGCTGGGTTTCCTGGTGGTTCTTCCCAGGACAGAGGTATTTTTTCGCACCAATGGCAATTAAACAAAAGAGTGACTTTCAATAAGTATTATTTATAATCTATATTGAATATAAAAGTTTCTGTTTCTGTTTCAATGTAATTGCAAACAAAAGTGTCATGAAAAAATTATGCCTAATCAGCAAAGTAATCTCTTCAACAGCTTTTATGTCATGGGAAATTATGATCTGCAATCATTTTACATCTTTTCTTGCCAAAAATACATGTCGTGTGCCTGTTAATCGTAGTGCTTCTGTTGAATCTAGGCGTTCAAATTCAAGGATGTATCAAGTTCCCAATGATGATGGCTTGCCTATTACGGTGTGCAAAGAATTTTTCAAACAGATTTTTGGTGTCAGTGATGGCAGATTGTCTAGAGTTTTGAAAAATAAATTAATAACTCCTACACCTCCTATTGATCAAAGAGGGAAACATGTGCCTTCAAATAAAACTCCAGATCACAAAATGCGAACAGTCAAGGACTTTATCAATGGATTTCCTAAATACGAGTCTCATTATAACTTGCATAAAAGCATTAATCGAATGTTTTTAGCGCCTGACTTGAGCTTGCCTAAACTAAACTCTATATACAAAAATAAGACCTCACCTTCAGAACAAGTATCAAATTTCATGTTCAGAAAAGTTTTTAATAAGCTAAGCAATTCAACCTTTCTTTTCATCCACCCATAACCGACTCATGCAAAAAATGTGATAGCTTTAAATTAAAAATAGAAGCTGAAGAAGCACCCAGCAATAGAAATGAACTTGAGACTACTAACCTACATCTTTTAAAGGCTGAATCTGCAAGAAATAATTAAAAAAAAAAAGATAAAAACCAGGCTGAAGCTGATTCTGACGGTCATAGTATTTGATCTCATGAAAACTTTACCTACTCTTGTTGTTTCTACTGGCGTTCGTATACAGCGAGTAGTAGTGAATGGTTTTACATATAGGGATATTCACCCTGCCTCCGGAGTTCCACAGGGCTCGCACCTCGGACCGATTCTGTTATGTTCATTGACGATATAAAACATTGTATTCTTAACTCTGAATTTGAACTTTATGCAGATGATTTAAAGCTATCCAAAACAGTTAGGAACAGTGTCGATCAGATAAAACTTCAAGCGGACATAGACAGGGTTACGGAATGGTGCCGACTAAACGGTATGACTTTGAACACTAATAAATGTTGTCACATAAAATTTTCCCGAAAATTTAATAAATTTCCAAGCTCTTACAACATAAACGGAACGGTCTTAAACAGAGTCGATCAGGTTAGAGATTTGAAATGAGATTCACAAACCATATTAATAACACGGTTAACAAATGTTTGAGAATGTTAGCGTTTGTCTTTAGAAATTCGAAAGAATTCAAATCTGTTCAGGCAATGAATGTTTTGTACTTCGGCTTAGTGCGTAGCCATGTGGACTATTATAGTTCTGTTTGGTATCCATTTTATCAGAATAATATTCAGCGTATCGAAAAGATTTAAAAAAATGTTTGTAAACAGAATCTCTTTTATCAATGGTAGTTACCGCAGCGTTAATAGTTATTCTGAAAGGTTAAACCAATTTAATATGCTCATTAAGGCAACGTAAGGAACATCTGTCCATGATTTTTTTTGTATAAATTATTAAACCATGAAGTAGATTGTCCATCTCTCCTATCACAAATTAATATATTAGTTCCTAGAGTTACGGCTCGTCTGCATAATTATAAACCATTCTCAATGTCCTTAATAAGAAGAAAATATGGTAGTTCCTCTCCTATTTGTACAATGGTAAAAATTATAACCTTTTATTTCAATATTGTAATTTAGATATCTTTTGTGAAAAGATAGCTACTTTAAAAAAATATATTTTGGATTGTTGCAAGAGCCATTTTTAGTTTCAAATTCTTTCTTTTTTTTTTTTCTTTGTACTAATTTAAAAATTTAATATGTATTATGTAAAACAACGTCTTTTATCATTAAACAATGTTGTGCATACCTTTAATTTAAATGCATATGTATAATGTATTTTTCCAAAAATCGTGATATCATAAGTTCCTTTTATGTATATAGTTGGTAAGCATTATTAAAAAAATAAAATAAAAATAAAATTGCTGAAGGATCCATAATACACGAAACGATGAGTAACAATGTGTGTCTGGAATGAAACTATAGCCTTAAGGGGTTCGCAGGAGGTAGATTCTTGCCTGCTGCGTTATATTAAAGAGAAAGTAAGCACTAAAAACCTAATTATGTACTCAGACCAGTGTGGTGGCCAAAACAGAAATATTAAAATGGCTTCCATTTGCCAGTATATCGTTACCCATCCAGATTATACGGTTGAAAACATAGATCTTAAGTTTTATGTCAGCGGGCACTCATACCTTGCCCGTGACCAAGATTTTAGCTTGGTGGAGAAGAAGAAAAAGTTTTTTAAAAATATATTCATTCCAGATGACCTGGTTGCAGTTATTAAGGCAGCTAGAAATAAGAATCCATTCAATATCATAAAGATGACAAAAGATGACTTTCTTTCAACAAAAAAATTGGAGAATAACATAACCAATAGGAAGGTAACTGCTGAAAAGTCCAAGGTGCAGTGGCTTCAGATACAGTGTCTTTTGTTTAACAAAATGCATCCATTCACTATTTTCTGAAATATTCGATTAATGAAGAAGTTTTATTTGAAAATGTTCATATAAGGAAAAGGAACTCTACACATTTATCTGGTATTAAGCTAGAGCTTTTATACCCTGATGGTAAACTTATAAGTTCTGAAAAAAAAGGACCTATTAGACCTTTTGCCATTTATACCGCCTGTGTATCACAGCTTTTATACCAGTATCAGGGATAACGTGTCAGTAAGAAATGATTTAGATGTTGTGGATGACATAGATAGTGATTAGGTGCAAAGTTAATCTTAAGTGTACTGCATTGTAATGTTAATTGTATATTTATGCTAAACAATAATAATATACAATTTGGCCTAACATCCTATTTTATTTATAAAACCCTAATGCCATAGTAAAAACCATAATGGCCTATCTACAAAAAATATATAGAAAATTAGCAATAAGCCATTTTATATCTGTTAAAATCATAAACTGGGAATATAATAAGTTATATAAAACAAAAATAATAAGCCTTTATTCTGCAGAGTGCCAGTTGATTAAAAATCTGTTGTTTTTATTTTCTATGATACTCAAAAGGCTTGTCTAACAAATTAGGCCACCATGGTTCTCATGGCCTCAGTTATTTTCTGCTTATTGCTAAACACCTCTTTACTTTTTTATGTGGTTACAGTTCTGTTACAATATTTTTGAATCTATAGTACATGCTATGATCAGTGCAATAAATGAACTTAGCTATATATTATATTGTAGGCGACACGCGCGTTTTGATGCTGGTATATATTTAAATATGTTTAAAATAAAATATAGATAAAATTAGATATATTTAAAATAAAAATGTAATTATATTTATTTATATTATATTTTCTAAAATTTCTAATTTAATGTTTATTTAGTTTGAAAATACTTGCTTATTACTATTTCAAAGTAGTAATAAGCAAGTTTGTTGTTTTTATTAACTCGCTTTCGTGAATGTCTTCATGGGTTCAGTTTTGGTAATTGATATAAACTAACTTACTGATAAGCTAGACTTCAAATTTTGAACATAGCTCAGAATCGATGATTTAGTCCGTTTCAAAAATGTGGTGTATTAAATTTTTATAATATTTATAATTACGATTGTTGTCACTTGGTTAAACTCCAGCTTCATTTTTGTACTTTGGATAAACACTTATTGGTCTTGGTTTGTGACGTGGCAGGTGTAGCGAGCGTGGCAGCGGTGGCAGGCGTGCCGGGGCGCATCCCGTCGCCGCGCGAGCTTGCGGCGCACACGCAGAGCATCATGCAGGGTGCTCTCATCAAGAAGAAGCTGGAGGAGCAGCGCGAGAACTTCCGGCGGCGCCAAGAGCTGCAGCCCAAGCACGCGCAGCCTCCCCCGCCCACGCAGCACACGCCCATCTCCTTCACGCCCACCTCGGTGAGAGTACAACCCCCTTTATTGGCTACTATCTTTAAGTAGTTTATTATTCATCGTCAGCCTGTAAAAGTTCATTGCTGAATGTGAAACTATTCTATTATATATAGGCAGGATTTGTCTTAATTCGCCACGCTTAGCAGACATATTAAGGGGAATAAACACATAATAGGTCAAGGAAAAAGTTTCTTCGTATTTTGTTTGTATAAAATTGCAAAAAAAATCTCTTTGGCTGTACTGTTTGTATCTGGCTGGTTTTAATCTCAATACATATAGGACATTAAGAAAAAAAATTGTATAAAAACACTTTCCCGCCATTTTTTAAATTGTTTTTCTGTCCGCCAAAATGAGTGAATCTAACGAAGAAATTCGTTACATTCTGAAGTTTTATTACAAAAAAGAATAAAAAGGCGACTCAAATGGCGAAAACAAGACGAGAAGTTTCTCGAAGAACAAGACCACCGCACTTCTGCTCCACACCTCCGGTGTAGTGCCACCATGGAGGACAGAATTAAAGAGCTTCTGAAGGACTTCAAGTACCTACCGGTTTTTCACCCGCTTTCAGAAGTTTCGCTGTATTTTCTATTCTCTTCTCGCCCGGGGACTTGCTGTTTTTAAGGTGCTGGAGAGCCACGTCAGTCGAAGCACGTCACGTCCCGCACGTCAGTCGGAGCGAGATTTCTAATCTCGCTCCGACTGACGTGATTAGAAATCTCGCTCCGACTGACGTGCGGGATATCATCGTAATCATCGATATTTATATGTACTACGCACTAGATTTCGCATTCCGAATACTCACTTTGTTCAACTGAACTGTATTGCAATCCGTACACTTTAGTTTAGTGTCATTTAGTGTGGCTTCGATAGTCATGCAGTGCGTAGCGGCGCTAATAATACGAGAATTCGAATCAAAGTTTGAACCTGGACGTAAGTAAAAAAACGGTTTTAACGCGTCTTTTCCTGTACTGCTACTCCCTAGGCGTAGTCCCGAAATGATGGAAGGCAGCTTTCGTACACCCGATCCCTAAAAAAGGTAACCAGTCTGATCCGTCCAACTATAGGCCTATCGCCATCACCTCCTTGTTCTCTAAAATAATGGAGTCCATTATCAACAGCCAGCTCATGTGGTATCTTGAGGATCACCAGCTGATTAGTGACCGCCAGTACGGATTCCGTCGCGGTCGCTCAACTGGTGATCTTCTAGGTTACCTAACTCATAAATGGGCGGAGGCAGTAGAGTCCAAGGCGGAGGCGTTGGCCGTTAGTTTGGACATAGCGAAGGCCTTCCTATGGGCTTCCCGAGAAATTATGCAATTGGATCACCAGTTTTCTTGCTGATCGAGCATCAAGGTTGTAGTAGACGGTGCATGCTCCGATTACAAGCCCATTAACGCTGGTGTTCCACAAGGCTGCGTGCTATCACCAACGTTGTTTCTTCTGCATATCAATGACATGTTACAAACTGGTAACATTCATTGCTATGCAAATGACAGCACTGGTGATGCTCTATACACCGGCCGTGCCAATATTTTTCGGGAAAACGTCGCCGATTACCGGAACAAACTTGTATCTGAAGTCGAGACTTTGTTGTACAAAGTCCTTCCATTTGATCGCATCCAGCGCAGAGCTGTTCGAATCGTCGGCGACCGAACTCTTTCCGATCAGCTTGACTCACTGGCACTGCAAAAAGATGTTGCATCTCTTTGCGTATTTTATCGCATTTACCACGGGGAGTGCTCTGAGAAATTGTTCGGACTAATTCCAGCCGCATAATTTCACCATCGCACATCGCGATTAAACTCCCGATACCATCCACACCATCTGGTTGCTTGGCGGTCTACCACTGTACGTTTCACTAGTTGCTTCTCTGTGGAATAGTTTACCACCGGCGATTTTTCCAGACCGATATGACTTAGGGACCTTCAAGGCCTAAAAGGCCGGCAACGCATCTGCAATTCCCACGCTTCGACCTCTCTTCACTTTAGTTGGCAACTCCTCGGAAGGAAACACCCAGACAAAAGACTGTCTCTTAGTTTCAGGATCATAACAATAAATCCAGCTTTCGTCACCCGTAAGTATGTCGAACACAGCATTTGAGTCAACTCCTGTTAAATCTTTGAACCATTTCGACACCAATCAACACGACGGAGTTTTTGGGCCTCTGTCAAATTATGAGGTATTCACCGGGCACAAAGCTTCCTGACCGCTAAATGTTCATGGAGGATCTTGTGCACTTGACTCATACCGATGCCTAAGCTTGTCTAAATCTGCTAATAATTCACTCTTTTTTCAGTCTTTATCATACGCCGCACAACACTGATGTTATCGTCAGTCGTTGCCGTAGAAGGCTGAGATCATCGGTGAGATTAGTGCGACCACGTTTAAACTCATTAAACCAGTTGTAAACAGTGGCACGAGATGGGGCTTCATCGTGAAAGGCCAATCGAAGTCTATCATAACTTTCTTGTTGACTTAAATGACATCGAAAGTCATAAAAAATCATTGTACGAAAATTTTCTCGCGTTAAATTCATGCTGACGTGACACAGACAATTTTCAATTTGCCGCCAAATCGTAAACAAATGACAAATTAATAAAATACATACACAATAATATTGGCAAAGAGTTCCATTTTAAAAATTTGAACTTATTTTTTTATTATATCGTTTACAAGTGGCCAGTTCTTAAAACTTTCACTGTGGCCCTCGTAATGTATGATGGAATTGTTTCTTCTAAATAGTTCTACAAAAAAGTCCGCGACAGTATACTGGGTGTTACAAAACTACCCGTAAAGCCGAAAGGAGGTTAAATGGGGCCTTATAACGAGTCGATTCACAATATTTAAGAACCGTAGTAACGCTGTATAACATACCCCAAAAAAATAAAAAAAATATTATTAGTTTCACTGATGTGCAAACCCTATTTCAGTAAAATTAAAGAGTAAACTACGCAGAATGTACCTACATTTCTACCTAATTCGCGGAACGACAAATTTTTTAAATGACCTAACCTAACGAAACAACCTAAACGAACACTTACTTTTTCATAATAAATGTCAAATTTACAGAAACGGCTCAAAGTGTGCCTTGCTCAATACACAACCTCGCTCCTCGGGATATGGCTTGTGTGGCATTTCGCACTATCGTCGGTGTTATTGATGCGAAAACCGATCTAACACGCTGTTCCATCTCGGCAACCATTGGGCAATCGGAGAAATACACTCTGTCATTCACATAACCCCACAAAAAGAAGTCCAAGGGTGTGAGGTCCGGAGAACGAGCAGGCCATAACACCGGTCCCCCGCGGCCGATCCATCCTCGCGGAAAGCGAACGTTAAGATGTTCTCGTACGTTGCGAGCAAAATGTGCCAAAGCTCCATCATGCTGAAACACCATGTTTCTTTGGTTCTCAAAGTAATCCCAGTCAGCCACAGGAAAGTCGTCAATCGCCTCTTCGAATTCCGTTTGTAAAAACGTTAGATAGTTGCTACCGTTCAGACGTTATGGCATAATGACGGGACCGATGACATGCCCGTCATAAAGGCCAGCCCACACATTCAGCCGCCACTGGTGTTGGAATCTGCCCTGCCGTGAAGCATGTGGATTCACGCGAGCCCAAACGTGATCGTTATGCATATTTGAAAGTCTTGACCTCGTGAATGTTGCCTCGTCCGTCCAAGAACATAGTTTACGTAATTAGGTTTTCCTCTAACTGCCTGAGGTACCACTCGCAGAAGTTCTTCCTGGGTGCAAAATCTGAGGGTATCAGCTCCTGTGTACGGCGATAGTGATAAGGGTGACGATTGTCGTCACGAAGAATTCGCCAAACTGCAACATGGTTTGTACCGAATCTTGTTCCGCTCGCCTCGTACTTGTGGTCGGCTCTTCTTCAAAATGCTCTAACACTAATTCAGCCTGGCGTCGACTGTGCTTGGACGTCCACTTCCAGTAGACCGATGAAAAGAGCCGGTGGAATGTAGTCGTCTTGACATGTTCAGAAAACACTGGTACGAAGGCAGCCGTCGCTGTTCAGTGGGGTCTACCATCGATAAATCGTTGCCGATACAGTTCGCGAGCACGATTTAAATTGTTATCTTCATGGCCTACGCATAACATCATACCGTAATATTCCGAGTTAGAAAGCATCGTTAATTTGCAAAAATGTTGGAAAAAACTCGAAACAGTTGTAGGATATCGATTAGAAGATTTGAAATTGACAACATATTTTTTTCAACTTGACATTTTTGAAGCCAGTACTTGAGTATAATGACATCCTTGTATTGAGGTAGCAAACATTTATTATGAATGAAAAATAGAAAAACTATTAAAGTAGACAATTATTAGGTAAAATAAGTGACAGCTCCGTGGTGCAGTGGCTTAGCAATGAGTTGTTGCGCTGGGGCCGCGGGTTCGAATCCGCACGGAACAAGTATTTGTATGGCCTACAAATAATTGTTCCGGGTCTGGATGTTTGTCCTCGTGCAATTTATGTTTGTAAACTGCCTCCACGATACAGGAGAAAATCCTAGTGTGGGGTAACGTTTTTTTTAAAGAACATGAACATGACGTAGGCTTTTCTGTTAAATAATCTGGTTCCCTGACATGACAGCTTACTAGGGTTGACAAAATTTTGGCTTTGATAATAAATATTTTTTACAGGGTATTTTGTAACACGTTGTATAATCTATATTTTAAGCTTAAGCCATTATTACCAAAATAGTGAACCATAAATACAATAAAATTTGATACTTTATTTCCAACGCACATAATGCAATAACAAATTGATTTTATCAAAATAAATACGCTTATTGCTTCTGATATTCAAAGTAGACAAAGTTTGTCTTTTAAACTACGTCATTTGGTCAAATATTTTAAAAGTTATGTCGATATAAAGTTTTGCAGTCCGGCGCGCGCAGAGGTCGGACACACTGCGGGCGAGGTGGGGAAAACATCGCTCATCGCTAAATATGATATGATGCTTACGCATGGCAGACGCGTGAGCCTAGATTATCTATCTATACTATAATAAAACTCTAACACGACGTCTGTCTGAACACGCATCACGCAAAAACCTGTGAACCGATTTGGATGGGACTTTCACTGGCAGATAGCTGATGTTATAAGGAGTAACTTAGGCTACTTTTATTTTAGGGTTCCGCGCAAAATAATTCCACGCGGGCGAAGTCGCGGGGAACAGCTAGTATAAAATAATTTCTCTTAGTCCCATGTAAATTCTATAACCCCATAAAATATTAGGTCAGGGAAAAAGTTTTTCGTATTTTATATACAAATTCAAGACATTTTTTTCAAAGTTTAATTACATTTAATTATAATATACTAGCTGGTACCCGGCGCGTAGCTGCCGCAAAAGAAATAATTGTGCAAATATCGTTTTAAATTTGGAAGAGTTATGTTTACGTCGAAAAACTTTCAGCTCGAGTTACAAAATCGTTTTCAGTGCCTAGAAGATTGCAATGCAGTGGACGATATGAATGACAAGCTCGTAGAAACTGTCCATGCGGTCGGAGCTAAGTTCTGCAAGACCCGCCGCAGAAGAACACTAAAACTCTCCAATCACACTCATAATCTCGTGGCTGTTAACGGGAAATGAAGCTACAGTATTCAGCAGATTTGACAGCATACAGGCAACTGAACAGACAGAGATCCAAATACGTGCGGTGGGACGTTCAATACAGCTCGCATTGAAGAAGCGATCGAGGGAAATCAGGGCTCCAAAGTCTAGCCAGAGATCTGTCTGCCCGAAAGAGCCAACTATCGAAGCTGAAGACCGAGTGTGGTAGCATCGTTTCCGGGACACCTGAGATTTTGAGTAAGATTGAGAGGTTCTATGGGCAGATGTACACATCATCGTTGGAACCACACGCAAGTGTGAGTAACGATCCAACAGCAAGTCTTATCCGACACTATTCCGATCATTGAGTTATAAATACTACGTACTAGGGAAGCTATTCCGAACAAAAAATGTGAGCTACTCTATGTCTTCGCGCATGCGCAGTACACTATATGCCAGTACCAGAATGAGTGTACCGTGTACGCTAAATGCCGCTGTATTCTTTAGTACAACGCGGCTTGCGGTAGTTACCACTAGATGGCGTATTTTGTCAATGACTATATTGATATTTATGAAATAAGCAGTTTTATCAATGTTTATTTATGCATTCTACCAGATAATTATTGGATATCTCCAATTATTATCTTAAATCTCCAAATAGTAATTTTGTAGATAACACTAACACTAATAAAACTTAGCCTATATCACATAAGATTTTTTTTAAATATTAATATCAAAGACTGAATATAATTTTAATTATGTATTTGTTTTTTATGACGTCAGACGTGGAATTACTGGATCACTCGCCCTATAGCCCCGACCTCGCACCTTGCGGTTTTTATTTATTTTATTTGCTTTTCTCAGTGGTTCCATCGGATGCAGCGATGTATTGATGTAAATGGACACTATTTTGAAAATATATAATAAAACTAATAAATTGCTAGTTTATTCAATTTTTGATTTTATAAGAACTTTCAGTGTTACCCTCGTATATTCGTGTAACTCTTACAGTTTTTGCACCGGACATAAAATAGCTCGCAGATGACAGATTTTTTTTTCCGACTTACTTAACATTTATCGTTATATTTTGGCCAATTTACACAATATCTTTATGAATTATAGCCTATGTGTCATTCTGATGTATGAGCTATATCATTTTAAAGTTTCTTTAAAATCCATTTAGTAGTTTTTGCGTGAAAGAGTAACAAACATCCATACATTCTCACAAACCTTCACGTTTATAATATTATAATAAAATAATAAATAATAATATAATTAGTAGGACTTTAAATTCCGTCTAAACGTGGTATTTAAAAAAATATTTTCAGCTTTTTAGTTCTGTCAGCCAGTTCTGAATTATGTTTAATGTTTTAAGCCTTAGTAAAAATCGATTTCAAAATTTGTACTGTCAGACAGACAAGGAAGCAAGTTAATATTGTGTTAAAATAATAATTTTTATTGTGTTATAACTTATAAGTTATAACATTTAGTAAAGATTTTAAGCGTCATCAAAAAACACATACACACACTAGGATTTTCTCCTGTTTTGGCTTCACGTTTGAAATATAACTTTGTTATTCAAAGTTACACTGTAACTAAATTAAACTAAAATAATTTGTAATGTATACATGCAAATATCTTTTACTTCAGATTTCTACAATAAAATGCCTCCGAGCTTGGTTTTATTTTTAAAATAAATGTTTCTTTCCATACTAAGATTATCGTTACAGCCTATTAAAGTCCTCAGCTGAACGTAGGCCTCACCATAGATTGCCTCATAGGGGGGCTACTTGCCATAGTTGCCACGCTTGCTTGGTTGGCAATAGGGAATGCAAAACCGGCCCAAATTAAAACATGGCTTTTTTCGAATTTCTTATTAAAAAAAACCGGTTTTCGGTTTTGAAACCGGTTTGAAAATAAGATTTTCTATTCTTTGTACAAATTATATTGTTAAACAGCATGTGAAATTCAGGCTTATCTTTTTAATTATTAAATAGATACGTACCTATTAAAAGGAAATACATATACAAAATTTTAATGAAAGTGCAGAAATTTATTAAAGAAAAGTTTATATATTTAATATTATTATTAGTTCTACTTTCATTTAAAAACGACATACTTACTAACGGGCTAAAACAATTTGAACATTTATTGTAATAAAAAATGTTATTTCCTATCTGACTTTTATTCCAATAAACCTAAACTAAACTAGGTCAAGATTTTTCATTATTTTATTAATTTTACTTACTTTTGTTGACTTTGGTAAAAGTGGCGTCACTATCTGTTTCGGTCGCTCATGGCAAACATGTCCACTATCCATCTCTCACATCAATAAAAAATATTTGAATAAAAAACATTTGAACTGAGTAAAATGGGTTAGCAAAAATCGGGTTACTCGAGGTTTTTATTTTTTTACTAGTTTTTTTTTATAGTATGAAACTAACAAGTATTGTACCATTTTACAATCCTGATTAAATTCGTGAACTTTTAATGGCACTTGCCTTTTTGAAGTCGACAAATTTTGAAAATTTTAGATTCATAGTTTAACAAATAGTCAATTCTAGAAAACTTGGGGCAGTTGTGTCATTATTTTTTTTTACTTTTTTGACTGTGGTTCTAGAAATGTTATTTAGGGTTACGGTTCCAAAGTTTAAATGAACAAAAATAATATAAATTAACCACAATAACCGAAAAATGGTTACAGTTTGACCAAATTTCTAGGTTTTTCTTAAATGCCCATAATTTCCAAACTGCATGGGATAGATTTTTTTTCTGATTTTTCTCATGATGGCTACAATCAATCCTGTCACCCCGTTTTGGCTTGACGTTGAGTTCTGGGTCAGCCTGTATGATGTCTGTTTTCTTAGTATGAAAAGTTTCAACTCGATTTTATTTTGTTCCGTTTAATTTTAGTACTTTGAAAATTGAAAATCAATTACAGACATCGATTTGTTTTCTCAATATATCTGCAAAGTTTGAATCTGATCTAGCATGTTGTTATACATTACATTTGTGTGCGGACCCTTAAACGTTTTTAGTTAGAAAATGAGATCTTAAGGAAAGTAAAGCATCAAGAGTGGAATCTTTTTTTATAGGAGAGGAGGCTAACGAGCATACGGCTCACCTGATGGTAAGTGACTACCGCCGCCCATGAACAACTGCAACACCAGGGGAATTACAGGTGCGTTGCCGGCCTTTTAAAAAGGAATAAGCTCTTTAGTAAGTAAGGTCCCTAAGTCGTATTGGTCTGGAAAAATCGCCGGTGGTAAACTATTCTACAGAGAAGCAACTAGTGAAACGTACAGTGGTAGACCGCCAAGCAACCAGATGGTGTGGATGGTATCGGGAGTTTTGTCGCGATGTGCGTTCGTGAAATATGGCGGCTGGGAAAAATCCAGAGCACTCCCCGTGGTAAATGCGAAAGAAATGCAAAGGGATGCAACATCTCTTCGCAGTGCCAGTGAATCGAACCGATCGGAAAGGACTCGGTTGTCGACGATTCGAGCTGCTCTGCGCTGGATGCTGTCAAGGGAAGGAGCTGGCCCCAACCCAGAGATGGGAACAGTATTCCATGCGAGACTGAACCTGCGCCTTGTAAAGTTGCAGGCGGTGTGCCGCCATGAAATACTGTCCCGCTCTGCTGAGCACGCCAAGCTTTTTAGAGGCCAATTTGGCCTTCTCTTCCAAGTGACCACGAAACTGCACGTCACTCGATATGTCGACGCCGAGGATTCCGATTCTGGCTGAAGCAACAAGGAGAGTGCTTTGAAACTGAGGAGATCCGACAAAGGGGTTAAGATGAGACCGTATTTTTCTGCAGAAATAACCAGCTATCGAAAATTATGGGCTTGATCGTGATTAGAGCTTTGTATGCCTTTGTTAAATAACTCCCGTGTCCACCGCCATTCTCGTGTAATCCCATTTCACATAACACTATTTTTTCGGTTTCTAAATTTAGCGCAGATAAAGATGGTTTAGTACAGCTCTTTGTTGGTTTCAATGCATGCAAAAGCTCCTCTTTGAAACTTTTGAAAGTAGGAGTAGGAGTTGAAGAATCAGTGTTCAAAAGTAATACTGTCGTCATCGTCAGTGCCCATTTTCGATACGATAGATTTTATGAAATCTGCGGTTGGTTTTTAGAATATAGTATCACTGTCAATGTCATCAAAAAATACTCGAGCGTCGTCTAAATATTTCAGAACACCTTGTATTAAAAGGTATCTCTCACCTATTCGCTTTCGTAAAGCGGTCAGCAGTTCAAAACTCAAGACTGCCGTGAAGGCTTGACAGCTTTCCGAACATGCATTTTAACGCAGTGTCAGCTGTAAGAAGAGTTGCATCTTGTAAGCACAAGATTTCGACAACTCCTTTTACTATTTCGTGTGCTTCTTTTACTGCTACTTCAATATCGTACGTTGTTACACAATGTTTTTTGTAGAGTACATCCAATACTGCCATTTGTATGCCATGCCCATAACACAGTTGATGATATACTTCTTCTCTTCTGATTCTTTTTAAAGTGTTATTGAAACGTGTAATAAATAAAATAGTAATGTTGGTCTGGAAGTTATAGATCTCATGTTTATGTGAGAATTAAAACAAAAGAGACTGTAGCACCGACAAAAATGTAGTAATTTTTTAGGTATTTATTTGTACAGTATATTTTTATCTAACCAATAACTTTAAGTTTGTGAGAAATGCTGTGAGCACTAAGGATGGAGTGTTTACCTATTATTGAATGTGCACTTAGTTTATATTACTGTTTTAGAATTTAACATTAAGTATTAGTGTAACATTATTTGGTGAACCAAATAAATAAATACATACACTGCGTTGATTGCTTCAGTTCAGTAAACCTATCACTTTTTCACAATTCTCCATCTAAACCCACATTTTTTTTTGGCTTATATGGTCAGAGTAGGTCGCTGCTCTTTGGGCTCTACCTACCTCCTAGAGGATAACAGGCGTATATGTATGTAGGAATAGTAGTGTATGTAAGTCGGTAGAGTTGATATGATTATATTTGTGACGTTTGCAGCAGTACACCGGTGCGGGAGGTACCCGTGGCAGTGGCAGCATGTTACAACAGATGCTCATGCACTCGCACCACTACTCGCTCAACGGTAACTCGATTCATTTTTTTATAAGAGATCTTACCACCCACATTAGGATATTCTCCTGTATCATGGAGGCAGTTTACATATAAATAAATTTCACAAGGACAAACATCCAGACCCGGAACAATTATTTGTAGGCCATACGAATACTTGTTCTGCGCGGTATTCGAACCCGCGGCCCTCAGCCCTGCAACTCATTGCTAAGTTACTGCGCCTTGGCGCCGTCAACAGCACATATCTACTCCTCCATAAAACTACCTTCTAAACGCCCACACATTCCACCTGATGGTGAGTGGATGCAGTGACCTACACACCTCCATCCTCGATTGAGAATTAAAATGTAGATGTGATCACCCTTGAGGACTAAGATGAAATGCCTTATTCCCAGTAAAAAGGGTTTCAGGATCTCTACTTTCACCATACGAAATATAGCATCGTCATGCTGCTATTTTACGTTAGTATTCTATGAGAGCGCGGTCCTTCCCCGGTCTAGCTGACCCATTCGTGCTACAACTATAATAAAACTGCATACCACGTTAACTGTGTGTCTAAGGGGCGATCCATAAATTACGTCACACAAATTTTATGGTTTTCGACCCCTCCCGTCCTTGTCACAAGTTGTAACACTTGTGAACTCTCTCCCCCTGGTGTTACGTCACATATTTTTCAATTTTATTTTTCAGAAGCAATTTAATTAAAACAGCAGTTTTCCCAAAAAAAAAATGTTTAATTTGAATTAAAAATAATCTTTAATAAAGTCAAATGTTTTAGATAATAGACAAAACAAAATAGCAATTAAAGAACGCTAAACGATTAATAATGTTAATAAAAGGTAGATCTAGTTTTAATATTTTTGAGGTTTTGGTTTACATATAAATTTAGCGTTTTAATATTTTAGATTTTAACATGTGATGTCACATAGCTTTTAACTCTTCTGGAAATATTATAATGTGTTAGTTGATTTGAATCTTAAAGTATCACGGGCCACCGGCCGAACGGAGGGGAGTAGTCATACGCAGGCTTTCCCCTCTGTCAAAGTAGAAGTCCACGCGGACCTGTGCGTACAATAAAACTAGTTGCAGATGCAGTCGCACATCTCACTAGAATAAATCTAATTGCGCGGCTTAATCTACGTCCTACAAAAATGCCGAAATGTTCAGTTTTTTGCTGCAAAAAGAGATCTGCCGTGTCAAATTGGTTAGCTTTAATATATTAAGTAATTTTTTAATCACATTATTGCTATTTAATTCTTTTTAAACTTAATAATTACAATAATAACGGTCGTGTTGCTTCGGATTTGTTACCAGCACAGGCCAGTCGCCCTCATACTATATGCAGATCAGTCAAGCGACTGATCCGAGTTGTCGCTGTCACCGAGCGATACTGTTATAATATATCTATGTGTGTGAAATTGTTAGTTTTTTTTTTAGGTTATGACAGACGATTATTTTTGTGTGCGCAGATTTCCCCCCGCAAAAAATGACAGACAGTTCTTCATCGGAGAATAACGCTATGGCTACTCCCCTCCGGTCCACCGGTGGGCCGTGTTGTTCTATGATTGGAACAGGCAAATAGCAATCGCCCGACAAATTAAGGTATTTCCTTCAAAAATGTTAAGCTGAATTAGGTATTCGACATTGATGTGGTTATTTATTAATAGTGGTGTCAAACACTTAATCCTCACATACTGAGTCAGCAGCATTACTAGTTTGTGGGTATTGACATTGTTTCGCAAAATTACGTTTTGGAATTGCTCCAACTATTTTTTTATATGTAAGAGTGACAAACGAGCACACAGTCCACCTGATGATAAGTGGATGCTGTGGCCCATAGGCACCTATATCTAACTTTAAATAAGAATCGGAATGCAGATGCGTTGTCACCCTTGAGACTCAAACAAAAACTCCTGATATACAAATTAAACAAGGTAAGTAGATTTTTACTCCATATCATTAATTGTTGCAGGTATTATTTCTGTGTACTCAATGAGTGCCAACAGGACTAACTACGAGGGTGATCCAAAAGCAATGATAATCGGTTACTTCAGGTCCACATAAAATCCAAAAAATATTTTTGCTTGCTTATATACTCACTACGTCAGCCTAAAAAATCATATAAATAGATCACGATTTCCGGAGATACATTCATTTGAATACGAACTGTCAAAGAGATAACATCAACATGGAGAAAAACGAAATTAGAGCTGTCATCAAGTACCTCTGTTTGAAAATTTTTTTCAAAAGACATACCAGTGACTCAGTGGAAACATTGGGGACTCTGCTCCTCCATATTCTACAGTTGCACGCTGGGCCAAGGAGTTTAAACTGGGCAGAACATCCACTGAAGATGAACATCGCGAAGGACACCCATCCACGTCCCTCACTGAAGACAACGTGAAAAAGTCGAAGATGTTGTGTTGGCAGATCGAAGAGTGACCATCAGGCATGTAGCTGAGGTCACAGGGATCTCATATGGCAGCGTTCAAAGAATCCTTGCAGACAGTTGCATATGAAAAGGTCTCTGCGCGTTGGGTACCCAGAATGTTAACCGACGAGCAAAAGAAAAATCGAGTTGACATTTCGAGGTCAATCTCGAAAAGTTCAAACAGATCAAGAAAATTTTTGTTCCGTTTTGTGACTATGGACGAGACCTGGATCCACCATTTTGATCCTGAAACGAAACAACAATCGATGACTTGGAAGCGAGCCTCCTCACCGACGCCAAAAATTCAAAGTTTTAAGTTCGGCGGGAAAGGTTATGGCATCTGTTTTTGGGACGCTCAAGGCATAATATGGTGGAATATTTGGAAAGGGAGCCAATCAGAGCGCGGCACACTATAGAACAATCAGGCATTGTGTAACGAAAATAATGAAAATAACTTTATGCTCTAAAATAATTGTAAACATAGTATTTAATTAGATTAAAGTTTATAGATAAAGTAAATTAAACGAATATTTCGCGTGGTGTACCTTATTTCCCACCTATAGTCAGATTAAAGAATCGATGTACCCAAATATTGTTAAAATTTGGGATATTTTCATTAATAACTTTTCAGACTATTAATATATTAAAAAACCTTTATAATATTCTAATAGATGACTAAATTACCAATCTAACCATGTATAATACATTAGCATAAGAATTATGTAGAAATATATAGAAAAATTGTAAATTATGATAATTGTATAGTGAAAATAGTAAACAATAAAGAGGCAAATACAGGCAATAGCAAGCGGCTCACTTTACGGTCTACTTAAGCGCCTCGGGGCCCGGTTACCTTGTAGAAATTTACTACCGAAAAACTGGAAGAAATCATCTGAAGAATATAGTGAACAACTTAGGGAACAACCGATAGTGAACAACCGTAGTTGACCAACCGTAGTCAACAACCGTAGTCGACAACCGATTGTCAGAAGATTTCCGCCGAACAGTTGAGCCGTCGAACCGCTGGCCACTGCCTTGCCATTCGTATTCTACAGTTCGTGCATTTTGATTGGACGTCCGTCCATAGTACTCCAGCCGCACCCACAAGAAACGGCAGTAGACGACCACCGGAACCTATAGGTGTAGGACGTGAGCGACTCGAGTATCTTCGACAACATTTAATCCCGAGTTTCGCCCGTCCGGCACAACTAAGTATAATTTCCCTTGTAGGGGATAATCATGATATAGTATTATTTGCTGATGATTCTTCCTTGATTTTTAAACTTAAACGTCAATCATTTAAATATGACGAAGTGAATAATGCTATATCAAAATTAGTGCATTGGTTTAACGTTAATAATCTACATTTAAACGGAAATAAAACTAAATGTATTAAATTTACAACAACGAATGTTAAAAATCCGGGTACCAATGTGTTTTAAATGGGAAGAACTGAGCCCTGTTGAATCCACTGTTTTCTTGGCATCACTCTCGACGCAAAGCTTCAGTGGGGCCCCATATATCCAAACTAGCAAGCAGACTAAGTTCTGCAGCCTATGCTGTAAAAAGATTAGAGGTCTCACTAGTGTCGAGACAGCTAGACTAGTTTATTTCAGTTATTTCCATAGCATAATGTCTTATGGGATTTTGCTATGGGGAAATGCAACTGATTCAGAAACTATTTTTGTTTTACAGAAGAGGCCATTAGAGCTATTTACAACCTAAAACCGAGAGAGTCTCTTAGAGATAAATTTAAAGAAATAAATATATTAACTTTGGCCTCTCAGTATATTTACGAAAATTTAATGTATGTTCACAAAAACAAAGGTAGTTTTAGTAAAAAAAGTGATATACATTCTGTAAACACTAGGAACAAGCACAAGCTAGTGATACCAGTTTCTCGACTCCACAGAGTCAGTAATTCATTCTTGGGGCAATGTATACGCTATTACAACAAGGTCCCGGAAAGTGTACAGGCTCTCTCTATTACCAAGTTTAAATGTTTTGTTAAGCTGAAACTGTATAAAGGTTTATTATAGTATAAATGAATATATAATTGATAATAACCCCTGGGAATGAGGTGGTCGCTACCAAGCAGTTTCTAAAATAAATTTTGTACTTAAATAGTTTGTACAACCATTAATGTAAAATTTACTTTAAAAAAAAGTCCCGCTGGGTTTCTTGCTGGTTCTTCCCAGGACAGAGGTTTTTTTTTCGAACCAGTGGTAAAGTAAAAAATGACTTTCAATAAGAATTACACATTAATCTATATTGAATAAAAATTATTCTATTCTATTCTATTCTATTCTAAGTTTTCCTTTGTTATTGACGAGTCCACTGATCTTAGCACAACCAAACACTTATGCCTAGTCGCGCGATTTTCGAAAAGAATCGAATCAGAGATAGCTTTTTAGCCCTTATTCTATTAGAAAATGCCGAAGCAGTATCCGATATAGTATTTGACCACATCGTAAACTTTTTACAAAGCCTAATATTTCATATAAAAATAATTTAATAGTTTTGCATCTGATGGAGCAAACGTAATGATGGAGCGCAATAATTCTGTTGTAACGTTGCTACAAAACGAAATTCCCAATATTTTTATACTTAAGTGCACATGTCACTCGCTTCATCTTTGCGCGTCATATGCTTGTAAAAAAACTACCACGCTTTATTGAGGACTTCATAAGGGACATTTAGTGATAGATTGGAGTAACGAACCCATTATTTTTATAGAACTTTATCAAGGAAAACACGTGATATGGGGTCCTAGAAGTCACCCTTAAATAAATATTAATGAAAATAAATATTCCTTCACTAGTCCTCTGCTGAACATAGGCCTCTCCCAAGGAATGCCACAAAGCACGGTCCTGAGCTGCTGAGGCATCTGCATGCATTGATTTTCTGCATGTCTTGCCAGGTCGTCATTCCATCTGGTGGGGGCCGTCTCACACCCCCCAAATAAATATTTGTGAGGCTATAAATATCAAGTAGACATAAATTCGTAGCAACGAGATGCACGTCACCCATGTTTAAAAGATCTACGTTGAATGAATTGAATAACAGACGATGTAAACGCGTCGCAGGTACCTACTCGTCCACAAATACAGTATAATCTCACTAATCCGGCACTATTAAAAACCGGAGGGTGCCGGATTATTGGAATGTTCGGATTATTGGATTATAGTGAAAAAGTCATAGGTAAAGAATAAAATAAAGTATTTCATAGAGGGAGTCAATGTATGTAATGTATTCGATTAACATGTAGGTACATATGTGATTAACTATGTAGTTTTAAAATAATCCTAATTGAGGTCTGCTTTTGTGCAACTTGTAGTCCTTGCTTAAAAACCTTTTCTCGCATGTTGCGAAGAATTATAATATCTTTGGCAGACATGCCGTTTTCTTCTGCCCATGTTATGCACGTATTGAAACACATCAATGCATTATCTGGTTTAACTCTTATAGCAGTTGTAGTAGTTGGTGGCTCTAATATTTCTACAAAGCTTTCTTCTTGTACTGCTTCAGATATTATTTCTTCATCTGTCATAATTTGCTCTGTTTCTTCGATTCCTTCAAACCAAGAATTTTAATTTTCCTCACTTGTCTCAATCCTTTTTCTGATAGATTTTTAACCAATCGACAATAGGCATATATCTTCAGGATCCCATTCATCTGTTTCTTCTGTTTCTGATACATCATTCATTGTGGGCCATAACTTTTTCCATGAAGATTGGATTAAGTTAGATGAAACAGACTTCCAAGCATGAGCGAGAGAGAATACAACATCCTTCAAATTCATTCCTTTAAGGCTCTGCGTTATATCACCATCCTGAGATATAATATGGATCAGCAATTTATTTTTATACAAAGACTTTATTTTTTGGATAACGTTTTGATCCATCGGCTGCAGTAAAGGTGTGCAGTTTGGTGGTAAGAAGATGGTTTGGATATTCCCATCACTTGATTTAAGTTCTTGTTCGTTTGGGTGGCCTGGAGCATTGTCAAGTACGAGTAAAGCTTTTATGGGCAAGTTAGATCTTTTCATAAATTTTCTTACTTCTGGGACAAAGTCTTTATGAAACCATTCGCTAAATACCTCTCTCGTGACCCAACTTCTACTTTGGTTCTTGTAACAGACTGGCAGACAAATGTTCTTGAAAGCTCTGGGATTTTTTGCTTTGCCAATCACTAATAAATCCAATTTGTGCGTTCCAGTAGCATTTGAACACGGCATGAATGTGATTCTGTCTTTACTCACTTTACGACCTGGTGCACTTGCTTCTGTAGAAGACACGAATGTTTTATTGGGCAACAGTCTCCAGAACAGACCACTCTCATCTGCGTTATAGATTTGATCAGGAAGAAGACCCAGTTCTTCTACTTTGTTTTTGAAATGCTGGATAAATGGCTGTACTGCAGATTCGTCGCTTGATAATTTCTCACCCGATACTGTTAAGAGACGGATACCAAATCGCTTTTTAAATTTATCCAGCCATCCATCGCTGGCACGAAAATCATCTTTGTGGGTAATTTTTATAAAATTCGATTGCTTTGGTTTTCAGAATTTCTCCAGATATAGAGTGTGTTTAGAACGCCGTTGCAAGAACCACATGTAAAGAGCGTTTTCCATCTTTGGACAATCGCCAACTTTTAGTGTTTTACGCTTTCCTGGCCCTGATTCCATTGTCTTGACGTGGTCTACTATCTTTGCCTTTTTCTTAAGATCGTGTATAGTAGCACGCCCAACACCATATTCTTTTGCCAATTTGCACATGTTTTCTCCACTATCTAACTTCTTTAAAATCTCCATTTTATTATTCAAATCTAGTGTCTTGTGTTTGCGTTTATTTGACATTTTAACTATAAACTATTCTCACTTGGAAAAAAAACAAATACGTAAGCACGTACGTGATAAGTTTTGAGGTTAGACTGCTCGTCGATGACGCAGCGACCGAAGCACAGGTATAGAGGGGCGAGGAGGCGTGGGCGGAGGGTGCCGGATTATTGGACGTGCCGATCTATCGAAGTGCCGGATTAGTGAGATTATACTGTAATCTAAACCATTAGGATATTATGTTATGTTTATACATACAGTGCAAAACTATCAGGAGTGAATATCAAACGTGCATTTATAACATTAATTCTATAAATATGAAACTAGAACCTGAATTTACTCCTGACTTCAACCCGGCAGTACAGAGCATTTCCGACCGGGAGACCGTATGGAAGGAGAAGGAGCTCCACGAGGGTTCTACAAGGCTCTACATGAGCTTTCTGTAGATACAGTCGCCTCCACTGGCTACGTTTTGGTGACCTCTTTGAGAAACCGAGGGTTTTGTCTGTGCGATACAGGATCAGGTTATTAAGACCAACAACTATCGGAGATACATCCTAAAGGATGGCACCGTCGACATCTGTCGAGCTTGTCGCCATCCCGGGGAGTCACTTAGACATGTCATCTCCGGTTGTTCGGCGCTTTCTAACTCTGAGTATTTGCACAGACAACCTAGTAACCAGGATTCTACACCAGGAGCTCGCTCTGAAATACGGTTTCGTGGATCGGAAACTGCCTTATTATAAGTACTTGCCGGAAGCCGTGCTCGAAAATGACCGCGCCAGGCTCTACTGGGACCGGGCCATCATCACAGATAGGACTATTCTTGCGAATAAGCCTGATATTGTGCTGATGGACCGGGCACAGTCAAGGATATTTTTGGTCGACATTACCATTCCGTATGACGAGAACCTCGTGAAAGCCGAAGCAGATAAGAAGACAAAATATCTGGACCTGGCTCACGAGGTGACCGACATGTGGGGTGGTCTGCCGACCGAAATTATACCTGTAGTCGTTTCTGCGAACGGGCTAATCCCGGTCAGCCTCTCGGATCATCTGAGGCGACTGGGACTCCGTGACGGACCGCTCCGGGCTCAAATGCAGAAGGCGGTGCTCTTCGATACCGCCCGCATCGTCCGCCGGTTTCTTTCCCTTTCCCCCTAACCCTCGGCCGTTTGGTCTCCCCTGCCGAGAGCTTCCATCTGGTTGGGCCTTTATTTATTCATGTATTTTTATTTATTTATCATTTCCTTTTATACTTATTTATTCAGCCCAACCAGATGAGAATACTTTATGGATACCCAAATAATAATAATAATCTTTATTGAAATAATAAGAAGAATATTAAGTAATCTATACAAATAAATAAAATTGAAGTGTCTGTTTGTAATATCAAAATTACAGCTTTTTACTAAATGCATATGAAAGTATATAAAGTACCTATAAAAAAACATTTTACAATTTTTTTAATGTTTGTCTGTCTGTCGATCTGTCTGTTTGTTCCGGCTAATCTCCGAAACGGCTGGACCGATTTTGACGGGACTGTCACTGGCAGATAGCTGATGTCATAAGGAGTAGCTTAGGCTACTTTTATTTTAGAAAAAATTAGGGTTCTGCGCAAAAAAATTAAAACCCTAAATAACACGCGGGCGAAGTCGTGGGGAACAGCTAGTATAATATAATAATATATATACATATATATTGTAATATTAATATTAAGTTTTATTATATACAATATTAAAACTATAATAAAAAAACTAAAACGCGGTATCGTGCCAGAACGCTGGCTGCGTTTCCCCGCTGAATGGCTATACTTAGCCTTTGAGCGAGAAAGAGCCAGCCCTCTTATCACCAGCAGCAACAACCAGCCGCGGGTGAAGTTCCTTTAAGAACTTCACCGCACGTGAACCCACGGACCGATAGTCTCTACAGCAAATGACACAAATATGTAGTCATCTCTCAGAGACTCATATTTGCGCCACTTACTCAGTTCAGCTGCCTCTGTCTGATGCCGCCCCGGCTCTGAACGAGTACCCCTGAGATGAGAGGCCGACAAAGTGTCTACGCAAGTAGCATCCCACTAGGGCTTTACCTCTCTCCCAGGGACCAATGTCATACCGTCGGGTCTCCTGCCATCGTCTCTAAATATTCCACAAGGCTCTAAAACCGAGGAACATTTATATAGACAAGAGCCCTTGGAATGACATCGTTCAATGAAGCGTGCCGTGAAAACCTACCAGCACTTTTCTTACAAGAAAGTCCGTGGAGCCCAAACTTGTCGACGCTGCTGCCACAGGGCACTGATGGGGTTGAAAAGTCGGATTCCTACAGCGATGCGCAAGCTTTTCCCATCAAGTAATGTGCCGAGATTAGGTAGAAGAGAGGAAGCGTTTGTTACATAATGGGTTGCACTTGCATACATAATATATTATGTAATTTACATGTTTAAATAAAATACTTAGATTTGTTTCATTGTATGATAAATAATTGTAAGTACTTATATTAAATCACGTAATTATATATTATTAAAATATTCATCAGTGTCATAATAGCATTTAGTAATTAATAATTTCTTTAATTTATTTATGAATGTGTTATCATTCTCCTCCTCCGTCCATGTGTAGGAGGTAGTTTGCAAATCGCAAACGATGAATGCTCCAAGCCTAAGATTGTGTTACCTTAGTTGCCTCCCATAAAAGTTCATGATTCCCTTCCAAATGGAGCCTCTTTTATGAAAAATATTTTTCTTATACTGAGTTAACGAACTCTGAAAAAAATTATTGTCTGGTTAGCCAACTTAAAGGTGAAGCGCAACACGTTTTTTCAGGTATTAACCTCACTGGTGATAATTACGATTCGAAACAATATCAGGACAAGCGTTACCTCGCGAGTATTTATCGACTCGATATAAGAGATGAAAGCATTACCTAATCCCGCGACTTCAAGCTATATCTTATGATTCGTTTGACTGATAAAGCACAATCGTTTGTAGGTTGAGCTAATACCACTAATACCTACCTACTCAATTATGATTTTAGTTGAGGTCGTGCAGTCATTTTCTTTTTTCTCATAATGAGGTGATAATGAAATTTGGTAGATCATTTTATCATTTCTCATATTGAGGTAACAAAAAGACAGACAGATATAAAATTCAAAATGGCTGATTAGGGTTCTATTGTTTTTCTTTAACTTTCGCGAAAATAAATTCAGTGTAAAGACTTTTCGACCCTTACGATTTTATAGTAGGTACTTGCTGGTACCGATCCGGCGCGTTGCAGCTGCAGAAGAAATAATTGTGAGAAAAATCGTTTTATATTTGGAAGTGTTATATTGTTTAATTAGGAATGTTATTACATTCATTGAAGTTGAATGATATTATAACTTTCAAATAAATTTCTCGGTACGATACGCGCGCCACCTAGTGTAAGATCATTGTACTATGCCAATAACCTTCGCGCAAGTGTTGACAAACATTTACCGCAATCCGACGAACGGCATGGCAGCGCATAATATACGAACAAACAAACATTAATTTTTATATATTAGAAGAAGATATAGAGATAATCTAAGTTAATAATTATATGTTAGACAGTTAATAATATAATTTAATGCGCATGACTTATTCGTCTGGTAGCCAATCAAAATTATGGATTATTAATAAGCACTATATTAAAGTATTCGCTTAAGTAGTGGCACAGACGACTAAAATTAAAATTATTTCTAATAGATGGCGCTAGGTTTTCTAATATGAAAATCTCGTCAGGCTTACGATCGGACGGCCGTATCTTTACTTTTTAATCTATGACTATTACCTTGAATGCATCTATAGATATTTTTTGCAGTATTCTTTACACCACTGTCACTGGTAAATTTCATTTTATGATGCATTTACTCATTTGTTGTTATTGCTTACTGTAGCGAAATGGCAAAGATTTGAATTTCACACGTCACTTTTTTTAGGCGGAATAGCCCCGCATGACCTTACATATAAAATAAAATTAAACTGTCTCTCTGTAATATCGGAATAACTGGCTAAACTCAGGGGGTTATTTGCATGCTATTGAGGAATGAATAAACATTTATAAACTTTTGTCTGTCTGTCTGCCCGGGCCAATCTTCGGAATGGCTCAACCGATTGTGATGAAACTTCACGAACCATTGAGTTATATGTACTACGTACTAGAGAAGCTATTCCAAACAAAAAATGTGCGCTACTCTATGTCTTCGCGCATGCGCGGTAGATAGTAAAATATTATGATATCATTATTATTTTTTATTTTTTATAGGATAGGGTAACAAACGAGCACACAGTCAGTCCACCTGATGGTAAGTGGTTGCTGTGACCCATAGACATCTACATCTATCTTCAATAAAGAATCAAAATGCAGATGCGTTGTCACCCGTGAGGACTAAGATGGAATGCCTCTTTTCCAGTAAAAAGGGTCTCCGGTTCTCTACACTCACCATACGAAACACAGCAGTGTTAAGCTGCTATTTTACGCTGGTATTCTGTGATTATGATATTATTACCTATTTATTCACTTGAACAACAAAAAATTTTACTACTGAATTGTTATTTACGTAAGGTTTAAACTTTAATTTGAAATCTCGTATTATTATCGCCGCTCCACACTGCATGAATATTGAAGCCACAGTAAATGACACTAAAGTAAGGTGTACGGATTGCAGTACAGTTCCGTTGAACATAGTGAATGTTCGGAATGCGAAATCTAGTGCGTAGTAGAGTCATTCGGGTCAAGTGTGCGCACTTTGGTAAATATTAGTTCACTACGCATAAAATAAAAGAGTTAGGAATATAAAAGACGGATCTGAGATAAACCATATAGTAACCTCTAAATTGAAATAAAAACAAGAATAGAAAACTTGATGGTTTTTTTTCTGTAAACATTTTATTACATAAAATCGAAATGCGCACACTTGACCCACGATGCGGGTAACTGTGCGCACCCGTATGGGGTAAGTATACGCATATGGGGTAAGTAGGCGCATTCCTTGGATTAATCAAAATATACACAATATTCAAGAATAAAGGTTCTTTATTGTAATGCCACTTAGAAAATATTTTTATTAGTTATTAGTCTTTGCATAAAAATAACAATTTTCTCATAAAATAAAATAAACTTAACATTTATTTGGATTGCAATTAAAATTTAATAATAGATTTTTTTAATTATTTATATTTAGAGATCAACATATTTTAGTTGGGATTGTCTAATTTATTAGAAACAATATTAATTTAGGAATCATCAATACAATTACCTATCACAACCAAAAACATATGCAGTGCAATCCTCATGCCACCAGTCTTTGCAATACATGCACTGACTCCATTCTTCAGTATTTGGCTCTGTATATTTTTGCTTACATAGAAGACAAAAGTATTCTTCCATTTGTTCTTCCTCTACAAGACGATGATATCGATTTCGAATACAAGACTAACTAATACCAATGGCACTTGCAGCAGCTCTTTTGCTCTTTCCATGCTCAATGAGTTCTTTAGCTCTAGAGATTTGTTCTTCAGTGACCGATGCAAGTTCAGGTCTTTTTCTTATATAATTTCGCGGCATGGTGATGATACACTGAAAAATAAAATAAAAGAGTGTTAGTAAACCCTACTTCTCGATAATACAATGTACGAACGAAAATAACACCGAAGGGGCAAGTGTACGCATGCGCACACTTATACGCGCACACTTTCCCCAGAATACCAAATTGCAAATGAAAGCTCATAAATTAAATTGAAAACAAATATAACATCAATTTTTTTTTATAAATGTAGCGTAAACATTTTATTATTCAAAGAAAATACAACTTACCGTTGTGAAATCAATAACTTCGATGATACACTGTTTTCCATTAAACAAAAACTACGAATTTAAACACCATATACTATTTTTATGAAAAAAAAAGTTATTCATCAACCGCCGCCACAGAGACAAGTCGCGACTAGCAGGGCACTCTAGCGTCACTTTTCGACCTAAACAAAAACCTCCCCCCGTTCCCAGTTCGGGAGATACACTCACTGCGCTCACTTACCCACTGCGCGCAGTTACCCCGAATGACTCTACATATATATCAATGTCACGAACAGACAAAGAGCAATGTATGAGAGAACTACACGTACTTTACGACCAAATAGGGAAATAGGTAGGTAGGTACCTAACTTAATTTTTACTTCTACGCGGATGAAGTCACGAGTACAACTAGCATATAATCCAGAGTGATAAAAGATTTGTTATTCAGATTCAGTTATAATAAAATATAAAATCAAATTGCGAAATTATTGTCTAATTTGAGAAGGGACCCTCTTCCTATTTTGTGCTGGATAAAAAACTGTCAAGCTCGAAACTAAAATGTTTTCAAATTTCATATCCTCCCTATCGATTGTACTGTTACATAATGTAACTACACTGTCCTAGAGGATTAGAGGAATATGATTGCCACAGCAATTCTATGCATTTGTATTACCGACTTGAGAATTACAACTTGCAACTAGGGTTGCCATTTCCTAAAATGAAAAAGCCGGACTCGGCGTTCCAAAAAGCCGGACTTTTGGCCCTAAAAGCCGGACAGTAATTTTTAGAAAGCCAAATAAGCGCGGCGGGGCGGGGCAGGGGCCCCACTCCCGCGTCGCGCGCACCGCACCGCTCTTCGCCGCCCGCGCCGTAGCCATGTTTAAAATAGTATTGGCTGGTAAAAATGTATATGGATAGATAAATTCGGCATTGCTTCGCTCATTCTGCAACCGATGCATGCAACGCGTTATACTAACAAAAAGTCGGACAGGACGGATACATAAAAATTTGGCCGGACACAACCCGAAAAAGCCAAACATGATGAGATGGCAACCCTACTTGCAACGGTCTTTGTCAGGCTATAAAATATTCACAATGATTCCAAGAATGACCTTACCTTAGAATAGCTTTAAACACTATAGGAAATAGGAACAATACTTCCTACACAAAGGATTTTCAAATGTGTGTAAATTGTGTTTATTACATTTTTTGATAAATAGGTTATTTATCAATCAATTAAAACAAATATTTAAAAATATTGTGCCCTAATTACAATAGCAGGTAAATTTTTAAAGTTGAAATTAGCACTGAAACGCTGGTAATAGGATCCACCCCACATAAATAAACTTTTTTTTTCAATATTAGGTAAGTATATAGATGTTTTATGTTTTACTTAAAAATGTCTTTAAATTCCGTGTCATTTTATTTGTCATTCAAATGTTCAAATGATTCAGAAATCAAAACGATGATTTTTCTCTTCTAGAAATTTACAACTTATTAGACCCACGTGATAGCATGACCTGATTCTTTGTTGTCTCTTTCTTATACCGTTTTATTGATAAAATAACGAGTAGCGATAGCGACAGTACGGCAACGTCGCAATATGTAGGAATACACTAATACAAGTAACATTCTCTTCGCAACACACTGGTTTACATTATTCCAGTGCAATCATTCAGCGAGTCAATCCAGTCCAGTCCAGTGTTGACTGGATTATAAATATCGTTTACATTATTCCAGTTATTCAAAAGCTGTTGATGAATCGGTAACAATATGGTGACAATGATTTCAAGAAAGGAGTTCGATTTTTTTTATACTGCTCTACTGTTAGAAGAAGTAACTGATTTAGTGGAAGAACTAAAAAAAGAAAAACGGATTTGGTTGAGAAATTGGATAAGCGAAAGAAATATACGAAGATCGATCTCTGAATACAGATTATCAATGAGAATGACGGTAGAAAATTTTGAGGATTTTATAATTAATTTTAAATAACATTCAACGTAGCGATACGTTATTATAGGTACATGCAAAAATAAAACTAGAAATCACTCTTTCCTTTTTATCACTGTGTAAAGAAACAAACTGAAGAGTTTGGTCTTCAGACACAAGTAAACTGAAGAGTTTGTAGAACAATGCGTGTTCCCAAAAAAAAACAATGCCTGTTTACTGTTCAATGTTCAATACAGCACCGGATTGGCCGTCTACACTATTCCATCAGCAGTCCAGTTACTGGACAGGATGGCTAACTGCAACGGGTACATTCCAGTAAATTCCAGTGCCTGTTCACATTATTCCAGTGGCATTCCAGCACTAGAATCGATCGCTGGACTTGAATGCTACTAGAATAATGTGAACTGGGCATAACAATACAAACGTAGCAAAAACTAGCAAATCATGAGCCTATTCATTACACTAATAAACTATGGCACACCGTAGTTTGAAATTTATCCACTTATTTTAGCAGTCGTCGTAACGTAGCCTTATTACTGCTTTTTTTATAGTATAAGGGTGACAAGCGAGCACACAGTCCACCTGATGGTAAGTGGTTGCTGTGACCCATAGACATCTACATCTTTCCTTAATAAAGAATCAAAATGCAGATTCAGATGGAATGCCTGTGTTCCAGTAAAAAGGGTCTCCGGTTCTCTACACTCACCATTTCCCGATCACTTCTGCTAATAAGTTGATCCCCTCCACAGGAGAGGGAACCCATTTGTTTAACATTAACACACACACACACACTCAGACACTACTCTAATACAGAACACTAGGGCACACTGCGTTCGCCGGCGAACGCGAGGTCACAGACACACCCCGTACACGGGTTCAACACCCGTGATACGGGGCGTTTTTAGCTTTGCGACCCGTAACCGGCAGAATCGTTGCACTCAATAGCTCGTAGATCCTCGCTTTCGAGCCTAATTCGAGGAAGCTGTCAAGGCCGCAGGGCCGACAGCGTACCTACACTTTCAGAAAAAAAAGTACTCTCACCAAACGAAACACAGCAGTGATAAGCTGCTATTTTACGCTGGTATTCTGTGACCTTTTCAATATGTATATAGTAGTTCTCTTTTTATTAAAGTTCCCACTTAAACAAACACCTAAAATCATTAATAATAATGAAGCTTTATTTAATTCCATACAAATTATCACAAATAATGAAAATTAATTAAATTAATAATCATAAAAAATTTATTAAGAAAATAGTAAAACAATTATGATGAGGTAGACTAACGAATAATTTGTACCCTTCGGGCCTGTGTTGTAGGTTGTAGCCCTTCTCCAAGGTGTTCCACTTTTCTCTATTTGTAGCTGTGGGGCTAGCTATCTCCGACCCGCCGCGCCGCCCCGTCGCAATTATTTTTCATCTACCCATCTGACGCATAGGCGGCCTCTCGCTCTAGTGCCTCGTGGTCCAGTCAATTTTACTGATCTTATTGTCCATCTATCGTCGTTTTATCTGGCCACGTGTCCGGCCCACTTCTATATTCTTTGTAGCGAAAAAGTTAAGGCGTCAGTTACTTTTGTCTGCATGTGAATCTCAATATTTTTCACCTTGTATTTTTATTTTATACCTAGGCAACTTCACTCCATTTTTTATTTATTTATTTAAACTTTTATGCACAAAAAATAAAATCGTACACATGGCGGGCTTAATGCCTTAAGGCATTTTCTATCAGTCAACCATTAGGCTAAAGAGATAAACATAATGGGAGGTAGTGCAGCAATAAAGTAATAATGGGAAAAAAGGTAACGAAGTTCGAATAAACCAGAATATATACATATAATATAGATATATTAATACGCTGGACTGGCTATGCCATACAAAATGCTTATGCCGATTTGAAGCGCCCTCATTGTCCGTACCGGGAACTAAAATTGACATAGTATACCAAAGTCTGTTGTATTATTTAAATCGTATCTCTGTATTTTGAATTTTTAAACTAAAAAATGAAAATATTTTATGTGGTTTGATTATGTTTGATTTTAGTTACATAATAAGAATTATTTTTAGTAATAATGAGTGTGCGTAATATGTAAAATTCGTTACCAAAAGGAAAGTGGGATAACATTCCACAAGTAAGTGAATTTGCAGCTAATATTAAACAAATTAAAACTAAAACTATTACTAATTTTAATATCTTAATTACCAACATGTTTGGCTTTATATTACTGAGTTTGATAAACAATAAAATTCAATAGGTTTGTCGAGTTCCTTGTCTATAATACTTATCGATGTTCTTTTCTTCCCATATCTGGTCACAACCAAAGTCGCCGACAACAGATAATTATCAAATGTTTATTAATTAACAGGTTTTCAACTGAACCTAGACTAAAATTATGGCTAAAAAGCACAAAAATTGGGAATTGGCGTCCGAAACAAAATGATTATCTTTGTTCTAAACACTTCACAGACAACTGTTATATTGGACATGAAAAACGCACCACTTTGAAAAAGTGCAGTATACCCACAATATTTTCTGGTAGTACCAGTACCAGTAAGTATAAAAGTATTACATTATTATTTCGAATGTTTTTTATTTCTTCTCTCCTTATTTTCCCCCAGACTCAAGGGCCATAGCCAAGTGTAGAAAAGTCGCCTGATGATGACTTTGTGTTTACAAGACGTAAGTTTGTTAAATCTGTATAATTATTATGACCAATTTATTGTAAAGTTATATTGGAACTGCAAAATTATTAATGTCCATAGTGAGTTTGCGTGAGTTTAGGTGAGAAATAACTCCTCCTTGAACAGGTTCCCGCATTGTCGTGGCGGGGGAGGGGGGAGGGGTTAGTAGCCGTGGCTTGGTAACCCATGGTAAACGTAGGGCGACTCACATGGCTGGCCAGATGTGAAAGGCTGGCCCAAGGTGGCCACTTCTGAGTGGGCTTGTCGAGCCCTTGGATGTGTGTTAGTGAGCTGCGGCTAGAGGAGAGTCCTCTCTCTATATCGCTGCAGCCGAGGTGGAGTCGCAAGGGAAGATGATTGTTGGTATGGTAATGCGCCACTCGACAATCCTCCGCGACTTTGGCGGGACTGTACCACTTGGTGCTTCCGAGTGCTCGTTTTTTCTTGGCTCCATGGCCCCACATATCGGGCTCGGGAAGTCGGGGAGGGAGTCCTCAACTAAGGAGGGGTCCTCGCTGGTGGGGCCGCGGATGTGCTTGAAAGCGTTTCCGTGGCCCTGTCAATGTGTGGTGAAGGTGGAACATCATGGGGTTTTAGTAGGTGCAAGTCCGATATAATCCGTTCTTGCCCCGGCAATGCAGGTATGTGTAGGCATTTCCTCATTTGAAACCCGGAACAAAATCCGTTCTATAGTTACGAATAAAAACGTAGATAGACCAACGCAGCGTCGATTCTTGTTTTATATGAGGTATAAAGCTTGCGTCTAAGGCCTAGGTATTAATTGATACATTTATTTATTGTATGGCATTATATTAATATGATACATAAATAGAATGGACGTTACGGGTAGGCTTGGGCATAGAATTCTTATCGATATATTTTTTCACACTGTCTTATATATATTATTTCCGTGGACGTTCACATCTGCTGTCAGCGCCAAAATGGCGAAAATCAAATCGCCTCATTATGTCACGGTGTATAGCCAGTCCATATATAGAGGTCAGTGATATATATATATCAAAAGAACAGCCTGACGGCTGACATTATGCACTCCATACATTTTGTATAGGTATGTACCTAATTAGATAATTACAGCCCTATTAATTTCCACTACAAGAAAATAAAAAAAATATAAATTTAAACAAAAATAACTGCATTATTATGTCTATAGTAATGTTCACACAAATCAAAAAGCCTGAAGATGAGATAATGTAATAAATAAGCCTAATTTTATCGGGACCATAACTTATGAAAAAATGAGGAAAATGAGTGTTTTCCGTTGCGTAAGTGTTTTGATTTTTAATTTAACACTGATAGATTTATAACGGTGTGGTTATATTTGAAATATAAGTACTTTCCTCTAGTTACGAAGAATTATTAGCTGATAATATTTGCAGTTAAGACAACTAGAAACATTATTTATGAAGTAAAAAGGCGAAAAGGCTGGAATTAGGGGCGTGACTGGTACCCTAAATAATAAATACCTATGCAGGCGGCGGCAAGGCAAGGCAAGGCACGACTAGAGAGAGTTCTTACGGCCGGCGCCACGATTTGAAGGCGGATTCGCATAGATCTCGACGAGATACGAGTATCGATATCTCGGAAACTAAGCGAGATATCGAAAAATTTTAATCTTACTTTTCGGCTTATCTCGTAGAGATCTATGCGAATGCGTCTTCAAAACGTGGCGCCGTAGGAACCGTAGAAGCCCCTTGAATAATTATGCAAACTCTGTCCCAGCCCAGAGTAAAAGGCTAACCCATCCAGGGTTAGCTTTATACCTACCTATAATATAACCACTTGTCTATCCACTATACTGCAATCATAAGGAAAAGGACATCTACTTCCTTTTTTTTTTTCAAATCATGTAAGTTATTTTTATAAGTTGTGTATTAAGTAGAGATGGGCCGAATATGGATTTCACCGAATACGAATATTCGGCCGAAAGTTCGGTAAAACTTTTACCGAACCGAATATTTGGCCGAACATTATTCGGTAGGATCACCTAACAAGTACCTAACCTAGGAGTACCTAACCAATTCATGTCGAACTTGTTTACGTAAAGCGCGCGGGATTAGCGCCGGACCCTGCTCCTCGCTCCCCCGCCACACCTGACATGTTATTGCATCATCTAGTATTGAGCAAATTGCCGGCACGTAGTTATGTTTTGACTGTTTTTGTGAGAAAAAAAGTGTTTCGTTGTGTTCTTCTCAGTGAAAATTGATAATTATATGATAAAAATGAGTGGCAGGTAGAGATCTACTATTTGAACTTATTTTAGAGAAACTGAACCAAATTAAAGTGAAATGTACGATTTGCGAAAAAATACATTTGCAGGGTGGCAGCGGCACCTTCATCCTCGGCTTTGAGCAATCATTTAAAATTGAAACACACTGCGGAATTTTCTGGTCTGGAAAAACCTGTGCATCAGGTAGGCTCAAATTTACATAATATTGAAACGACACAGCATGAATCTGAAGTTGCACAGGTCACCCAACCCTCGACCAGTGGTGCTCAATCTATAAAACCTGTCCAACCACTCAAACTACACTAGAAAATTCATTTATTTCCAAATGGCGAATTGACGACCCCAGATCACTTCCAATTACGAATTCAATTGCTAAAATGATAGCAATAGATAATCTGCCAATTTCTATAGTCAAAGATTAAAGGCTTTAATCGGCTCATGCAGTTGGTAAAGCCAAAATCCCAAATTCTGAGCCGAAAATATATAGGTGAAACAGTGATTCCACATCTTTATGAAAAATTGAAAAGCACTTTTTCATAAAGATTCATCTTTCCTCCTTCTTGAGTTTTACCATCCACTAGTTAGATGATGACTTCGCTCTACAACACAGAGTGCTTCAAATGAAGTCGTTTACAGGCCACCGCAACGCCGATAACATACGCGCAGAATTTGAGAATATAGCCGAAGTTTGGCAAATAATGGCAAAAATTCACATTATAATGACTGACAGCGAAAGTAATATCGTGAAAGCCATTAGAGACAGCTCCTTTACCGGTCAGAAGTGTTTTCTACATATTTTACAGCGTGTTATTGTAGACGCATTGCAAGTTCAACCAGATGTTGAAAAACCATTGCCCAAGGGCGAAAAATTGTGACACACTTTAACCACTCATCTCAAGCACAAGAAAAGTTCAACAAAATTCAAGAAGAGCTAAATTTGCCTAAACGCAAGCTTGTGCAAGATGTACTGACAAGATGGAATAGTAAATATTACATGTGTAAACGCCTTGAAGAACATTCGGACAACAGTAGCTCGATTAGTATTCAGAATCTATCAGAAAGACAGTGGCTGTTACTGCAACAGTGTGTAACACTATTACAGCCTTTTGAAGAAAGTTAGCTCCACATACTCTTGTATTTCAGAGGTGATCCCACACACAAAAATCTCGCTGAAGTTTTTGATCAAAGACGAAGTTCAGAGAATGTGCAGCAACTTAGATACAGTAGGAATGGCACTAAAAGAAGGGTTAGAAAGACGAGCCAGCAAGTTCGAAGATGAAAGTACTACACTATTGCCACACTGCTCGACCCAATGTACAAGATGAATTTCTTCGCTCCCGAAAATGCTCAAACTGTAAGACGGGAGTTTCTCCGAGAACACTTAAGATGTTTAGATATAGATATGGACAGTACGAGTAGTGGTGACACCGAGTTTGAGCAGCTGGCTCCGCCAACGTCAACAGACTTGCAATCACAGCAAGCAGCTCATGATGCTCTCTGGATGTCGGTGGATGAAGATCTAAAGAGCCCAATAGTCATGGAGTTAGACAGATACATTGCAGATAGCTTGGTGTCACGAGATATGCGCCCTTACAGGTGGTGGTTTAAAAATAAATCCAGATTTCCACTCATGAGTTGTTTAGCTAAAAGTTTTCTTTCAGCTCCAGGAAGCTCGGTTTATAGTGAACGTTTATTTTCTGAAGCGGGCAACGTCAAATGCGTAATAAGCTGTTACCAAATAAAACTGACACTTTGAGTACCACTTTAACGAATGTTCGGTGATTTAGCCGAATATTCGGCCGAATACGAATATTTGGTAAAGCTGCCGAATATGCCGAATACCGAATATGAAACGAATATTCGGCCCATCTCTAGTATTAACCCTAGATAGTTAACGTTCGTCAAAATGAAGAGCATCTAATAAATCTAACACTCGCGGTTTCGCGCCAACTTAATGACCGCTAGAATGCGTCGCGTGGTGGTCGCTTTTAGCCTAGAAGTAATTTTGTTTTTGAGATACTGCATACTCGTCAAAATGACGAATGGTTAGCTTATGCGTTACTTTTACACCGGTACTTTTTGTTGATTTTTGCATTATTTTTTAAATTAAAACGTTGGTTATGAAGAATGGCTGCGAGGTCGATCACAGATGACGATATAGTTCTTGCGTTGTTAGATGATGAAAATTATATCAACACAAATTATGTTTTTTCCCATAGTAAGAATAAGGATGGTTTGTGGGTTAATGACGTGGAAAATGACTTTCTGGAAGTCATTATCATCGTCAACATCATCATTACAGCTCTTCACAAGTCCACTGCTGAACATAGGCATCCGCCAACGAATCCCACAAAGTACGGTCCTGAGCCACCTGCATCCATCTACTACCTGCATGTCTTACCAGGTCGTCACTCCATCTAGTGGGGGGCCGCCCTAACACGAGAACCTTTCTTCCCCATCGGTTGTCGGTTCTTCGCTATATGGCCGCACCATTGCCACTTCAGATCATAATCCGTTGGGCTATGTCGGTTACTCTGATTCTACTGCGGATATCCTCATTTCTAAGTTTATCATGCAGAGAAACCTCGAGCTATCTGGAAGTTCTGTGATGAAAATACCTCAACTAGGAAAAAAAAGGCTGCAGTTTTTATCTCTATAAGAAAATACGCATGACATAGAATTACTGCAATAGCTGCAGAGTTCTCATTTGGGGGTGAACATACAACAAACGACTTTTGTCCAACTTGTGGCAAAAAGTCTGAGTTATTTAATAATTACCGTTGATTTTAACACCAAAAAAAGGAAAACGAAATTTCTAAACCATAGTTCCTAATTTAGTCATTCTAAGATTTGTGCCTTACTGATTTCAAAAAATCATGTGCCATTTAATATTTGTGATGTAGTACTTAAAAGTTAAATAAATATTCATTTTTATAATAATTATCTTTAATTTATATCCCATATTTCCTATAAATATAATAAACCTGATTAAAATAAAATAAAATTTTAATAAATAACACATTTAAAAAATGATCGTCAAAAAGTCGAATGGTTAGCTTATCATAGTAGTTCAGGAACGTTAGATATGTAGGGTTAAGGCGACATCGCGAAAAAATGCATCTCCTTTCATCGAATATTATAGGAGTATGACACGACTAAGGAAACTGGAATTTTGATATAGGTAAATTCATGTCTTATCTTGAATTTGCTTGTTCAAAAACACGATTCTATAATTTTGACTCGATCATAATTATTTGCGAAAACACCTCTAAAAAATCACTATTGTTGAAATTACAACGAAATTACTTAATCTATATGCTTGGGAATTACTCGAATGCATTCATAACATCAATATTCGTAATTTACTTTCTCATTATTTTGATTACTTTAATAAATCACTTTTTTAAATATTTTAAGATTCTAAGCGATTTCTAAGCGGTCTTAATCGTCGCGGGCGCTACGCAATTTTAGACCTTATGATGGCGTTTTTTAAGTTTTTATAGAAATTATGTTTCACTCGGGTCAGTCCGGCGATAGCGCGCTTCAACGGTTTTCGATGTGTCGCCTAACCTGTGTTTTAAGGCGACGACACATCGTATTTTATGGTTCGCGATCGCAAGCCAGGTAAAATAAAAAGCAAGGCTTGTAGGTCTTACATAACAATAAAAATATAATATATAACATTTTATTACACAACATTTTTATTGAGGTGTGTTTAATTGCCTGTTTCTTTTTTAATAAATTGAGAAATCGTGCTTGTATATTTGAGACGGAAATAATCAAATTATTTTCTAATTGAAGCCGATTCTCTTGTTATTTTTTTACGTTTACCATTAAAAATAATTAGTTTGCATAGGTAGAAAGTGGCGAATGGCACTAACAATTTTAAAGATTCCCTTGCTAGCTCTGGGTATTCTTTTTTCTTTATCCAGAAGACGTCAATCGTTTGCGAATAAAATTCCATTTTAAGCATGCTGTCAGCAGCTTAATCTATAAGATTTTCTTTCATCTCGATGGCCAGATCAGCCAGTTGTACTGGCATATCCAAAAAAGTATTAAGTATCTATATATGCCCATTACCAGCTTCAAAGCCCAGTTCTGGAAAGTAACTTAACAGTTTTAGTTTTTTTTTTCAAATTACGAGTATGTAAGCTTTGTATCATGCAAGGAACTTACTACCAACGATTGGTCCGTAGCAATTTCTTCGACAATTTTCTGAACGCTAGAGAAAGACCCATACACCTTACTTTGTAAAGATGTTGACCTCAAACGAAGTTTTCCTATCTCCTGAACCTATCTCTCTTAATATTATAATATCTTTGTTGAAGGCTCTTATTCAAAATATTTAATTTGATTTCTCGATCATTGGCCAGTATAGTCTCAATAGAAGGAAAATTAAATAGTTGGTCGATTTTAAATCACTGACATAGTTCTATTATGGACGCTGGGGGGATGGGGGCAATTTTTTTTACTTGTAAAAAACTTTATTGTAAAACACTGTCTTTGACAACAAAGGGGTAATGCCACTGACCTCCATATATACAAGTACGCTAATGCCTATTTAAAGTTCTAAAATTTCTATAGATTGCATTTTTGGCGTTTCTTTATCAATAGAAATACACACGTGTCGCTTATAAAAGATGCAAATGTGCTTTTTTTACCCTATTGAAGACAGTTTAGCTCTTTTTATATCAGTAGCTTTAGTAGCTCATAAATTCTGTTCAAACATGGTTTGGTAAATACGCAGTAATATAATATAATAAATTAATGTTTTCTAGGTACTTACACTCACTTACACTCTGTAAATTCTTTCAGCATCCGATCCAACGGTAATTATCAGTACTTCTATGTAAATTGGTACTAGGTAAATTGGCTGTAAATGAAGAATTGACATAGATAGGTGACCTTAGAAAGCAAGATGTGTGTCGAAATAAAACCTGTACTTATGGTATTTCAATGCAGGGCGAGACAAAATCAGTGAACAATTGTTTTCCTTAGCAAAACGTCATAGAACAGATATTGTTTATTACAGGGGAAATAAGTAAAACGTGTCGAAAAAAAATCAAAGTTCCTTAAAGAATGTGAAAGCGGTGGAAATTTTCGAGTATGTGGCGCAGCATCGACAAGACAAGTTAGCGGTTCACTTCACTGAACGCAAATAAAACATTTGCGTTCATTGGTTCACTTATATCGTTTAATGTAATACTAAAGTGTGCCATGTAAGAATATCCACTAGCCCATATCATTCCGTGGGTGTCGTAAGAGGCGACAGATGGAAACAAATCAGGAGATGGGCAGCAGTGTCTTCCTAGTAACGACTAAAAATAAAACAAAACTGCGGTTACCAACCCGCTTGCCATGCGTAGCAACTATGGCAAATATCCCACCTATGGGGCAATCTATGAGGGAGGCCTATGTTCAGCTGTGGACTTTAATAGTCTGTAACGGTAGTAATAAAGGTTGTCTCGATGGCTAGATGCACTTGAACAATGTTATATGAAAAACTTGTTTTTAGAAATTGTCAGATATGTCTAAAGTGACCATACGTCCCTTTTTGAACGGGACTGTCCCTTTTCTCGGTCACCTGTCCCGTTGTCCCCAAACAAAGCCCCGGGACGCAAAATAGTCCTGTTTTCCGAAACCAAATAATATTGACGAAGAGTTTGTGAAAAGTACAGCTACAGAATTTTATAAAACAAGCCGTGAATATCTGGACCAGTGGACTTGCTTTCTCACTAAAGAAATATTATTAAATTCTTTAGTGAGAAAGCAAAATATAAAAATAAATATTTATAAATAATATTTTTTATTATTCTTTTTTATTGGGCATATTTAAGAAAAGTACCTGCATGGGAAAATATTCAAAAAGCACTGGATGTATTGATTGAAAAGGGATATATTGACTGTCATAAAGATACGGAAGTATTTGACGAATTTACATTAATTTCAAGCTACGTCACTTCCCAAAAAATAACCGAAAGGGATAATTTAATCAGAAACTCGTTGGGTGGAAGTATTCAAACACTTTCGCAAAAACAATCTTCAACATTATTTTTTTTTTCATTTTATTCGAATATATTTAATGTCTACCAGACAAAAAAAAACCTTGTACCAGACAAATGCTCCAGTAGAAAGAGCATTTTTTATAATGAATAAATTGTGGACGTCTGAAAAAAATCTAGTTCTAAAGCCGATGTTGATAACAAAAGTCAATATAAATTTTATTCTTATTTAAAATCATCACCAACTTTATTAAAGCAAATTTGTTCCACTGACAAATATAAATATAATGAAAAAAATATGTTGCATTTAATAATTACTGTCTGAGGAACTTTGCTTTAATGAAGCTGGTGAACTGGTGATTGACTTTTATTTTTACAATTTGTTATAATAAAAATAATTATAATTAATGTGAATATAATTATAGTGAAGACTAATTATATAAAGTTACATTTTTTCTAAATAAATAACATTAAAAAGTTGTGTTCATTTTTATTGTTAACCTGCTAACTGGCGTGTATAAATAAACTCATGTCCCGTTTTGAGTTAAAAAATAAATGGTCAGTTTAGATACGTCATGAAACTTGATGTAATGTACTGACTTCCTTAAGCGACAGCTGAAGTATTTTCAAATTGAATCTCTATCTAGACTCTACTACGACTAGATTGTGTTAGATATAGGTTTGCGGTATCCACGCACAGTGAAGTAATTAATAGAACGGCATCCGCGACCTGTTTGGTCCCGTTTGTAAGAAAATGTTTGGTTTTTCTTGTCCCAAATCTAATAACAGCAGTTCAGAGAGAAAACGCAAACAGCATTCTTGGTACTACTATATCGTGAGAAGTAAGATAATATAATAACCTTTTTAACACGCTTTTACTAATTTCGCTTGTCTCTATCTATATCTATCTATGTAACGGAATATTTTAATGTAATTTTCACCATATTGACTTGAAAGACGTTGGAGTCATGAAGGCTAGCGCTTCTGAGTGCTCGCTATTCCATGCCCCACGGCCGTCGCGCATCGGACACGGGGGCGTCCGTTGCGCAGGTGAAGTTGGTGGCCGCGGAGGAGGGCACGCTATGTGTTCTAGTGCGTCTTACCTGAGAAGGAGATGGGGGAGTAGTCTTGCAGGCGGCCAGCGCTGGTGGGGCCGCGGATGTGTGCGAAAGCGTTCCCGTGGCCCTGCCAATATGCGACGAAGGTGGAGTTGGAGTTTTAGTTGGTGCGAGTCCGACATAACCCGTCCTTGCCCCCGCGAGGCGGGTATGCGTAGAAAATTGCCATGTAAAACAAAAAAAGACCTATGTTCAGCAGTAGACTTTTACGAGTTTATGAGCTGTTACATTCTATGCGAGTGTATTCTCTCTCCAGTCGAAGCGATCCATTGCCGCGGGTGCCGTGTAGTTTTACCACGTGAAAGCGTTTTTAACGTGGGACCTTAAAACATTGTGTACCTATCATCATGGATGAAGTATAATGTACTTACGAGGTACTACATATTGCTTCAAAGCTTGGATGTAGTAATAATTCATCATTTTATATTTTTTTTGTACGTATCTACAATTTTTTTAAAATTAATTGTAAATTTACAACTTGCATAATTTACAGAATACCTTTCGGCAAATTGTACAGAAGTCCGAAGAGTACAATTTGCCACTATGTCTGGCGTATGTGGACTATGAGAAAGCCTTTGATTCCGTCGAAATTTGGGCGGTGATGCAGTCGCTTCAGCGGTGCCAAGTTGACTGTCGGTATATCGAAGTGCTGAAGTGCTTGTACAGTAGGGCTACGATGGCTATCCGAGTACAGAACCAGTTGTAGTAGTTGTTGGGGGCACTAAGCTTGAAGTTGTTGACGAGTATGTTTACCTGGGACAAATAGTCCGACTAGGTAAGTCCAACTTCGACCGAGAGGTTAATCGACGGATTCAACTCGGCTCGGCAGCGTTCGGGAAATTGCGGCACATCTTCTCGTCAGGTATACCTCAAAACTTGAAAACGAGGCTGTACAACCAGTGCGTGTTGCCAGTGATGACCTATGGAACTGAGACGTGGTCCTTCACTGCTGGCCGGATAAGGAAGCTCAAGGTCGCTCAGCGAGCTATGGAGAGGGCTATGCTCGGAGTTTCTCTGCGTGATAAACTTAGAAATGAGGATATCCGCAGTAGAACCAGAGTGACCGACATAGCCCAACGGATTAGTAAGCTGAAGTGGCAATGGGCCGGCCATATAGCTCTAAGAACCGACAACCGATGGGGAAAAAAGGTTCTCGAGTGGCGGCCTCGTACCGGCGGACGAAGTGTAGGGCGTCCCCCAACTAGATGGAGTGACGACCTGGTAAGACATGCAGGAAGTCGATGGATGCAGGTGGCTCAGGACCGTGCTTTGTGGCATTCCTTGTGGGAGGCCTATGTTCAGCAGTGGACTTGTGAAGGGCTGTAATGATGATGATGATGAAGTGGCATAATTTGCATGCTTCAGTAATTCATGCTTGAATGAAGCATGCTTCAGTAATTCCAGTTATAAATGGGACTTTAATTTGTATAAATTTTAATTAAAACCATAGACTTAGAATATACTACGCCAGTATACTATATTCTAAGTCTATGATTAAAACACCTATTTATATGTTTAAACCTTTTGGAAATTTCAAAAAAAAGTTACGTCAGCTATGTCAACTTTTCAATACTCCATGGGTTGAAGGATAGGGGGAATCCACTAAGCCATTGTATCCTATTTTGATAAAGGGGATTAATAGAGAATAAATATGTATTTATTATTCACAGAATTCTTCCAATGGCGAAAACCCCGTTAATTAAATTTTTAAGCAATAACACACATACGCAGATAACTGAATTTGTTGTCCACTTCACTGCCGTCAGACATGTTTATAAGAAGTACTATATAGCTAGTGTGCATTGTACAGTGACTGACACGGCAGCTAACGGATTAAGCAATGATTATTTAAGGACAACTGATTTCTTATTTAGCCGACTTCAAAAAAGGAAGCGGTTAACAGTTCTACTGCATGTTCTTTTTGTATGTATGTTACGCGACATCATTGTCATTTGTGAACTGATTTTGAAGATTCTTTTTATATTAACTAGGGAAAAATTCAGGGTAGCTCCATATAAATTTGGAGAAACAATATCACCTCTAAGGGTGGCAATATACGAGTGAAATTTTTAATAGAACTTTTTAGGCGACATTGAGATTGTAGCGCTCCTGAGTAGCATTCAAAAGGGTAAAACTTAACTTATAATTGGAACAGAAACAGCAACTGTTTTATTCAATATAGATTATAAATAATACCTACTTATTGAAAGTCACTCTTTTAAATTACCAGTGGTTCGGAAAAACACCTCTTGTCATGAGAAGCAAGCAACAAAGCCAGCGGAACTTTTTTTAAAAATGTAAAACCAGGAAAAGTATTACTTTTGACTAAAAGTAAAAACTAAAAACTAAGATTTGTCAATTTCGGCTTGATCGATAATATTTGGATGTGTAATTAAATTTGCTGCTGATCTGCCTGTATCAACTTTTGACTAAAAGTAAAAACTAAAAACTAAGATTTGTCAATTTCGGCTTGATCGATAATATTTGGATGTGTAATTAAATTTGCTGCTGATCTGCCTGTATCAACTTTTGACTAAAAGTAAAAACTAAAAACTAAGATTTGTCAATTTCGGCTTGATCGATAATATTTGGATGTGTAATTAAATTTGCTGCTGATCTGTCTGTATTTATTCTTTGTCATAGTGGACAGCGTTTGAAAATTTGTTGATTAGTAATTTTAAATGATTTTAATTTTTAATATTTTGCGGTGTCCTCTAATAATATACTTGCCGACCTTAGTTTAAATTTATAGCGGATCTCATCAAAACAAATATATAACATATATAGAAAACAAATATATATAACAATATTGAATAAATTACATTCCTCTACCTTAAAAGATCCACTTTAACTTAAAAAATGTGATTTTTTTATGTAAAGGGATTTATATATTTTTTTTAAATTGGAGAGGGGGCAAACGAGCATGCGGCTCACCTGATGGTAAGTGACTACCGCCGCCCATGAACAACTGCAACACCGGGGGAATTGCAGATGCGTTGTCGGCCTTTTAAAAAGGAGTAGGCTCTTTTATTGAAGGTCCCTAAGTCGTATCGGTCCGGAAAAATCGCTGGTGGTAATCGATTCCACAAGGAAGTTGTGCGAGGAAGAAAACTTGTTTTAAATCGCACAGTGGTTGACCGCCAATCATCCAGATGGTATCGCGAGTTTTGTCGCGATGTGCGATGGTGAAATTGAGCGGCTGGAATTAGTCCGAACAATTCCTCAGAGCACTCCCCATGATAGATGCGATAAAATACGCAAAGAGATGCAACATCTATACGCAGTGCCAGTGAGTCCAGCCGATCGGAAAGAACTCTGCCGTCGATGATTCGAACCGCTCTGCGCTGGATGCGGTCAAGTGGAAGGAGCTGGCACTGGGGAGCCCCTGCCCAGAGATGGGAACAGTATTCCATGTGGGGCCGAACCTGCGCCTTGTAAAGTTGCAAGCGGTGTGCCGGCATGACATACTGTCCCGCTCTGCTGAGCACGCCAAGCTTTTTAGAGGCCAATTTGACCTTCTCTTCCAAGTGACCACGAAACTGCACATTACTCGATATGTCGACACCGAGGATTCCGATACTGGCTGAGGCAACAAGGGGAGTGCCTTGAAACTGAGGAGATACGACAAAGGGGTTCTTTTTAGCGGTAAACGCGCAAACTTGTGTCTTCTGGGGATTGAACTGGACTAGATTTAGTCGCCCCCAGTCTGAGACTTTGTTCAACAAAGTCTCGACTTCAGACACAAGTTTGTTCCGGTACTCGGCGACGTTTTCCCGAGAAATATTGGCACGGCCGGTGTATAAAGCATCACCAGTGCTGTCGTCTGCATAGCAATGAATGTTACCGGTTTGCAACATATCATTGATATGCAGAAGAAACAGCGTTGTTGATAGCACGCAGCCTTGTGAAACACCAGCGTTAATGGGCTTGTAATCGGAGCATGCACCGTCTACTACGACCTTGATGCTCCGATCTGCAAGAAAACTGGTGATCCATTTGCACAATTTCTCGGGAAGCCCATAGGAAGGGAGCTTCGAAAGAAGCGCTTTGTGCCAGACCCGATCGAAGGCCTTCGCTATGTCCAAACTAACGGCCAAAGCCTCCACCTTGGACACCACTGCCTCCGCCCATCTATGAGTTAGGTAACCTAGAAGATCACCAGCTGAGCGACCTCGACGGAAACTGTTCTGGCGGTCACTAATCAGCTGGTGATCCTCAAGGTACCGCATGAGCTGGCAGTTAATAATAGTTTCCATTACTTTGGAGAACAAGGAGGTGATAGCGATAGGCCTGTAGTTGGACGGATCTGAGCGGTCGCCTTTTTTATTGATCGGGTGCACCAAAGCTGTCTTCCATGAGTTCGGGACTACGCATAGGGAGTAGGAGTACCGGAAAAACGCGTTAGAACCGGTGCCAACTCCGGAGCACACGTCTTCAGCACAATAGGTGGGACTCCATCAGGCCCACTCGACTTGTTGACGTCCAGGGAGAGGAGTGCTTTACGCACCGAGCGCTGTGTAAACAGCACTTCCTGCATGGAGCACTCACACCGCGGGATGGTCGGCGGTGTGTTCCCCCCGTCATCGAGATCAAGCTGGACGCAAAGAGAGAGCCTAACAGATCGGCTTTCTCCTTTGCGGCATGGGTCAGTGGGTCATCCTCTCTGTGCAGAGATGTGTGATGGCTGACAGAAGTCCCCTTGGACAGCCTTGGCAAGAGACCAGAATGCACGCGTTCCCGAAGGGAGGCGAACTAGTTTCTCGCCAATTCTGCCGATGTGCTCTGAATTTGAAGGACCTGGAGCCGGAATTATACTTCTTTTTAAGAGCGCTGGTGTTTACATCCCGGGACGTTGATGCGTCAGCTCAGGCCCGGTAGCACTCCTGCTTATATCGTGATGCAATTTTACAGGAGTGACCAAACCATGGCCGAGTTCTGCCTCCGATAGGCTCCACAGATGATGGAATAAATAATTCCATTCCCTAAGTACCACATCAGCGACAGAATCAGCAACAACGTTGGGATCATCCGGCGAAAAGCAAACCCGCCCCCAAGGGTAGGATACATAAAAAGACCACATCCCGTCCCAATCGGCCGACCTTTAGTGCCAAACACGGCGGCGAGCTGCAGATCGCAACTGCGATGGGAGCGTGAGTGGCACCGTATTCCGGATCAGACAATGGTCCGAAGAGCCAAGAGGGGCATCGACGGACACCTGATATCCGTCCAGATGAGAGGTCAGCAGAAGGTCCAACAGGGAAGGTACATGATCCTCCACATCTGGGATCCGCGTAGGCGAAGTAACCAGTTGTGTCAGAACATATGCCAAGGAAAAGTCATAAACAGATCTACCCGCATGATCGGTTAAACGGGAACCAAGCCATTCAGCGTGGTGGGCGTTAAAATCACCGAGTATCACGATCTCTGCGGATGGGACCTGTTGTTGCACGGAGTCTACAGCCAATTGGACGTGGTCGATGAGTCGGTCTGTGTCGGCAATACCGCTATGGGACCCTATAGAGGCACCGGTAGACGCGGGGATGGTCGTCGCTGTCTACGCGCAGCCATAGGATACCTTCAAGACTGCCGAGGCGTCGAAAACAGATGTCCTCTCTGAGTACACGCAAACTCCAGCCCGGGACACAAAGGAGTGTTCTAATTTGTACCCCGGGTAGGAGAGAGACGAAGTATCAGCCGGAGAGGACACCTGTGTGTCGGTTAGAAAGAGCAAGGCCGACTTTGGCGTCTCCAGATGGTAGTGGACGGCGTTAAGGTTTGAATGAAGTCCCCTGATATTGCAGAAATTCACGGAAAGCGTATCAGGGGTTGCCTGTCTTATTGCTCCGATTGCCCCGAGCAGTTTCGTCTTGAGCGGAATTTCGCCCCCCTCCCCACCCCCCCAGAATACGCGAGGCAGCCTGAGCACCAACGCTCAGAAAAAGTAGGGTAGCTTGGGCGTGGATGCTCAGCGAGGGATTCTCCAGGGATGCTGGTACCCTCCTGTAGTCTTCCGTTTAATTCCGCTACCATGTTGATGGGGAGGAATTGGGCCTCCGGCCACCTGCACTCACCAGGCGAAATGCAGAAGTAAACTTCTACTTCACGCTTGTATTCTGTTAGGTCGTGGTACCACCCCGGTTCGAGCCAGCCCATCCGTGCGACAGCAAAAGCTGCCACGTGGCTCTACCACTGTTATAATTATTAAGTACCTACGCACAATAATTAAAAACATTGCTCTTAGCATTGAACTAATGTGTACTACGTACTAGAATCTATAACAATCTGTGCGTCAGTGCGGGCAGTGTGGAAGGAAGGCACACAGTACCTACTATTTTTGCACAAGTAAGTTTGAGCCCATGCTCTACTCTACTGCGTCTAACAACAGTCTCGGCACAGTCTATAAATTATGTTTTTATTATACTGTGGTCTCGGCGTCTCTCTAGTACGAAGTACCTACATACTATTATTTACTTTTTCTGTTTTCTGTGCTACATATTACTCCAATGGCTATTAAACCGTTTTCCCTGTACGTTCTACAAGCAAAATCTTCAGATAAAATTATTTTATAAATGTCCAGATATCATACGTTGATATTATATCTTGATGTTAAAAATAAAACATTATAATATATTATTATCTTTCTTTTTTCATTTCGTGATATTTGTTATATTGTTATGCGTCTCGTTTGTTGTAAACCAATTGGAATAAATAATTATTATTCTTCCTCTAACTGCAGCCAAACAGGTACACACGAAAGAAATATTCAAACCTTAACTTTTTTGTGATCAAAATCGATTTTTTATAGTATAAGGATGACTATATATAACTATATAGATTAAGGGTGTCAAACGAGCGCACAGCCCACCTGATGGTAAGTGGATTCTGTGACCCATAGACATGCACATCTATCCTCGATTAAGAATCAAAATGCAGATGCGTTGCCACCCCCGAGAGGTAAGATAGAATGCCTCGTGTACAGTAAAAAGGGTATCCGGTCCTCTACACTCACCATACGAAACACAGGAGCATTGAGGTGCTATTTTACGCTCGTATCCTGTGAGAGCATGATCCTACCCCGGTCCTGCCGACCCATTCGTGCTACGACCATAATATAGGTGCAGCATGGCCATACCACGTTAAATTAATATACTTACCAAACCCTTAAAGCAATCAAATGTCAACAAGGTTTTTAATTTCTGAAAAAGCGATGATTAAATTAAACAGTTCATGCACTTATGACAACTAAAACACAGAGCCATGTGTGAAAATTTAAGAAATTTGTAGGTTGATTTCTGGATCTCGACAGCGTCAGCGCCACCTACGGGGTCCATTTTTTTTTATATAGGATAAAAAAACAAGGGTGACAAGCGAGCACACAGTCCAGTAAAAGTAAGTTGTAAGTGGTTGCTGTGGCCCATAGACATCTCCATCTATCCTCGTTTGTGAATCAAAATGCAGATGCGTCGTCAGCCATGAGGACTAAGCTGGAATGCCTCTTTTCCAGTAAAAAGGGTCTCCGGTTCTCTACACTCACCATACAAAACACAGCAGTGTTAAGCTGCTATTTTACGCTGTATTCTCTGAGAGCGTGGTCCTTCCCCGGCAGTGCCGACCCATTCGTGCTACAATTATACAATTAATATAGCTGCAGTATGGCTCTACCACGTTCTAAAAATTGTGAATCTAAACCATCACTCAAACACAAAAAAGTCATCAAAAACGGTCCGCTTAGGAGTTCAGTAACAAACACGTACAGAAGAATTATTATTTAAATAATTATTAGAGAAGAGATTGATTGATCAGTAGGAATAGATGGAGCAGACCATCCTATATTATTCAGAAGTACAAGATATCTATTATATTATGGTGTTAGGTTTATCACTCATCAATTGTCTGTCCATTGTATAATTCTCGGCAAGCCTATGTTGTCCACTCAGCGTTACAAACAAACGTAGGAATGTTTCATTATCAATAAAAAGGGGCCTACGGTTCTCATTAAAAATTGTACTGCTATTTCACGCAGGTATTCTGTAGAGCCGGTTCCTTTAACGGTCGAGCCGACCCATTCATTAAAACGTATACCGTCGCATTACCTGGCATCACTTAAAAAACATGAGGTGACGACGTAAACAAACGCTCTAGATATGGTAAACGATGACTAAAGGCAACAAAACACAAAAAACGTAGTAGGTATTCTTTGCTTTAAGCTAGTCACCCGGAAAACGTTGGACTACCGGCTACTTAATATTAAATAGAGTTAGATCCAGATTTCACAAAGAAATTTCACTGAATGCAGACATACGGATTTTTTTTATAATATATAGGTAGAAATACGAATGGTCTTAGCATCGGCTGGCGTGTAATAAAAATAGTGCCTCAAATTATTATACCTATTTATTCCAAAAGAAAACTTTTTCCTTTATTAAAGCAAATTATTATGAAAACAGTTTTTTTCAGTCTTTTTAATAGAGTTCAAGCTTACCGAACGGGTAGTAGGTACCTAAGTAGACTTTTGATGAAGCCAGTAAAAGGCTATAAAATCGAAATAAAATACCACAATACAAAAAAAAAAACTAAAGGCCTATTCTATCCAGTTATTTTTTAATATTATGACGTCTGTCTGTCTGTCATCTACCAAACTTGCCGATTGCTGTCTTTCCGTAAAGATGTTTGGTTTTAATTCCTTTTTCTTCTTCATCCGTCTATAAAAGTCCACAGTTGGACATATTCCTCTCCTATTGTAGGAAGAATTTTGCCTTATAACTTGGCAGGCTAGGATTGAGGATCGCAGTTCGAAACTTCGAAGTATCAGATGTCTCGCATTTTGCCGTTATTGCCCGTCTGTCTGGGTATTTTATTCTATCTGTGGTATAGTGCCATCTGGTTGGCTGACGTAAATTAAATGGTACCTATAGTACCGCCATTGATGGGAAGCCATTAGAATTTTCTGGCATTTCCCGAGGTCCCACAGTCGACACCCACGGAAACGGGGCGCTGAATTCTTTAAGCAGTCAGCTTACGGCAGGGTTTTAATTCCCTTTAGATATATTGTTTATAATATGATTAAAGCTCAATTTTTACCTTGTTTTTGAATAATTGTTAATTAGGTTATGAAAATACTATGCAGGTATGGGATTTACGCAATAATATGAATTTATATTACTTTACATGAATATTTAAAAAATTACGCAAGTTTTTGCTTAGGCCAAAAAAAATACGGTTGAACAAAATATAGTATAAAACATTTTGTAATTTAAGTTACTAAAGAAATTTAGTTTGTTTTTAGGTATTTTACCAAATTTTAAAGTATGGTAGGTATTTCACCATATTTAGGCACTGGGTACTTTTTAAATGGCTCGCTCCCTCACCCTTATTTTCAGTTCCAGTATAATATATATTATATAATTGTATCTAGCGTAAGTTTATGCATATAATAGACCTATACCAATTTATAAAGTCACTGACAAAATGTTTTTTCGCTTTTTATCAAACATAAAACTAATTGAGTATTTTCTACGTAGTCAATTTTTTTTAATAATACCAGTTGTTTTTCGTGCATTTTTGTGTTTTGTCCATTTCGCCTTTGTAAATTTTTCTCCTAGGTAGGTACAATTGAAGGATATTAATTTTGTGATTACCTTTTACATTTTGTAAACACGTAATACTAATATGCAGTAAATGATTGTACACATAAGCCACCAGTTGTTTCTTATTATAAATTTCTAAATATTACGAATTTTTGAATAAAATATAAAATTATACATAAGTAAAACGTTTGACACTGACAGTAGCAATAGGTCTAGCAATTTATTTTTAATTTCTTTTTTCAAAATGTACAGTAACTTGTGAATATGTATTCAACGATAATTTGGCGGTACGTTCTTATAACTTTTAACACATTTTTATCGCCTAGCTATCTTGTATCTACAAATAGCTCACGAATGTTGCACACTGCACTACACAAAGCATACAATAAAATTGGCGCGTCGTCACGTTAATTTTTGGATTTCACTTTAACCTTCTTGAACTTGTTATGACTGGCCAAAAATATACCATCAACTGTATTGCAAAAAAGATAAGACACGCATTTTAACAACATAATTATTCTAAGCAACATAACATTCACATACTGCGTGTCGCGACAGTGAAGGATGAGACTTATTGATATTAAATACTGCCCCCACGTTTATTTCTCGGCGCGTCCGCTCGTCGAATGATTTTCGATTTTCCGTTTTCGAGCGAGCCGCTTGGTTCAACTTGGTTGGTGTTGGCGACCGGCGCAGCGCGGCGGTGGGGCGTGGTATGTGCGCATTTCAAACATCGCAGTCGCACAGTTTCGTTTGTTGAACGTCCAGAGCCGAACCGAACGAAGCAACGTCACAGTCACAGGAACGATTACTGCAACTGCACAAACCGAGCAAGCAAAATGCTTATAACGCCGTGCGGGTTAGCTGTGACTCGAAAACTAGAAATTTCGCTTTAAGTACATCTTTATTTTGGTTAGATAGAAAAGGTTAGTGCAATTTAGTAAGACCCACGTTAGATTGATTTTCTTTTGACAAATTATTCATTGTTCTTTATATTACATTACCAAGCCATTAACCATAATGGCGTCCATATGTCATATTACTAATTGTAGGTACTTGTAATCTGGCGTTGCGGAGTGAATAAAGTGAGTACGGACGACTAGTATTTATCAACGTTGTGTAAAACTCTTATTTATCGTAGGTACCAATGTATTAAATTCTGATCTCTTGCGTTGCAGAAGAACGAGCTTGTGAAAATATGAGGTTACGTCACATATTTCGTATTGTTCTTTATTATTTATCTTCTGACCTTTTATGTAACTACTTGTTTAAATATGAATTAGGACAACGGCGATTAATATAAAAAATCTATAAATTAACGCTTAGGTACTGATCGAGCGGATCGCGATGTTTTTAGTGGGCCTACTAAAATTGATTAAAAGGTAGGTACGTTGAACTAGTGCAACTAGAATATTTTAATATTCCGCTTGTATTTATAAAACCTTAGAATAATTAAGTACCTAATTCTAAATATAAAACACTAGAAAAATCCAAATATTGTTGGTACGTTGGCATTTTATTGTAAATAATTTGATTAAAAAGAGTTATTAAGTAAATGACAAATTATGTTAATTTTGAAGATGGCTACTTTCTGTACGATAAAATCATTATTAAATATGTTCAAGAATATTTTCGTTCTTTTGCATATTTATAGTTAAAACACTACCTACTAAACTACGGGAACTGGAACTCTAGCATGGAAGGGCGCCCATCGCACTCGGTCGCGAGTCGCGACTCGCGACGCCATTTTGTTTCTGGTGGTCATTTCTATCGGAACGACGCGAGACAAAGGAGGCGCAAAATAACATCGCATGGCGTTGGCGCGCCATATGCAAGAACAATATTTTCTGTGCGTGTTTTATTTCTTGTAAAGTGGAGTGAATTAGTATCAGTGAAAAGTATAATCATATATAACAATTACACAATGCGAAGATTAATGAAATTTCATTTGTTTCAATCATAACATATTAAAACCACACTGCATATCAAAATGGCGGCGCTCACCGATCCTCTATTAATCGTTTAGTCTAACTCAGATATAAGAAAATAGACAATATTAAATTAGCGTTTTATAATACTAACGAATAAACAATATAAAAGTCTTAAGTGATTAAATAGTGATTTTGTTTACTTACGAAATTCATTGAAAATAACAGGTACATAATTTGAAATTTAACTATTATTATTTTCTTGAACCTTTAATTTAACTGTCGATATTCTATATATTATATTATTATAATAAAATAATATAGTCTTATATTTTTGTCTCATATTTTTATAAACAAATAAAATAAAAAATCATCAAAATTAATAAGTACGGTATTTTTCTCCTCAAAATATTATATAGGAATGTTTGTGTTATAAAACAACTGAAAATTAATGTAATGAAATACCTACGATAGCACAAATTAAATTTTGCAGCCTACCTATATATCGGTGCGCCACCTGCGTTGTTCTCATTCAATTTCAGCTTACCATTCTATAAAATAGGTACGCCTGAGTGGTTAAGACTTCCTTTGTTCTATGATCTAAGGATTCTAAGGTTAAGACTGAGTTAATATTAAAAAAAGCTTGTAATGAGTTTATGAAGTTATAAGTATCTACCTACTTATTACGAAACTGCATCGTTTACGTGGAGTGTTATATTTTTTCTGATGCTATTGTCGCCGTATTAAATCCGGCAAGACTTAGGTTTATTAACTTAACAGTATTTACAAACCCTTGTCTTTATAATTTACATACCTTACAAATGTGGATTCATTTCTTCACCTTCTTTTTTCTTTGCTCTTCTAATATTATAACTCTTGTCTCGACATGTCTTGTCAACTTGTCTTATATATATTTAATTGGCTAACCAAGTAAGTACCTTGCTTACAAAACAACCGTACATAAGAAATTGATTTTGTCACACCGGCTTTAAGAAAGGATAGGTACTTGAATGTACCAAAACTTGTACAAAAATTACAAGATTTTTTTCCCGGAGAATATCTATATATTATTGTGTTAGTACATAATATTTGTTTTTGTATTACAAATGTGTCGAGTGGTATTTTACTATAATTTACATATTCAGCAATATTCTTAGTTCTTTTACCCTGCCTAATAAATCCGTATAATTATATGTATAAAATATATAAATTAGGTTCTCGGCGTAACTCTTCTTCTCTTTCTTAAATCTCTTTCAACGTACCTACATTTGTGGAATTCTGAGAAATTCAAAGTTAAATAAGGTTGCAAACCTGCTGCGTTAACATAAAATCTTTTAAAATAATGAACCATTTTGTTACGAATTTTTAATTTCAATTTTGTAACAGATCGTCTGCTGGTTGGATCACAGAATAGCTAATTTTGGGGCATTCCCTGGGGGGGAGTAAGGGCTGTAATGAATTATGAATGAATTTTGTATACATATATAAATAAACTTAAGTTATGGGTGGTGCTAAAGGATATGTCGATTGTACTACTTTTAGAGGCTTCGTTCGTTTGAATCAATACATAGGACAAGTCTTCTGGCAGGGAAGGGTTATATTTGATATATTAAATTCCGTTTAAGAGGACTATGTGCCTCATATATGAAAACAGTTCAGTTCGTGATATTCTAACAAAATTATACTTAAATTAGGATAAGGGCCAAAACACCGGGTAACTACATAAAGCAACGTAATGTAAAATTATTTTGAACTCCTTGATAACTGAAAATTTCTAAACTAGTGTCGCTTGTGCTTGTTGTACAACGCTAAGCCAAGTACCTACCTACCCTAAAGTTTGCATACCTTTTTTGTTGTAATGTTTTCCCGTGCAGTGCAGGCTAAGGCATCTTAGCTCATACAGCCACAAACGTGATTGAAATGCTTTTATTTCATTAGTTAAAGCTTTTTTATTTAAAAAAGTATGTATATGTACACTTTATTTTACCTGCCTTATCAGCAACAGACACCTTTCGTGTGAATAAGTATCAATTCTCTCCTATTATTATAAATATTATTAAAGGTACTCAATTACGGCTTTATATGTGGATATGAGTCTGTATTGTCTCATTGCTTAAAGAAATAGATTTTGAGCCATGCTATCGCATCAGAGATTAACTGGTTTGCACACGGTGCATTTTAATTTCCTGACCATATGATAGCGAAAATCCATCCAGAAATAGCGAACGCAAAACGTACGAATTAGTGGCAGCATCTACTAGGCCTCCTTTTCTTCATAGGAACTTATCTGGTAGGTACCACCCTCTTACATTTTAGGGTTCCGTAGTTAAATAACAAGGGACCCTTATTTTTTCCCCATGTTCGTCCTTTCGTTCGTCCGTCCTTCCGTTGTTTTACTCTAAGACCCTAGGTGCTATAAAGCTGTAATTTGGCATATTTATAGATATTAATCACGCGTACAAAGTTGTGAAATAAAATCTTGAAAAACATTTTTATTTTGGGTACCTACCAAACAGGTCATATTTTTAACCCGTCTATTCCATCGTGTGGGGTGTCGTTGTATAGGTCTTTTAAAAATGTTGGGTATATGGAACAAAATTTTTCGATTCAGGAGTTCGTTAGCATAATGTTTGCTTTAAAGTGATATTTTTTTATTAGTCATATGTCCCTACCCAACTAAACCGCTGTTTTTGAAAATGTAAAGACTACACGAAAGAAGTATATACAATGAAGTTAAACTTCAATGAGTTGTAGTTGTTTTCTGTCAAATAAACATTTTTCATTTTTTCATTTTCATCACAGCTAAGTAGGCTTTACAACTTAACGAGTAACAGTCGACCAACTTATGAAATGCACTTGATTAGTAAAAATTTCGGTACAATTCCATAAGCAATGACCTAAAACTAGCTGTATTTTAACTTTTTAATATTATTGTAAACTAAAAAATATTTTTTTTAAGAAAACGACTCAATATAGCTAATATACTAGGAGGCTCTAGGAGACTCAAGAAGGCCTCTTCGAAGTTTTGTGACGGGCAACTACGGAACCCTAAATTGTGTGTGGCGCGATACGTACTTGGATGGCACAGTAAAAAAATTTAAAAAGAGGAGAGGAGAGGAATAAATGCTGTGGCCTTTAAGACACCTATCCTCAATTAAGAATCCACAGATACGTTGTCACCCCTGAGAACTAAGATAAAATGCCTCATTTCCAGTGAAAAAGGTCTCCGGTTCTTTACACTTAATACGAAACACAGCATTAAGCTACTTATGCTGGTGGTATCTCACAGAAGTGAGAGCGTGATCCTTCATCCTTTACGCTTTTACAACAAAATCCTAGAAAATATACAAAATTTGACCTGCTCAAAGTTCAAAAACTTTATTAAACAAAGTTTGTATAAAAAGGGTTATTATAATATTAAGGAATTTATGGAAGATGATATAACCCCTGGGAATGAGGTGTTCGCTACCAAGCTATTTCTAATTTGTTTTGTGTGGTTTATTGTGTAACATACATGATTGTAAGCTGTTATTTTTTAAAAAAAGTCGCGCTGGGTTTATTGCTGGTTCTTCCCAGGACAGAGGCTTTTTTCGAACCAGTGGTAATTAAACAAAAGAGTGACTTTCAATAAGTGTTATTTATAATCTATATTGAATAAAAAAGTTTCTGTTTCTGTTTCCCCGTTAAAGCCGTTTCTATTTGAGCTACAACTTCAATACAGCTTCAGCACGACTCCACGACATTCCGGTCTGAAGAGTAAAGAAAGCCAATATAATTACAAGCTGTGAGGCAAATCCATCTTAGTCCTCAGAACGACAATGTATCTGTAGCCTTCTTTATTTGAGTTGCAGGTGTCCATGGACTGCAGTAGCCACCTAAAATTAGGTGGGCTTTAGTTCGTTCGCTACTCCAGTGTTATAAAAAATTTAGCATCAATAATGTGAAGTGCTAAACTAAATTATAATATAGACTGGTGATAGAAGCATTGCTAGGCAGTCATCAGGCAGTAAATTTGGACGCGTTTGGCGGAAAAGCGTCTTCTAAACTTATCGTCTGCCTTTTCGTCCGAATACAATCTGAGCGTCTTCAAGGCAAGAGTGAATATGCTTTTAGTTGTACTGTAGCTTTATAGTTATTAAAAACGGATGCGAAATTTTGTATATACTAATAAGTATCTATTGGTTTATTTTATATAATAGATATGCAGCTAACGTATTCATAAATATAATTACCTTATGAGTAAGTCACAGGGGCATGTTTTTGTTCTAGTCTTCTCTTTATATGAAATTATTAATAATAATATAATTATTAAAAAATTAATAAAAAATATAATAATAATAATTTAATGTAAATGTCCTATAGTTATATTGTAACTTTAACGTTTTATCAAAAACGGATGCGGAATTTGGTATATACTAATTAGTATCTCTTTCGTAGTATGACCGTATTTTATTCCGTTTCTTGGTTCTGTTAGATCACTAGTCTCCGGATACATCTGCATCGTCGCCAATTTCTTTTCCCTTACCCTCATCCAAGACCAAATCTAAATCCAACAACAAACAAATAACAAAACCAAATCTCCTGCTTGTTGGGTTCTCTTGTTCATTTTTATTGTATTTACATGTAACATGTATGTGTAGGGCGACCCCCCACTAGATGGAGTGACGACTTGGTAAGACATTCAGGAAGTCGATGGATGCAGGTGGCTTAAGACCGTGCTTTGTAGCATTCCTTGGGGGAGGTCTATGTTCAGCAGTGGGCTTGTGAAGGGCTGTGATGATGATGTATGTTTTAGTAACATTCCTTGTAATAAGAAGATTAATATTTGACAACTTACACATATTAGGTTCTTACATATGCATTTGGCGTTTTGTACGGGAGGAATATAAATAATAATAAAAATATTTTTGTAAAATATTAATTAATCAAAGTATGCACCGTTGTTATCTATGCACGTTTGCCATCTCATAGGTAGTTCATTGATCCCTTTACTAAAAAAAACCATGGGGGCGAGAATCAATATACTCTTTGAAGGCGGTATGGACTGCCGCATCGTAGTTGAATTTTTTTCCTTGTAAGAAGTTGTCCAAATTCCGTAAAAAATTGTAATCTGTTGGAGCAAGGTCCGGGGAGTACGGTGGATGTCGCAGACATTCCAATTGTAGCTCATCTAACTTAGTGGTTGTTTGTTGTGCAGTGTGTGGTCTTGCGTTGTCGTGAAGCAGCAGTGGCCTAGAGCAATTGACCAATCTCGGTTGTTTAGCAGCTAGTTCTTCCTTCATGGTTTGCAGTGGCTGACAATAGATATCTGCCGTAATCGTTTGGCCAGATTTTAGAAAGCTGTAGTGAAAGACACCGGCGCTAGTCCACCAAACACAAGTAACTTTTTCTGAGTTTATTTTCGTTTAGGGCAGGATTTGGCTGGGTCTCCAGGGTTCAGCCATTGCGACGAGCGCTTCCGATTATCGTACAGTATTCACTTTTCATCACAAGTAATGATTCGATTTAAAATCCCTTCATTATTGTATCGGTTGAGCAAAGTAACATAGCAGTCGACGCGTGTTTGCAAGTTAGATTCACTCAATTCATGAGGTACCCATCGTTCAAGTTTTTTTATTTTCCCGATTTGCTTCAAGTAGATTAATACAGTTTTATCACTTACCCCGAAGCCTGCAGCTATCTCTGAAGTGCTTTGTGATGGATCCGCTTCCACAATAGCCTTTAATTCTTCATTTTCCACTTTGGTCTCCGGCCGTCCACGGGGTTGGTTCTGAAGGTCGAAATTTCCAGAACGAAAACGTTGAAACCAAAGACGTACCGTGCTTTCTTTTGCGACACCAGCGGCCGTACACATCATTAATCCTTCGAGCTGTTTCTGCAGCACTGGTGCCACGGTAGAACTCGTACTCGTAAATATACCGATATTTCATGTTTTCCATTGTGCGGTAATAAGCGACGTCAAAGAATAAAATAATGAGGAAAAAACAAATGAATGACTGTTTTCAAAACTCAAATGTACCAGCTAAATTAATTTATAAATTTGAATTTGGAATTCTTAACCAAAGAGGAGATATTTCAGATCAAAGTGGTCAGTACGACAAAACGCTTATTTCAACAAACGCTTGTAAGGATATGCACTATTTATCGTAATTGTATAGTCTGCTCGTTCTATCACGATTATTCCCTCAATATTTAAGTTGACTTTCTTATCGGTGTATGTATATTTTACCTTGTATACAAATTGTATTTTGTTCCCAAACATCTCAACCTTAAGTGAAAAAATCTTACTTTCAGCAAGCAATATGGCCACTGACTACGACCGTAAGTTCGAGGAGATGAAAAAGTACATCCCGTTCTTGGAGAGCATGATCAAAAGGCTGGAAAGCACCGGCTCAACATCAGCAAATCCAAGACAAGCACAGCTTGCTAAAATTAGATCTCTAAGAGACTTGTTATTGGATAAGAAAAAAAGGTTTATAAGCTTTTTATTTTTGTTTTTTAATGGTAAAATATTTTGAATATCTCAAATATAATCTGCAGTTAAAACTGATATTAATAAAAAAAATAGAAATCATTTGGTGTATTAGAAGCACAATCATTTTATACATATAGTGTGATCGAAATGTTGTATGTCGTTGATATGATTGAGTTAATATTTTTTTATATTTTTGCATGTCATCATTTATGATGACGTAACGCAATTATAAAATCATTAAATATTTTAAATTCGATATTTGCTAATTAAAATTTGTTAACAATTTTTTTTTACAGAATGAAAATGGAGAATTTGTTGAAATGTGAACAAGTTTTAGTGAATTTGTATGCAAAAGTCGAACAGGTAATTAATGGTTCATTTATTATAAAATTTACTAGTATATAATAGTAATAATATATAACAGCTTTTTTGTTTAATTTTAGCGAGATTCGTTCACGGACACAAAGAGTGATATAAATAAAAGTCTGAATACACAAAATGTCCAATTGGATTTTGTGCGTAATAAACTTAAAACTGTAACATCAAAATTGCAAGATCCAGAAACATTGCCTGAGATAGCAAGAGCTAGTCAGACAGAAGAAACCTGTACAGCTGGCAGTAAGGAACCGGCGTTGTTTCAAAGAAGACCAAATAAAAATTCTATATCTCCAACTCGATGTTCTCTAAATAGTAGTAGAGATATCTTATCACCATCAGGTAGAAGAAGTTACACTCGCGTCCTTGTGTCTCCAGAACGTGATTCGAAACAATGGCCGCTTGATAAATCTTTAGATAAACCACTTTTTTGTAGAAGGTCACCTCGTAGAACACCTAGAAAGTCACCTAGAAAATCCCCAAGAAAATCTCCAAGAAAGTCACCGCGTAAAGTTTCTCCTCCATCACGTCATAAAAAAGAAAGAAAAAAGTCTTACAATCAACCTCGGACATCAAACAAACTACAAGACTTAAATATAACTCTTAAAGTGCCAGAAGAAAGTTTGAGTTCTCTAAATACCAAAGATATACTGTCAAGGATAATTAATTGCAGTGATGGTGACGTAGATATAGATACATTACGGGAATTAAGAACGCAAATTCTTTCCGAATTAAAACAAACTGGTGCAAAAGATGACATATCTGACTTAATACTTAAATCTTATAAAAATAAAAAAGAAGTAATCAAGAAAAATGATGAAGTAGAAGAAGGGGAATTATCTGACAGCGAGAGTGAAGTTATTGAAAGCATATATGGCAGCTTAGTAATAATGGATAAAGATCAAGGCAATACAAGCTTTGACAAAAAATCAAGTGACAAAAACCAACCTCGCAAAATTCAAATCTGTCTTGTTATTAATTCAGAAAAAGAAAAACTAAATGACAGCGATCGAGCGAAGGATATAGCGGACCAAAATGCGGTTATCGATGAATCTGATTTTGAGTCTTATAAAGAAACTAGCAAGGGGGTACAAAAACTCGACTACCAAACGCTAGAAGTTGAAAAGAATAAACATAATCAGGATCAAATGTCATACAAACTAGAAACCTCGTCAACTATATTAGATGCAGAAGACAATGAAAAAAGTATAAAAAATACCGATAATTCTCAAAGCATGATACAAAAATCCAGTGATAAATGTGAAGAGAAAAAGCAAGAAATTAATATTATATCTGAATTACCTGAAGCTTTTACACCAAACTTTTACCAGTCTCAAGCGATAATAAATCGAGATTGCTTTAAGAGCGCAGGTAATATAAACTTAAATATTTCTTCTCCAGTTTCTACAGATCCGCAAATAAATGATAATTCTGAACAAAAATTAAAAGACTTAACGAAAGAAAAAGATTCAGTGGAAATACCCTTATTAGATCTAGAATCGACTGCAAAACAAGAAGTTGTTCATGAAATAGATATATTACAGGCTTTAAAAAATGAAATTTTAAGCGAGAAAATATCTATAGATGATTCCGAAACTGTGACACCCCCATTACATCAACCAAAAGTTACAAAAGTGGCTAATATAGAAGGAATAGTATCGAAAAAAAGGATTTCAATTGAGAAGTATAAACAAAAGTCTATATCAAAGTCAAAACCATCGACTTTAAAAAACGATACCAATAGTAATGCCTACAGAGATGAACTCTCAAAGAAACAAAGCATAAAATTAACTGAAAAGGAATTCGAACGATTTAATTTATCAAGTAAGTTAGCACTAGGGGAAAGTTCCGAGGATGAAGAATTTGGGAAAAGAAGTCCAACCAATGACGATATATATGGTGACCTAGCACCAAAGTCACCAGATCATGAAGACTTTGCTGATACAGGGATTAAGCCACCAGTAATAATTCCAGCAGACCCTGTCAAAACAACAGTAGTGACTAAAGCTGACGTGGATATGAGAACATTGACAATGCAGGCAGCATTGTCGTCACAAGTAAGCACACATAAAACAGAAGCGCATGTTCTATCGCCAACTGGGAATTTTGACAAAGCATTTGATATTTGTAAAAATGAAGCGGAATCGGGTGTTGTAACGAATGATAAAAGACTGCCTTTAGCAGATCCACGCGTAAGAAGAGAATTTAATTTTCCAAGTACGGATACTCCTATATTAGGGAATGTAGAACGGACTTCGCGGTCCCATATTAACTTTACACCAAATATGACACCAAGTAGAATGTCAAATATAGTATCGAATATGACTCCTAATAGAATGCCTAATATTGCTCAAAGCCCTAACATAATTACAAATATGACATCTAATTTGACGTCGAATACCAATGTTTATGAAATGACGCAATCTAGGCAACCATTAGAAAGTGACGATTATTTAAAACGAAATCATGTTTACGCTCCGATATTTTCAGTTGTGGAAACACACGATCCTAATGATGCTGTGAGTAACGATTTTCAAAATCCATTGTACAGCGACGCCAATTCTACTATGTTTAATCGTTTGGAATGTCCAAAAACGCCTATGCATTCATTTGGGGCCTCAGATTGTCCATCAACTCCTACCCATACTTTTGGACTATTGGAAACACCGATGACTCCAATTCATACATTTGGTAGATCTGACATGCCTATGACTCCCGTGCACTCCTTTGGTAGAGTTGATTGTCCGCCTACACCTATTCATCCGTTTGGTAGAACAGAAGTAATGATGACGCCAAGCCATCCATTTGGAGTAACGGACTTTTCTCAAAATCAATTGCCATCACAAATGTCATCGATTAGGTACAGTAAGGTCCAGGATCCTAGAATTAATAGAAGTTCGGAATACGATAATTTGTCCAAATACAACGATATGAAAGATTGTGGCAAATATCAAGAACGTAATTTTAATAACAGAAATTATAAATATGACCCACCAAAACGAGCCTATGCAGATTCTTACCGAAACTACGGCAGGGAACAAAGTGTTGGTCGGAATGATAAAAATGCAACATATGAGCAAACTGACAATCGTCACGGTGAAAGACTTCGTCGTGAAAACAGTATTGGACGTTTAAATAGAAATTATGAAGTTGATCGGCATTATTCTAATGACCGCGGTAAAGGTTATAGGGATAGAGATCAACGTTGTGATAATGACGGTGGTAAAATTTATTACGATCATAATTCGCGATGGATTTATAGAAGAGAACATAGCGGCGGTGGGGCTGTGCCAGAGAATAGACACATAGGGAAACATTATGAAAGAGAAGTCCGACCTGAAAACTCATTATGTGTTCAATCACATGCAGGTCGACCGTTCACTATTGACACGAGCGTTAGCAGGAGTTTTCAAGAAAGTCTTGAAAACCTAAAGAAAGAGTCAATATCTGATCCTAACTTTGATGTAAGAAGAAGACGTGCATCTAGTGTTGGAAGATCTTTGATTCGCGAACCTAGTATTGTAAAGGAACTGCCAAGTTTAGGTAATAGCTCTTGTTCAGTTATCAAAAGTAACAGCAACTACAGACGGGCAAGTAGTGTAGGAAGAGATATGGTAAAACATGACGATAAGAAGAATTTTAAGGATATCAAAGAAGACTTGCAGTCGTATAAATACAAAAGTGATGTGAAGTATAACGATAGTAAAAACATTTCTTCGAAGCATGGTATCTTCCCAGAAGTTAAGAAAAAAATTAACGATCGGGATCCCCGATTGTCCAGAAGAGATAATCAAGATTTGCATTATATTAATAGTGGTGGTAAGTCATCAAACCCCTATTCAGAAAAGAAAAATTATCGAGACCCGAGACAAAGACGAGAATTCCGTAAAGAAATTCCAAAAAAGCTTCATTCATTCCAAGATCAAACGCGAGAGAAGTCATACGATATTAAAAAACACGGGATTGTTTATTCTAGTGATAATATAGCTAAGGGTACAATTTTAGGGTCTGGTTACGGAGTGAAAAATTACAAAATTCCTAAGATAAAAAGAGCTTTAGAAGAAACAGAGAGTAAAGAATCAATTGATAAATTCAAACCTTCTGGTTTATGTACCATAGAAAAAACACAAGATAAAGAGAAGCAGGCTAAAATGGTTGAAAAAGATAAAACAAAAGAGAAAAACCGATCGAGTAGATGGGAAAGTCCTGATAAATTGAATAATTTTGAACAAGAAAGTGAAAACCTATCAACAAATCATTCTGATAGTGTTGAAAAACGTGTTACCAGATCAGCAAGGAAGAATACTATTAGTGAAATAAATGACTTTAATTGTGAGAGTCCAATAAAGCGAGGTAATAGAACAGCAAAGACTGTTATTTATGACTCGGACACAGACAATGTTGAAACTGATACAAATAAAGACTTGCAGAACGAAAAATCTCAAGATTCTAAGGAAATAGGGAAAACAGATACGAAAAATAATCATGTTGATGATGATAGAAACAGTGTTAAATTAAATAATGAAAAGAAATCTTGTGATTCACATACAGAGGCAGTACCCCTTATGAACATTGAAAAAAATAATAGTTCTCAGACTACAAACGATTTTATTATGGAAGATGGACATAAAGAACCCAAAAGCTGTGAACCGATTGAAAGTTCAGTTTCACTTGAAGATAATGTCCCTGTCCCTGTTACAGATACCAATAACTGTTTTGGTATAGAACTAGAAATGTTTTCTGATGGTGTTGCAGCTGATCCTGTCATTGATAACATAAATGCTCTTATAGCTGATCTAGATGATGATTTAGAGACTTCGAAAACTGATGGTTATAAAAACCAATTTACTAAGGAAATTACTCTCGAAAACATGTTAGACAATATTACTTGTATGGACAATAAAAAATCTGTTAGCTTAGGTAAAAATGAACAAGAAGAAATTAAGGGTACAGAAGATATTAAATTAAACGACTCTGATAAAAATATTGTAAGTGAACTATTGCAGAATGATGAAAGCAAACACGAAAATAAAGTTGCCGTTATCAGTGAAAATAACAGTGAGGTTTCTACAACAGAAAATGAAAACCGATTAGTTCAAGCAGATATTCCTTCTCCATCTAAAGAAAATATAAGCCAAGTAGAAACTTGTTCTACACCTGATAGTACTATAGACGTAAATGAGAATACTCAAGATAAAGTAGGTCAGGAAAGAATGCCTGATAGTACTAATGAGTTGACTTGTGAAATGAGCTCTGATATTACTTCAACCCATGATTCACATGAAGTATTTGCAAAAGCACAAGTTGATACTGTTGTATCACGTACGGACTTATCACATCAAACTGATAATATTGGAAGTTTGCTATCTATTTTAAAAGATAAATCAAAGATAAAAGAACTACTTACAATGTTAAAAGATCAATCTAGTGAAAATGACAAACTGAAGAAGAAGTTAGAAAAGCTAAGTGAAATAGTCTCCGATGATGATGATTCACCACGTGATGAATCTAATTCGTTTCATAATGAAAAAATAAATTTTTCGATTTCAAATAACAATAATGAAGCAGAATCCGCTGGGCATACTGGTGTACATACTGCTACAATACTCATGCCAGATAGTATTTCTTGTGAAAAGAACGAACAAAGAATTCAAAACAAAAATAATGTAGAAGAAATTTTAGATGTTCAGTTCAAAGAGCATGAGCAAAATGTTACAAGTGTTGAGAACAGTGAAGGCAAAGAGAGTTTCGAAGACACAAAGAAAAATACTGAAAATGTTGATGACATAGTAGAAACGGTCTGTTGTAAAAAATCTACAAAGATTACAAAATCCACTAAAAAGACAAAGGGTAAAGTGAAAAATAATATATCTGATAACAAAAAAAGGCTCACACGTTCTGAGTCAGCTAATTTGAAAATGAATAAACCAGCGAATATAAAGAAACCTTCCAGGGAATTGAAACAACTTCAGGAAGATATCAAAGAGATGTTCTTGCACGATGATGTGTTTAATGCCACTGGTATAAGAATGTGCCGTTTGGCTAAATTAGTTGAAGATAAGCCCATAGACAAATGTGAAACACAGAATAATGAAAATAGTCCAGTTGTTATTCTTGAAAAAATTAAAGAGTCTTCAGAAGAGACAACCATTAAAGGCAAAACTTTAAAAAAAAAAGCAACTTCGAAATCAAAAATGTTACAGAAAGAAGTATTTGACAGCGAAAAAAAGACAGAAAATAGTAACGAAAAAATAAACTCGGAACTTAAAATGCCTATAAGATATAAACCTGGGCCTAAATCGAAAACAAAACCCTTAGACAAGCGAGCGGAAGTAGACCCATATATTTTTGAATCTGACTCAGTAAACGAATCAAATGCTACAAATATTAGTGAAACTAAACCTCATAGTAGCTCCGACTCGGAATGCGAATCTCTTGAATCATCTAAAAGCTTTGGAAGCACAGAACTTTTAGTAGAATTAAAGAAAAAACCAAAACGAAAACGTCGGGGATGGCAAGCAGGTGTAATTAAACCTAAACATAAGAAAAAGAAAACTCAACTTAGTCACTCTCAATCTGATACAAACGTTCAAGTTATGCCTCAAATTCCCGACTTAAATTGTTTTACAGATATAACGTACTGTTTCTATAAAAATGTAAGTGTCTATTCATGTCGTCTTTGCCTTTACAATGGCAATGACATAGTTCATCATTACAAGAAGCAACATCCGCACTCAGAGATTCCTTTGTCCCGAATGAGCCCGGAAGTTGCTAAAGAGGCCATAGAACAGTGTGAAGAAATAAATTTTCACGCTATTAGTAAAGTAACTACTGATAAATACGTCTGCCGATTCTGTTTTAAAGAATTTAAAAACTCCATAAAGAAAAAAACCGTATTGGAAGAATTTTTTTGGCATGTTGTCAGTATGCATACGGGTGAATACAAGCAACTATGTTCGGAATGTATTAATGTCACTGGGTGTCCATTCAATTTAGACATTCCACCTCCTCCCAAAGAGCAAAAAGGTCAACTTATAGGTTATATTTGTGGAAAATGCAATTTTACACAAATATCCCTTGAAAATTTAAAGACTCACGTTATTAACCGTCATAATGATGAGCAAACTGAAGTTTATACAATTAATTTAGCCGTCATGTCAAAGAAAACATTGTTAGCTTTCAGTAATTCTATATCAGAACAGCCTAGGACGCTTAGGAGCAGTAGTTCAAATCAAAGTACTGTAGAAACAAATGACGAACATAGTGATTTTAATGAAAGCAGTGACAATGTGACTAAACCTGATAAAGTAACACCTTTTTCACCTAAAGAGAAAACTCTAATCGAATTGCAGAAAAACAAACGTAATAAAATTCAGTCACAAATTACCTTTGAAAATGATGACGCTGCCAACGAGTTATGTGACTTGAATAAGAACAAAAGTATAAAAGTTGAACAAGAACACGAAATTGATTCGTCACCATATAATGAGCCGGTTAATGATGCACCTATTGCAGATATAGTTACTGAATCTTTTGAGACATTCAAGGATGCAGACTATAATCAGCAATCTACATCTGATGATATTTTGGATTACCCACATTTCAAAGTCAACTTTACAGAAGCTGGTACCAAGGAATATGTGTGCTGTATAAATGGAGTAGAAAATCACTATCGGACAGTGCTATTAATATCATTTAAGAAACATGTTCAGATAAAACATACAGAAAAATGGGATGGATTTTGCTTTCTGTGTAAACTGATAGTCACTCCTCAAGGAAATCACAATTTCAAAGACTGTTTGCAGCATTTTCTTGACAAACATTTTGATAATTTTCCGACTATGGAAAAAGTGGACAATAAGAATATTAATATTGAAACATCCGATGTGACACCAAAAAAGAATTATGTGAATGTTAGACCGTTATCAGAGCTTATCTCTCAATCAGATATACAACCAGAACAACCTAAACTGCCCGTTATAGAGAGTGTTGTTAGTCTAGGAGGCTCAACAGATGAAGCATCTTCGCGAATTAATGTCGATACAGCTGAAATAAGAAGTAATGAAAAAGAATATAAATATGAAGAAGCGCAAGCGGAAATAATTGCAAAGAAATATAATGTTGTTTTAAATGTTATGATGAACCGGGAGAAATTAGTTCACATATTTAAGTGCGCTGGCCGATTTTGTAGTTATTCGACCGACAATGCTGAAGATGCTCTCCGTCACGCGATAACTCATGAACGCGTAGGTGGAGAAAATTCATTGAATTGTACTTATTGTGATTTCGATTCTTCAAAGAACGCCGTTGATTTAGTCACGCATGTTTTTAAAATGCATGGTTGTTGCCAGTATGTATGTGGACATTGCTTCTATCGAAGTGTAGCGAGTCAACTTGTACGTGCGCATGCGTCGAGAATACATGGGAAGGCGACTGGACAGAGCGTTATTCTCAGAACTACAGTTACAACACGCTCTGATACGGAATGTAAAATTTTGCCACGAGAAATTGCTGTTCCCTTCTTCGTTTGCAACCAAAGTGGGTATAATTACACAATTCATCTAAATTTTTTATTGCGTTAATGTGTATTAAATATTAACTACTAACAAAATGTTTTCAGATGTAATGGATGGCAAATGCAAGTTTAAAACCTACACGTCGGGAAAATTTTATGAACATTTGCAAATGAGGCATCAGTTGGATATTTCATTTTTGTGTTTCGTAAGTATTCTTTTTTAATGCATTTGTTTAATTTATACCAAAATATTTGGCGTAAGTTTCTTGAACGATTGTTTTGTCTATGAACATTCTGCTGTCACTAATTAAGTAGTATGTTATTCAGAATTCATTATACAATAATTTTATTACAGATGTGTTCAGACATATTTACTAAACCTGTTGATTTGCTGCAACATTTCAAAATTCACGGATTTAAACTCTATCAATGCACGTGGTGTGTACACGGTGCTGAAAATGAAACTGAGTTACTCGCGCATGCCTCAGAAAAACATCCAAATAAGCAGCCTCAAGCTTATTTAAGAGTAATTACTAACAAGGTGCGTAATTCACGATTTTTACCTTCTTTTTTTTAAGACTTAATTTTAGAACTAAGGTTTCTTTTATTTTTATAGGAAGGAACTCCTGGATTTAGAGTGCTTCCTTTGGCTCATCTAAATAATTCAAAAATTACTACAATTGATGTCAAACCAAATAATGTTAGAGGGGATCCTGAAAGGGAAGCAGAGAGGTCAATAGACTTAGAAAAACTTATTGGCCAAACAACGCAAATGATTGAGTTCAAGGTAACATCTTCCCAAAATGTAAGTACCGAAAACCTTGTATTAAAGGAACAAGAAATGAGCATGCCTTCATTCGAACCTGGGTCCCTAGCCCAAAGTCAAGAGTCACTGGTTTTGGCCTTACAGTCTTCACTGTTTGATAAAACTCCAGAAACTTCGATATCGACTGATGGAGATCTAGCGCCAATTTTGGCCGATCTTCCTCGTCCAGAGACTCCTAATTTAGAAAATCAACCAATAAAAAGTGATGTTCATAGCCAACTAACACCAGTACTTAAGGAAGAAACAGAACCAAAAACGCCTGAGAAGACGGACTCTGACGTCGTTTATTGTTTAGACAGCGATGAGGAAATTTCTAATCAAAACGTGGTCGACCTTTCCAGTGAAGAATCTCCATTAGTTGCAGTTATGATTGACAAATCTGGCGAACTCGAAAAAGTACCAGTATCACGTTTATTCAAATGTAGTCTGTGCAGTATAATCTTGAAAAATTCCTCTGGGTTTAAAAGACATGTATCCGCTTGCCATACAGAGGCAATAAATCAACTTCAATGCGCATATTGTCCATTTGTGGCTCAAAGAGATCTAGTGGCCACACACTATGCTTCTGATCACAGTTTGAGTCGAAAGGAAGCCACACGTTATGTATGTGGTGTTTGCAACAATCAATATATTTCGTTTACATTTGTGAAAAAACATCTAAAAGACGATCATAATTTGTCGAAACTGGTGGTAACATCCAAGTTACTTACAAATGGAGTGTACCAGTTTGTCGTAGGCGAAGCGAGTAAACAGAAACAGGTTGCGAAGAGAAAACTTTCGAATGAAAACGAGGATAAAAGTTTACAGCCTGTGTCTAAAATGAAAAAATTCGGTCCAAGTGATGTGAATCTATTACCCATTAACCCAATTCTCGATGAATTAGTTTACTGTTCCCTCTGTGAATTTAGTACAAAAGTTCGGTTGAATATGGTTAGACATCTCCAACTTCACGCTGAACAGCAACCAGTGCCGCAAACAGCGCCAGTCAATCCCGTTCCCCACTTGGAAACAAACGAAAAACACTTTGATAAAATGGTTAATCTCGCTTCCAGTTCAATAGCGTCTAGAGCACCAGAAAAATCGAATAAAACTGATCGGCAACCAGTAGTTAATCTACTTATACCTCCTGAAGCAGCTTCACGGTATCCTAAATACGTACCGGATAGACAGCGGTATACGTGCGGCGCTAAAGGATGTTGTTACATATCTGTAGATGAAACGATGCTGAAATACCATTGGGAGACATTACATTCAGACGCAAATGATTTCCACTGCGTACACTGCCCGCCTTACCAACACATGGATACGACCAAACCATTAACCGCCTCCCGAATAATTGGTCACCTTAAAATGCACGATATTAAATTGTATGCGTGTTCATCCTGTTCCTATTATCACCACAAAAGGCAGGTGCTTGATAAACATATTGCTGAGATCCATAGCACGGGTCATGTTATGGTGGTTAGAGAGGAAAGTGTTTCACAAATTCCAAATATAACTCAGCCATCTACAGTAGCACCGACAATGGATTTGAAACCTTGGCAATGCGGGCTGTGCAAATTCAAGAGCATGCTCCGCCCTGAAGTGGTGGAGCACTGTGCCAAATTTCATCAGTCTAAGATGCAATACAAATGCACGTACTGTGCTTTTCGAACATCGACCTTAGAAAATATTACGAAACACCAGTCCAAATCGCACGCTGGCAAAGCCCAGGAGACGTTCTATTTCTACTATCGTGAGGGGTCTATTCCCGATGAGCCTGATGGCACTTCGCGGTGGCAGAAGCAACAACAGAAAAGTGGTGTAACTGAAACTGAAGTAAAAACTGAGATGATTGAACGTACAGAATTGGAATCGCAAAGTGAATTAACGAAAAACGTGTCACAACCTCCTGCGGCGCCTGCAGTAGACTTAAATATAGTTAAACAAGACCCAGATGCAGTTCTTGTACCTACAAACTCTATGCAAGACCTATGCAAAACATTTGGTCAGTTTTGTGAACCTAATGGCTTAAAGTATAAATGTCCATTATGTAAAAATGTTTTAGAAGATAGCAGGGATGCTATGCAGTCTCATTTGTATGAAGAATTGCAGTATAGAAAGTGAGTATAGCCAAAAATTTAAAGAATCTTGTTGCTTAAACATATGAAGTAAATCTAAATTTAAAGTATGTGTGACTTTTGTCATTTATTTAGTTATAATTAAAAAATTTAAATTTTCAGGTGGGGCTGCGGATTTTGTTCTTATAAGGCGTTCCATAAGAATGGTCTCAATGATCACATGCTTACAGAACACAGACAGAATCGTGAACCTATTGAACTGCCAGTTGATGTAAGAGTAGAGGCATGGATTGCAAAGCTCTTGGACCATCAATTCCTCCTTATTGAGAAAAATAGACAAAATTTGGCGAAACAAAGTGTTGCTGTGAAACCTGTTAATTCGGCTCCGTCCCAAGACGCACATATGAATGTTCCTGAAAGTGATAATGGGCATAGTGAGGAAGAACTTGAGAAAATGTTTGGTACTTTTGGTGCATCTGAAAACAAGTACTTCAATTGTCCTAAGTGTAGTTTAAAAATTATAGAAGAAAGTGCTATGCGAGAACATTTGGAAATTGAATTGAACAAAATTAGGCAAGTATTATTGATTTGACAGTTTCAAAGTTTTTTACCTTTTCAAATTTTTTTTTTGGTAAGATGTTCGCCTAATTTTTTAAATCTGTTGCTTTAGTTTGGGTGTTGCTCATTTTGACCAACAATTATTCAAAATAATTAATATTATTTCTGTAATCTCAGGTGGTGTTGCAACAGCTGTACAGAGAAATTCCAGAACTACCACGAGGCGCAATTCCATTGTAAAAGTGTTCATCCAGGGATATCCGCTCGGGCCATCGAAGCAGTTCGGAACGTGAGGATGCGTTCTGCTTGGATTTCAGCAGTTATACGCGCGCAAAAACTTAGTATGAACCACCTACCCGTAACAGAAATCACCGACTCAGACGATTCCACTGAAAATAGTCTTGCACAGGATAATTCTCTATTAGTAGTTCGATACGAAGAGAGGGTTCCTACACCAGAAGTACAGGTAATTCGACCCAAGACTTCAACCTCTGAGAGTGATGAAGATGAAGAAAAACTAGTCATTGACGAAGTGTTTAAGCAGATGGAAACCAAACAGTGCCCATTCTGTATGTATACATGCCAGGAGATCAGGGAGTTAAAGGAACATGTGGTGGGCCGGCATAATAATATTAAGCCTTACTTCTGTTCCTACTGCGATTTCAATGGTTACAGAAAGACTGTTGTGAAACATGTAACTGACAAACATAAAGACAAACCTCTGGTGTTATTGACCAAGGGTCAGAGGATTTTGGGTCCCCCTATATGCCCTAATCCTGTACCAGCATCAGCACCAATAGCAGTGGAAGATAATGCTCCAAGACTGAATTGTTTGCGATGTGAAAAATCATTTAACGAAAACGAAGCGAAGACACACCTTCACGACAATATAAAGCCTACGTTTGTAAAAAAGGGCCAGCTTGTTGTGAAGTGCCGCTGGTGCTTGACTGTTCATGAAAATAAAGGTGCGGTAGCTGCTCATCATCAAACAAGCCACCCAAATAAGACTTTGAATTATGCATTTTGGAAGTTCCTCCATAGCAAGAGAAGTGTCCTCTGCTGTGCATACTGCAATCAGAATTTCTCACTCTCAGGAGATCTGAAAGCCCATTGGAAGGCAGTCCACAGCTCGTTGCCGTTTCAGTTTAACAAACGTCAATGTGTGGCAACTGCCTCTGACGTAGTTATAAATTTGTCCGATAATGAGGAGACCGGAGTAAAGAGAAAGAGTGAAAGTACACTGCCAAACCCGTCTCCCTCAAAGATGTGTGCAAGAAAATCTACCACGAAGTTACCATTTCAGGCAGTAGCGAAGAAATCCACTACAAAACTACCATTTAAGCTTGAATCTGATTCAGATTCTATGGAATATTCTTTCTATGGATCGAAGCCTCAAGTTGATGATTTGGATAATGTCACAACAAACATGTCTTTTTGTAACACGGTTGTGCCATTTACATTTAAGAAACTGAGTGAAGTCATTTGTATTAATCCTACAGTGCTTGTAGAAGATATAAAGAAGTGATTGCAACTGGATGCCATTCAGTGAAGTCAATTGTCATTGTGTATTAGGATTGTATTGTTTTAAGCCATAGTCTTTAATGGCTATCCCAATCTGTGATTATTGAGACATTCTCTTTAAATTTTGTTAAGGGTTTTGTATTTGATTTTTTGGCCAGAAAGCATTTGAATCTACTGCTGTATTTTACCTAAGTATGGATAATAATTGGTTGAAAATTGATCTTTTTGATTTTTTTTAAATTAAAATCTAATATTTTTTGCATATAATCAAACTCAAATGCGCTCTGATCAATGTAGTTTTACAAAAATACATGATTACACAATTATAAGTGCTTATATAAGTTTATTTGATTTTTGTCATTTAGGTATATGTTTAATTCTATGAGAAAGTTAGAACTATTTGGATGTAAGTTTTCTTAGATTAACCATTTTATTATCTCGTTATTGTGATACACCTACTAAGTGAGTCATAATAAAGTTCCAGAACTGGTACATTAAGTCTGAAATAATTTTATAATGTTTTTCTTGTGTTGATTGCAACGGAGAATCAGGATTAAACTTCTGTAAAAAAGCTATCTTATTTATTTGGTGATCATCATTGAAAAACAAAGAACAGAAATGAGACGAAGACTGTTTTAATATAATAAAATATTATAAAATGTATAGTTATATATCTATGTATCATTATGTGACAAAATTTCAAATAAAGCTCAAACTACAGGATTATCTACAAGATATAAAAAATATCTCCTTACTAGCTTAAAGTCTACCGAAGAACATTTAACAAAAATGCAAAAAAACATTCTTTAAAATACATTGCAATGGATTACCTACCTAATTATTTTGAAAATACAAAAACTGACAAAAATTGCTTTAAGAAAGTGTTAAAATGTTCAAAATCCTTAGACATTTGAATTTTTAGAATTCTCTTTTCGATTTTCGTTGTTCCTTCCAGAATTTTACTCACATCACATCTTAGGAATTTTTATGTTCGTGGGCCATTCTCTTAGGTTATTGTAATAAACCTTCAAAAATATAAAAAAAGCCCTTGTGTACATCGTTTAGCTTTACCAGAGATCGCTGATGACATGTGCTAAGCTACGTATAATAATTCTACGCTAAGTTAATGATCCAATTCGCAATGTGGGAAAAAGTTGGTCTAAACAAAACTTAATAAGGCGATGAGCCTTATTTGGATTAAATTAAATAAATCCCAAGTAAGATAAGTGAATACATTGGAAATCAGAATTAATCTTTTCGTCGTATTCCACATAAAAGTTAGTAATAGAGCTTAAACATTTACGTTTGATAATTTTAAGACATCAAACAAAGTGTTTTATAAACAAGCTAATAGATTAATTATATAAATATATAAACAAGAAGTCTGATATTCAAAGCGTAATTAATTCCTAGGTATTTAATTTCACAATGATATTTTATACAAAAAGAAATATTGATTAAACTAGAAATACAGATACAACGCCATCTCTTATTGTTTACGTATAATATGTGGACATTCTATATGCAGGTTTAATAAAGACCTACCTAGCAAGCTAGCAAGGAATAAACTACTATTGTTTAATAATACCACAGGAAGCCTGTGAATGGTAGTTTGCAAATAATATTTGTTCTGTTGTTTGTTGGTGTGATTTGATTTGTAGCCCGATGGTTCATAACGACTTCTTGTAACTAAAGGAAACTGACTGATTAAAGTTGTGGATAATGTACTGTGGTTGTAGATAGTTGCTTCGGTTTCACTTGTATGTTTTGCCAACCAGTAGGAACATTAATCATAGCTTGCTTATTTATACTCGCAGAGTAAATTATATATTTATTATTTAAGAATTAAACGCCCTCTGTGGCCTTAAAATCGGGTTTTTAATTTGACGTCATCTATCAACAATATAGATTGACTCAAAGATAAGATACCTATTAATGAGGGCTAATAAACTAACGCTCACCAGATGTCGCTAGTTAGGACTAAGGTGAACTTATTTGTTACGCAGGTGGCCACACAGTCACCATCATAGAAATGTTTCGTTTTAAATAAAAACAAATCGGTTTGTAGTGTATTTATACACAAAACACCGCCTTGGTGCTGTATTCTTTAATTTTTTACACATTTTAACTTTTTTTATTCTTCTATTTTTGGGAACATCCGTAGTTTGTTTTATCTATTTAAAAACTAGGTATTATAAAATATATCTAATATTTCAGAATGAAACATTAATCTCTACACATTTATAACAAATTGACTTCCCCTACTATGAGAGCTATTAAATATTTCGCCTCATTCCTAATTAGCGCCTCCCTGGTGGCAGAAAAAGTCGTGGATGCCCAAATGTCCTTCAGATTAGGCATTTCGACGTGGTTCTGCTTTTAGAACTATTCGAAAAATAAAACAAGTGGACATTATAGGTAAAAATTAAATTTAAAGATAAACGACTAGCACTTTTACACGATAATGTCTTATGCTCCTAATCATTATCTCGAAAGAAGTGAAACTTGCAAGAATAGATTGAATTATTCATTTATCGCATGGTTGAATAAAATGACTGAATGTGTGGTGCCAGTATACGTATTATACTCTTTGGGTGGTACCATAAAATGTATCACTCATATTTACATGGAATTATTGTAATAATACATGGAATTATTATAACAATTTCGTGCATATTTTATGAGTGGATAAACGGTAGATCAACACCATCTCATTCTCATGTCGTAAGTGACATAAAATGGGTGACTTTAAGGTCTGGAAGTTTTTGTAGCTTTCGATAGATGGCGGTATAGCTGACATATCTGACGTAAAAACATAAACTAGCGGTGGGAAAAAACGTCAAAGGTACGAAACCTCATCAGCTTAGGAGAAAAATACCTTAATACCTTTTACTAGACATGCATGTGGAGAAAAGGAGATTTTTTTTTTTTGGATTTAGACTACCCTAAAGTCATTCCCAACATCTCCACTATACAATTAAGTTCATGACCAAGGTGGTAGATGGCAGTAGTTGAGCTTTGTTATTTTTGGGGTTTAGAATTAGACTGTATTGATTGATTGATTTAATTTAATGAATACATTTTTGCGTTTAATCTTTTTATTAAAACACCTACACAAAAAAACCGAGCGCTGCGTACCCTGCGTACATTTCATGTGGTGTTGCCAGGTGTATCGATTTGCGCAGGACGTCCCGATTTTCAGGAGTCTTGTGATACATCCCGATTTACCCTTGAACGGGACGCCAAATGTCCCGATTTTTAACTAACCTCCTAAGTCTGTACTTCGATCGATAATTTTGTCAGTACTGCTGATTTAGCAGAAATGAAAACATTTGTAAGTTGTTATTGTGGCTGTTACTATATTTAAATATTTTGCTATTTTGCTGGGTTTTATGAAGTTAAAAAAAGAAAAACGCACTAAAAATGGATGTGCAATTTTCGGATGTTTGGACGACAAATTACTTGGTCATTAGATCAGTCCCAAATAATAATTATAAAGCACATCTCCAATTGTGTTAAAAAGACTAGAAATTTGATTTGAGTACCTGGCGACACTAATTTCAAGTGAACATTCTAATGAGGGCATCCACGACTTTTTCTGCCACCAGGGCGGCGCCACTTAAAAGTGAGGTATAATTGACAGATTTCATAGCGGGGAAGTTAATTTGTTCGAAAAATGTAAAGGGTAATGTTTCTTTCTGCTGTTTATTTTATATTAATAAGATTAAAAATAAATAAACCGAATCACATTCACAGATATTCATAAAAGTAGAAAATTTTAAAAATAGTTAATAATGTGCAAAAAAATAAAGAGCAAACCACTGAGGCACTGTTTTGTGTATTAATATAATACTCTAGAAACTGTTAAACTATTATTAAAAACTAACTTCTCAATTAAATGACGTTGTGTAACAAAAAACTTTACCTCAGTGTTAACTAGCGACATCTGGTGAGCAGAAAATTATTAGCCCTCATTGGGTGGCCCGGACCATTCCTAAATTTTGTTTTTTCTCTCTCGTATTGGTTAACCATTTATTGTTTTATATTATTTCCGTACTCTATGTCACAATCTTTCACGCAGACGGACTCGCGTACAGCATGATCTAGAAATGTGCCGGTACTTTATCTTTACATTATTTTCATAAAATATTGTTATACCCTTCCATTTTAATTCAATCTCCTTTCAATTAAGCATATCGGTTTATTAACATAACTAGGAGCTTGGGCCCAAAACATTAGCTAAGATAATATCCGATAGCCTTACACAAATTCTTTCATTCCAATAACTAGCGAAATTATTCGCATAGTTTCTAATTCATCCTACTTATACAACATTCAAAATCCATACTATTATTCCTTTTCTTTCCCGAGATCTATCTTCTACTTTTACACTCAATCAAAAAAAAAAACTGCTTTATTTCTGTAACATACCAGGTTTACCAACACATTTTGATAATATTCCTTTTAAGTATATAAATACCTGTATTAGGAAGTTATCGCTCTTCCATATTATATGACTACAAGGTAAGTATTAGTTACAAATATAAAGTGTAGCATTTGTGATTACTTAAAAAAACAGTCTACATAAGATTACTAATATAATTTTATTTGGTTATTGTGTGTGTGTGTGTGTGTGTGTGAATGTGTATTATGTGTCGCGTGCGTAATATGTGTGTGTGTAAAGGAAATATTGTGTCTGGTTTGTAGCAAATCAGAAATTACTTCAAGTCAAATTTTTAAGTTATTTGAATTTAAATAGGTATATACAATTTGAGTGTCCACTGTCAAGTAACATTTTCTAGTAACTTTTCTGTGTCAGCGTAGCTGATGAATTTTAACCATTGTGTGAGAGTTTTTTGCAGTCATAAAGCTTAACCGACATTTTTATTATTGTTTAGCTGCAAAAGCTGTATTCACCGTAGTGGTGGCAACGACTTTGTCTTTCCTCCTCTTAGTCAGTATTACAGGATCATACGGTAAATATTTATGTAGCTTAACTATGCAATTGAGAATGTAAAGCTGCCTTACTGTCAACAAGTCACTATAAGTGTATAATGTATTAGTTGGGAATCGATAGTGTAGGAAATGCATAACCTTTAGCAGAGATCTTTGGGTTCTTTCCACTTCCAGGAACTTTATTTTAGTGGCTCCACCCCATACAGGAATACAATATGACAATACTGATTGTACCAACGTAATATAGACACTCGTTAACAATGTCTTGACAGCGACATGTCTAAGTTTTTTAAATATCCATGTTAGTTTTCTATTCCTACTCATCAGTTTATCTAAATGTGGATGCCATGATAACCGCTGATCAAGAACCACTCCCAGATATCTAGTAATCACAACTTTCTCAATTGATTGGCATGCCCATGATGATTTTTTTCGATTTCCACAGTTATGCATCCTTAATAAAAAGTCATCACTAGGTTGTGTTCTTTTATCAATTGTAAAGCACATAAAATTTGTTTTACTAACGTTAAGGGTAAGAAGATTTGAGTTTAACCACTGAGCAATTATTTCTAGTCCCTCTTCCGCGATCCTTTGGACCTCAGTCCATGTTTCACCAGAGAATACAATAGCTGTATCATATGCGTAAAAAAATATTGGCATTTGCGATTTTAAGGTTACACAGACCGTTTATGTATATCAAGAAAAGCGATGGACCAAGCACACTTCCCTGTGAATAGAATAGAATAGAATAATTTTTTATTCAATATAGATTACATGTGTAATTCTTATTGAAAGTCATTTTTTACTTTACCACTGGTTCGAAAAAAAAACCTCTGTCCTGGGAAGAACCAGCAAGAAACCCAGCGGGACTTTTTTTTTAAAAGTAAATTTTACATTAATGGTTGTACAAACTATTTAAGTACAAAATTTATTTTAGAAACTGCTTGGTAGCGACCACCTCATTCCCAGGGTTATTATCAATCATATTCATTTGTACTATAATAACCCTTTTATACAGTTTCAGCTTAATAAAACATTTAAACTTGGTAATAGAGAGAGCCTGTACACTTCCGGGACCTTGTTGTAATAGCGTATACATTGCCCCAAGAATGAATTACTGACTCTGTGGAGTCGAGAAACTGGTATCACTAGCTTGTGTTTGTTCCTAGTGTTTACAGAATGTATATCACTTTTTACTAAAACTACCTTTGTTTTTGTGAACATACATTAAATTTTCAAATATACTGAGAGGCCAAAGTTAATATATTTATTTCTTTAAATTTATCTCTAAGAGACTCTCTCGGTTTTAGGTTGTAAATAGCTCTAATGGCCTCTTCTGTAAAACAAAAATAGTTTCTGAATCAGCCGCATTTCCCCATAGCAAAATCCCATAAGACATTATGCTATGGAAATAACTGAAATAAACTAGTCTAGCTGTCTCGACACTAGTGAGACCTCTAATCTTTTTTACAGCATAGGCTGCAAAACTTAGTCTGCTTGCTAGTTTGGATATATGGGGGCCCCACTGAAGCTTTGCGTCGAGAGTGATGCCAAGAAAACAGTGGATTCAACAGGGCTCAGTTCTTCCCATTTAAAACACATTGGTACCCAGATTTTTAACATTCGTTGTTGTAAATTTAATACATTTAGTTTTATTTCCGTTTAAATGTAGATTATTAACGTTAAACCAATGCACTAATTTTGATATAGCATTATTCACTTCGTCACATTTAAATGATTGACGTTTAAGTTTAAAAAGTGTGGTACGCCATAGGTGTTTGTGTAATCACCCAGTTTTACCTGTTGTTTCCTATTTTGGAGATAGCTTCTTAGCAACGCTAGAGAGGCATCTCTAAAGCCATATCTCTCAAGCCTATGCACAAGAATGGGGATAGAGACAGTATCAAATGCTTTTTTAAGGTCCAGGAATATTGTAAGGCATTTACGACCATTATCAACATTTTTGATTATTAGATTTGTGAGAGCAGTAACTGCATCTTCGGTTGATATTCCACGTCTAAAGCCAAATTGTGAAGCAGAAAGGATGTCGAATTTATTTAAATAACCAATTAGTCTAGTGCATATCAGTTTTTCCAAGACCTTCGAAATTGACGTTAAAACTGATATAGGACGATAATTGCTCACACTATCTCTGTCACCACTCTTGTACACTGGAGTTATTATTGCTCGTTTTAGAGTATCAGGAAATGTTCCTTGTCGGAAACAAAGATTGGCTAGGTGGCAGATAATTGGTACAAGCAGATAATGAGCCATCTTCAAGAACTTAGGAGAAATTTTATCCCACACAGGTGCGCTATCTGTTTTAAGACTCATAATAACAAAGGACTTCTTGATTGTCAGTTTCTAGCGAGACACAAGAGGTAAGTTGTCGAGTAGAAGATAGATTGTGTCTACAGAGATTTCTCTTTATGATGTCCATAGAACAAGGTTGGGTTGCCTGGGCAATAATTATTTCATTAGCTAAGTCGGTACCAATGTTAGCAAAAAAGTTGTTGACTAAGTTAATTGACTCAGTTGGTGAGGGTTTTAAGCAAAGAGAATATAATCACTACGTTTAGTTTCAAGTTTAACAAGTTGCTATTAGTGCTTTTACTCGGCTTAAAGTTAGCTATTTTGTTGATACATAAAGATTTAGCGTTATTTTTAGTTTTAGCGAGTTGTTCCCTTTTGTATCTCCGTTTTAGCTTTTTAATTAAATTGTTTATATGATTTCGGTATCTTCTGTAGGTAAGTGTTTCATTTTCTGGTTATTAATGCACCGTACAATGCCTTCTGTGATCCATGGCTTACTGATACGCTTATTTCTATTAACATTAATAGTTTTTGTGTTAGAGTCTAGAGATTATTGTATGTAAGTAATCAACTTATCACATACTGCATTCGGATCATTGCAGTCCAGTTATAAAGTTAAGTTTTTAAATTGTAATGTTTTAACTGCCTCTTCAAAATTAACCATCGTTTTAGTTTTCATGTATATATTTTTTGAGTTTATTTTATTAGAAAGTTTTAACAAGAGTAGACAATGATCTGTGACAGTAGTATTAAGAGCTGCTATAAATGCCAAAAATTTGTGATCGTCGAGTTTTACAATGAAATGATCAAGACAGTTTGGTCTCCTTGTCGGAAATAAGTGTCCGGGAAGAAAACCATGCGTCGATAACATGTTTAGGTAATTAAGGCGGTTGTTACGCTCTTGAGTTTTTTCAGTTTTTGTTACTACAACAGTAGAAAACACAGTAACAAGACAAGAAAAATAGTAGGAACAGTAGAAAAACATAAAATCGTTTTAATAAAAGAAATAAAATGGTGTTACTTATCATTTTTTTTTATATAGAATAAGTGACAAACGAGCACACAGTCCACCCGATGGCAAGTGGTTGCTGTGGCCCATAGACATCTACATCTATCTTCGTTTGCGAATTTAAAGGCAGATGCGCTGTCAGCCGTGAGGACTAAGATAGAACGCCTCCCTTCCAGTAAAAAGGGTCTCCGGTTCTCTACACTCACCATACGAAACACAGCAGCATTAAGCTGCTATTCTGTGATGTTTATTAGAAAACCATTACAGAAATATTAACACCTTATTACATAATTAAATTTAGTCTTCTAGCTGTCTTTGCAGCGAACAAATCAATTACCTCCTCGGTATCGAATGTCGATGTCAATTCTGCGGTGGAATGACGTTAACGCCAAACCATTTAGTCTTTCCTGGCCTGTGGAGTTTCTCAAATAAGTTTTGAGGCGTTTCAGAGATGAGAAAGTCCTATAAGGAGTACATGTAGAAACAGGCAGTGTCGCCAAGATCTTTAAAAGTTTGTGAATGTTTGGAAATAAGGCCTGGTTGCATTCTTCGAGAGCTTCAATAGCACATGTTGGTCGATCTAGTTCAGATTCTTCCACCCATTTTATCCGCCACATGTCTAATTCAGCTTTTACAAAGTCCCATTCCTAATATTTTTTAATAGAGCTCAAAGTAGTTTTCTTGATAATTTTGATTAATTTGTTCTTTGCAACACACAGACGGAATTAAAATGTTGAGAGATGTTAATGTGGCTTTATTAGTTTGGAATCTCGACTGAAGCTGATCAATGAAATCATCCGAAAGTGGAATCATTATAGTAAATCATTTAGTATTATTTGTTGACACCTAAATTTTAATCATGCATACAATTATAAGGTCTAACTTATTTTCAACCAGCTGTAGCAATATTTTATTGATTTGTGTAATTCTAGGCTTTAAAATATTTTTTATTAATGCAATAATCATTAAAATAAGTAAAATTTTCATTTATTTATTTATTGCATTCCCTATAACAAAAGAATAAAAAGTTAATGCCATTAGGCATTCTCTACTAGTCATCCCATAGTTATTATTTTTTGTGAAGTAATTATGTCATGATAAAAATAATTATGAAACAGGACAGGAATTGGATTTAGGTAGACTTGTTCTTTTTGTAGCATGGGGTTTCCTTAAGATTGAAACTGAGACCTATGAACTTATTTGAAATTATTGATTCACTGTTGAGGGCCTTACCTCAAATTTGGAAATAAAATTTAACTTAGGTTTAAAATTTGTATGTAATGTATATTGCATAAAGTATTTATTTATCTAAAAAAAATATCTATAAGGGCTGCTCTTTCACTGACATCTTGAACTTCCGAAAAGTACACATCTTCATTTATTTCCACTGTTGGCAGCTTCACTTCTGAAGGAACTTCCTCTAAGTTGTAGTTCCTACAAATATTGTGCATCACTGCGGTGGCAATTATTATTGCCTGAACCTTAGGCAATGATAAACGCAGCGTAATGCCACAACAGGGAAGCGATGCTTCCAGACACCAAATGTTCTGAGAAAAAAATAAAGGTATAATATTAGAATTGACCTTTTTAAATGGATTATGGAATATCAAAAGCTCAAGGTTCAAAGCTCAATGACTACGAGTAGACTGTCATCTAAATAATGACAATGCAAACTTCATTCCCCATTTTCCCATCCTCATTTTATCTCCACTTCATATGGGACCACCCATATAAGTCCATCTGAAGTCCATAATATAAACTATTGAATAAAAAAGCATCATTAAAGTAATTTCTCAATTCATAAAGATATAATATATATATATATATATTTTTTATAGGATAGGGTGACAAACGAGCACACAGTCCACGTGATGGTAAGTGGTTGCTGTGACCCATAGACATCTACATCTATCCTCAATAAAGAATCAAAATGCAGATGCGTTGTCACCCGTGAGGACTAAGATGGAATGCCTCTTTTCCAGTAAAAAGGGTCTCCGGTTCTCTACACTCACCATATGAAACACAGCAGCATTAAGCTGCTATTTTACGCTGGTATTCTGTGAGAGCGTGGTTCTTCCCCGGTCGAGCCGACCCATTCGTGCTACAACTATACTACTGATATAGCTGCAGCATGGCTCTACCACGTACAAGATATATATATATATATATATGAAAAATATAGTAGAATTGAGAACCTCCTCTTTTCTGCTAAAAATAAAATACCTAATACTTATACACTAATATCTAAACAAAGTAGCGACCTTTCAATAATATTCCTAGTTTTTATGTGTGCTTCATTATAGCGCTGTTCAGCTTCAGTAACAGGATTTATAAGAGGTGTTAATAAATATGGCCTGTTTGGGTAAGCACTGTCACCAAGCATCCAGCGGTTACCAAACAGACCTGCATCACATTGGGCTGTAAATAAAGACATATTTAATTAAGTACATTATGATAACATTGAAATATAACAAAAGCAAATAAATCTATTAAACCAGTCAGAAACCTCTGAGAATTGAGCTGTTAAATATTGTGGCATCATGTGTCGAGCCTGACCAACGAGCAATCACATTCATGAATTTCAAATCAGCATCACAGATTGCTTGGACATTTAAGGAAAAGTAACCTTTACGATTCCTAAATTCTTCACCAATTACATGACCCAGAACAAATCATAGTGTATCTTTTTATATAGAATAAGTGTCAAACAAACAAGTTCACCTGATGGTAAGAAAATACTGTTGTCCAAAGTAGTATAAATGCATTGTCATACCTGAGGATTAAGGTAAAATGCCTTATTATCACATTTTACACAGCATATTTAATACTAGTATTCTGTTTCTGCGAGTGTATTTCTTCCCCTTTTGAGCCAACCTTCCTAACACATATGTAGAATAGTGTATGTTCTATTTATATATGATATTTATGAAGAGAAAATATACAATTTTAGTCTGTATAATATTAGGAAATACTCAAACGGCGATTGGATTCGTATATGAGTGCAATCAATTGCAGCAAGAACTCTAGGAAATCCTGCAATATGGTAGAATTTTTCAGCACTTTGTTGGTGTACTACAATGTATTCATCATACAAGTTGGCAATTGCTGATGATATATCACGAACTATTCTGCCTGCTGTGGATATAGATACTCCAACAAAGTCCGCTACAGATATTAGCATCGTGCCTAACGCATAAAATCGTAATGTTAATAAAAGTTGAAGACCGAGTGTGGCAGCATCGTTTCCGGGACACCTGAGATTTTGAGTGAGATTGAGAGGTTCTATGGGCAGCCCGTGTAGTGGCGGGTAAGAAAGCCCGTGTAGTGGCGGGTAAGAATACCCACTACCCCATATCTTCCCGTGGGTGTCGTAAGAGGCGACAAAGGGAAACTGATACAGAAGATGGGCAGCAGCATCTTTCTGATAAAAGCCAAAAACAATAAAAAACTGCGGTTGCCAACCCGCTCGCCAAGCGTGGCAACTATGGCAATATACCCCCCATGAGCGACGACACAAATAAACGGCCCCCAGTCCCCGGCGGCCCCGCTATTCCTGGCTACGGTGGCGACCATGGTAACGGCGGGGCAGGGGGTGCTAAGAATCTCCGGTGGAGATTCGGTTGCCACCTACGACGACTCGACCTGGCAACATATAACGCACGCACCCTGAGGACTGACGAGAAGATCCTGGAGCTGGAAGAAGAGATAGATAAGTTACGCTGGAATATAATAGGACTATCCGAGGTCCGAAGAGAGGGGGAGGACACGGTAATCCTCGATTCCGGCAACTTATTCTATCACCGGGAGGGCGACCATCTGTCTCAAGGAGGTGTCGGATTTATCGTCCACAAGTCTCTCGTTAACAACGTTGTTAAGATCGGGAGTGTGTCGACGAGGGTTGCGTACCTTATACTCAGAATCACCACGCTGAAGGTCATACAGTTTTACGCACCAACCTCGGCACACCCCGATGAGGAGGTGGAGGAAATGTATGAGGATATCTCTAGAGCCATGCATTCCTCCAAAACCCACTATACGGTGTTAATGGGAGACTTCAACGCAAAACTAGGCACAAGAGAGAGCGGTGAGCTGAAAGTAGGGAAATTCGGAATAGGGCAACGGAACCCAAGGGGCCAGCAGCTGGCCGACTTTATGGAGAAAGGGGAACTCTTTATGATGAACTCTTTCTTCCAAAAGCGGCCCCACAGAAAGTGGACCTGGTCGAGCCCCGACGGTTCGACAAAAAATGAGATTGACTTCATTATGACGACCAGACGACAACTGTTCAGTGATGTCTCAGTGATCGCAAGGGTGAAAACTGGCAGCGACCACCGAATGGTGAGAGGCACACTGAACCTAAACGTTAAGTTGGAGAGGCCACGTCTAATGAAGTCAAAGCCCCGTCCCCCTCGTGCTCTAATCCAAAGTCCCGAAAACTTTCAGCTCGAATTACAAAATCGTTTTCAGTGCCTAGAAGTTTGCAATGAAGTGGACGATATGAATGACAAGCTTGTGGAAACTGTCCATGCGGTCGGAGCTAAGTTCTGTAAGACCCGTCGCAGAAGAACACAAAAACTCTCCGATCACACTCTTAATCTCATGGTTGTTAGACGGGAGATGAAGCTGCAGTCTTCAGCAGATTTGACAGTATACAGGCAACTGAACAGACAGATCTCCAAATGCATGCGGCGGGACTTGCGCAACTTCAATACAGCTCGTATTGAAGAAGCGATCGAGCGGAACCAGGGCTCCAAAGTCTTTGCCAGAGATCTGTCTGCCAGAAAGAGCCAACTGTCGAAGCTGAAGACCGATTGTGGCAGCATCGTTTCCGGGACACCTGAGATTTTGAGTGAGATTGAGAGGTTCTATGGACAGCTGTACACATTATCGTTGGAGCCACACGCAAGTGTGAGTAACGATCCAAGAGCAAGTCTTATCCGACACTATTCCGATGATATCCCGGACGTCAGTCTGAGCGAGATTAGAATGGCTCTCCAGCACCTTAAAAACGGCAAGGCCCCAGGCGAGGATGGAATTACAGCGGAGCTTCTGAAAGCGGGTGGAAAACCGGTACTTGAAGTCCTTCAGAAGCTCTTTAATTCCGTCCTCCATGGTGGCATTACACCGGAGGCGTGGAGCAGAAGTGCGGTGGTCTTGTTCTTCAAGAAAGGCGACAACGCTCTTGAAGAACTACAGACCGATTTCCTTCTGAGCCGCGTCTACGTGCTCTTTTCGAGAGTCATTACGAATCGTCTCGCATGCAGACTCGACGACTTCCAGCCTCCCGAACAAGCCGGTTTCCGAAAAGGCTTTAGCACCGTAGACCACATACATACCCTTCGGCAAATTGTACAGAAGACCGACGAGTACAATCTGCCACTTTGCCTTGCGTATGTGGACTATGAGAAAGCCTTTGATTCCGTCGAAATCTGGTCGGTGCTGCAGTCCCTTCAGCGGTGCCAAGTGGACTGTCGGTATATCGAGGTGCTGAAGTGTTTGTACAGTAGGGCTACGATGGCTATCCGAGTACAGAACCAGAGTACGAAACCTATCCAACTGCAGAGAGGTGTAAGACAGGGTGACGTAATATCCCCGAAACTCTTCACCGCTGCATTGGAAGACGTTTTCAAGCTACTGGACTGGAAAGGATACGGTATTAACATCAATGGCGAGTACATCACTCACCTTCGATTTGCCGACGATATAGTCCTTATGGCAGAATCGCTGGAGGACCTAAGCACTATGCTCAATGACCTCAATAGTGTCTCCCAACGGATAGGTCTCAAGATGAACATGGACAAAACAAAAATCATGTTTAATGTCCATGTCACATCTATGCCGGTAGTTGTTGGGAGCACTAAGCTCGAAGTTGTTGACGAATATGTTTACCTGGGACAAATAGTCCGACTAGGTAAGTCCAACTAAATAAATAAATAAATAAAAAAAAAAAAAAACTTCGACCGAGAGGTCAATCGACGGATTCAACTCGGCTGGGCAGCGTTCGGGAGATTACGACCCATCTTCTCGTCAGGCATACCTCAAAACCTCAAAACTAAGTTGTACAACCAGTGCGTGTTGCCAGTGATGACATACGGAACTGAGACGTGGTCCTTCACTGCTGGCCGTATGAGGAAGCTCAAGGTCGCTCAGCGAGCTATGGAGTGGGCTATGCTCGGGGTTTCTCTGCGTGATAAACTTAGAAATGAGGATATCCGCAGTAGAACCAGAGTAACCGACATAGCCCAAAGGATTAGTAAGCTGAAGTGGCAATGGGCCGGCCATATAGCTCGAAGAACCGACAACCGATGGGGAAGAAAGGTTCTCGAGTGGCAGCCTCGTACCGGCAGGCGAAGTGTAGGGCGTCCCCCCACTAGATGGAGTGACGACCTGGTAAGACATGCAGGAAGTCAATGGATGCAGGTGGCTCGGGACCGTGCTTTGTGGCATTCCGTGGGGGAGGCCTATGTTCAGCAGTGGACTTGTGAAGGACTGTAATGATGATGGGCAGCTATACATGTCATCATTGGAGCCACACGAAAGTGTGAGTAACAATCCAAGAGCGATTCATATCCGACACTATTCCGATGATATCCCGGACGTCAGTCTGAGCGAGATTAGATTAGTCCAGCACCTTAAAAACGGCAAGGCCCCATGTGAGGATGGAATTACAGCGAAGCTTCTGAAAGCGGGTGGAAAACCGGTACTTGAAGTCCTTCAGAAGCTCTTTAATTCCGTCCTCCGTGGTGGCACTACTCCGGAGGCGTGGAGCAGAAGTGCGGTGGTCTTGTTCTTCAAGAAAGGCGACAACGCTCTCTTGAAAAACCACAGACCGATTTCCCTTCTGAGCCGCGTCTACGTGCTGTTTTCGAGAGTCATTACGAATCGTCTCGCACGCAGACTCAACAACTTCCAGCCTCCCGAACAAGCCGGTTTCCAAAGAGGCTTTAGTACCATGGACCACATACACACCCTTCGACAAATTGTACAGAAGACGGAAGAGTACAATCTGCCACTTTGCCTTGCGTATGTGGACTATGAGAAAGCCTTTGATTCCGTCGAAATTTGGGCGGTGCTACAGTCCCTTCAGCGGTGCCAAGTTGACTATCGGTATATCGAAGTGCTGAAGTGTTTGTACAGTAGGGCTACGATGGCTATCCGAGTACAGAACCAGAGTACGAAACCTATCCAATTGCAGAGAGGTGTAAGTCAGGGTGACGTTATATCCTCGAAACTCTTCACCGCTGCATTGGAAGACGTTTTGAAGCTACTGGACTGGAAATAGTCCTTATGGCAGAATCGCTGGAGGACTTAAGCACTATGCTCAATGACCTCAATAGTGTCTCCCAACGGATAGGTCTTAAGATGAACATGGACAAAACAAAGATCATGTTTAATGTCCATGTCACACCTATGCCAGTAGTTGTTGGGAGCACTAAGCTCGAAGTTGTTGACGAGTATGTTTACCTGGGAGAAATAGTCCGACTAGGTAAGTCCAACTTCGACCGAGAGGTCAATCGACGGATTCAACTCGGCTGGGCAGCGTTCGAGAAATTACGACACATCTTCTCATCAGGTATACCTCAAAACCTGAAAACTAGATTGTACAACCAGTGCGTGTTGCCAGTGATGACTTTTGGATCTGAGACGTGGTCCTTCACTGCTGGCCATATGAGGACGCTCAAGGTCGCTCAGCGAGCTATAGAGAGGGCTATGCTCGGAGTTTCTCTGCGTGATAAACTTAGAAATGAGGATATCTGCAGTAGAACCAGACTAACCGACATAGCCCAACGGATTAGTAAGCTGAAGTGGCAATGGGCCGGCCATATAGCTCGAAGAACCGACAACCGATGGGGAAAAAAGGTTCTCGAGTGGCAGCCTCGTACCGGTAGGCGAAGTGTATGGCGACCCCCCACTAGATGGAGTGACGACCTAATAAGACATGCAGGAAGTCGATGGATGCAGGTGGCTCAGGACCGTGCTTTGTGGCATTCCGTGGGGGAGGCCTATGTTCAGCAGTGGACTTGTGAAGGGCTGTAATGATGATGATGATGATGATGAAGAATAAAAGTTGATGAAGTGGCGAAACCCCATTGTTCCTGAAAATTTAATACCATATAAAGTAAGGTTAAGTACTATCTTTTGAAAATAAATTGCTTTGTTTAATTTAATGTTTTACTTCATCTCCAAAATTATTTACCTTGTGGAGGTTACACGAATAAACAGTAACAATTTCATTAATAGCGATAACCTAAACCTAAAAATGAACTCGGCAAAATCCAGACTGCATGTAGTTTAACCTTCTAATTTTTCGTGAAGAAGCGCGGTGATCGGTGTAAACCAGGGTGATGCAACTTTGTATGAAAGCTGAAAAATCTGCATACAATCATGATTTTGTCAATGTTCGTGTTGGGCTTGTAAAAATAAAGCGAGAAAAAGATATCGCTGTTTCTTTCCTTCGCGTTGCTTCAGATTACCATTTAAAAAATTAGATACATAAATTCATATTATATCGGAAGAAACTAAAAATGTTAATTCTGTGTTAAACTTTTTTTGGTTTGCTCTTTAAAGTATAATTACATACGTATTACTCTGAGATTTGGACAATTAATTTACCTATGCAGAATTCTATCAAAAGAAGCCATGAATTAATAGAAGAAAAAAAATGACATTTGTTTGTCAACGTCTTTCATATTGAAAATATTTTCTGAAATTAATTCAAATTTATTTCATAGGATTAGATTTTAATATTTATTATTGATTTTTGCTTCATATGTAAAGTTGGTAAATGAATTATAATTTGCTAAACAAGGAATATGTTTATTAGTGTTAAGTCGGCATTCGGTTAAGATTAGTACGTCTGTCTCAAAGTCCAATTGTGTCAGCGTTATTTGCAGGTCATCCAGATTACTGTATACACTTCGGATGTTTTGTGTAAGCATTGTTAGATCCGAGTGACATGTTTGAGCATATTGTGGTAGTACTGTTATATCATAATTAATGGACCGTGCACTATTTAAGTTGTCTATTTCTTCCAAATGTTTGATTGTACTATTCATTATAAGATTGTTTAGATATAAATAAAAAGGTTGATCCTATACCGTGGTTGCATGTTCCATAGACGTCAGTCGGCACTCTCAATAAATTCCTTTCAATAAAAACATTAAAATTTGCAATCAATACAATTAAAACAAGCGAGTAAGTATAATATTTGGCACGAATAATTTCTGTGAGTATGTGTATGTTTGTGTTTGCAAGGATACATATTAAATAAAAAATAGAACCAAAGATTGTATTAAAATCAAGTAAGTCTAGTCATGCTCCCTGTAGAAGATGGTGTACTTGAGATTCGTTCATGATGAGTATTATTCATTTTTCATATTTTCTGACATATACTTTTCCAAAGCTAGTCCAACAGAATTTATAAGCTTTTGTCTTGGCTAAGTCTCTTGCTAAGAAGAATAAGCGGGATCCCTTAGCAGTAAGCTGCTCTGAGATAAATATGGGAGTGCTTTCACTTGTAGTAAAGCCCAGATGTTTGCCACATAGCTTTTCTTTGCGTTTGACATTATGTGATTTGCACATTTTCAGGAAATCATTTTTCAAGAGCGTTGATGAAGTTTCTACTATTATTGGAGTATTCCTTACATCATTTCTCGAGCTTTTTAGCCTGTAGATGTCTTTTATATCTGATTTCAAAATAGTACAGCCAATGTTTTTGGAGAGGGTAGTTACCATATTTATTAAGCTATCCTTAGTTTCGTCTTTGATTTTAGGGACATTTTTAATTTACACTATACCAAAACTTCAATTCTTTTAGAGCATTTCTGTGGCTCCATTTTAAAAATTTTAGCACTTGATAGTTATATCTTACACTTACATAAAGGTGTCTCGCGCATATTACGAGAAATAGTATAACCAGTACTCACATATATTTTACTATTTTCTCTTGCTATTTATTTTTCATCCTTATAAACGAACCAACATTCTTAAAGAACCAAAAAAAAAACATAACCACGATTATGCATATGTTGATCTAGCCGATTACATATAGTTAAGCTAATATTTTCCTGTTCCAAACATATTTAAACACAACCTTAGTGTCATCACATCTATCAATACTACCATTCTAATATATTGCGTCATACAGTTTCCTTTCCACAATACAACAACCCTTTTTAGTCTATCTTTTCCTTTTACTCCTTTGTGCAAACAGTTTATTCTTTTAAGGCACTTAAACAACAATATTTTACAAGCTTTTTTTTTATAACATAAACTATGTTTTTAATCAATAAATCAGAATAAATAATATTAAAAAAAGGCGAAATTGGATCAATGATATCCAATTTCGCCTTTTTTTAAAATTATTTATTCTGTGGTGACGCCGAAACCATGTTCAATTTCTTGACACGCACGTATATCTACGTCTTTTCTTTACTCAATACCTACACAATACCCTAGATGATATATATTAGTATATCTCAATACTTTATTACAGATTAATAGATCTGTAGCAAGCTATACTTTATGGCGTACCATATAGTTGTTACATTTAGATCTTAAAAATACTCTAAGAATACATGAGTCTATGGACCTTGTTGGACAAAAAAGGGCGTAACACGATATACATAAAACAGGGTTTAACTATAATCTTCTTAATTTTTATATAAACCTTCATATATTCTATTGGTTTTTATATAAAAATAAATCAAAAAAATTATACTGGTAGAGCCACGCTGCAGCTATATTATGGTTGTAGCACGAATGGGTCAGCTCGACCGGGGAAGGACCACACTCTCACAGAATGCCATTGTGAAATAGCAGCTTAATGCTCCTGTTTTTTGTATGGTGAGTGTACAGAACCGGAGTAGACACGTGTCAGTTGTGAATGATTCGTTCATTTGACCCGGGTCGCATCAACGTATTGATGATTGCAATAACTTTTTTGTATGTTTCGGATCAAACGATATACAGAACTTACAACCAAAGGGTATGATATATAGTAATGGCCGACGACCGACATTATCGAGCGGGTCTCACAGATCACAGAGTACTGAATGACCCGGTTCGTAAGACGAATCAATACTCGAATGATCGGGTCACTAGAAATGAATGAATGACACATGTCTAAACTGGAGACCCTTTTTACTGGAAACGAGACATTCCATTAGTCCTCAGGGGTGATAACGCATCTGCATTTCGATTCTTAATTGAGGATAAATATACAATTCTATGGGCCACAACATCCACTTATCATTAGGTGTACTGTATGCTCGTTTGTCACCCTTATTCTATAAAAAAAAAACTAAATAATCATAAAAACAATGTCACTATTTATTTTGCATTTAAAATATGTATTGCATAGTCATCGCTTATCACATTAATTGTATTTCATTTATTTACATTAATATTTATCATTTGTATTTAATTACATATAAATTATTTTATTTTATTACACTAATACCTTCTCTTTCTCTGGACGCACACATCATATTGATTTAGTTTTAGCTTTTTTTTCGGCATCACTTGAAATTCAGCTCTCCGTCTACCTTTCATTGTTGGTCTGAGTTCTAAGTAAAACATATGTTTTTTTTGTGAACAGAATTGAGACTATTGACCGTCATTAATAACGAGGGTAGCGTTGGATTTCTGATCTGGTGTTTCTACGGGGCTGACGATGGTGACCGGCATGCGGATACACAACACCGGCTCTTCGTTGTGGTCCACGACGCGGAACTCGATGGTTACCGCTGTGCCCTGGAAAACATTTTTGGCTTTAAGTTACAGCAGATATACGCCATACTGCTGGGCACACGGCACACGCCTCCTCTGTTTGTCACTAGGTAGCATGACTGTTTTTCTGCCTAGGAGCCCGTCAGTAGGTACAAAACTTCTACCTTTTACTGTAGCATTATGCTGAGTAAGTGGCCTTTTTGAAAGAAGGTAAGAAATATCTTTACTTGAAGCTACTTTATAAATAATGGCACCACATAGATACAATGGGATGAGTTGGGGGGATGAGTCGCTCGCGTCCGTAGGCTTCGACCACCTAACCCTAGGCCCACCCTACACGTGTCCCCCGGGTGGTTCTAAACGAGCGACAAAGCCGAAAGGATAGACTCGGCTCCTCGCCGTATGGTAGCGGCGTAAAATCTACCACCCCCTTAGATCGCACCATGAGCCAACACAGTAAAGAAATGGCCCCGAGTTCCCGGCGCCCCTTTAATGGGGCAGGGTGAAGAATCTCCGGAGTAAAACCGGCGACGAGGTTCACCACCCGTCACGTTCTGTTCCCGGAGGGCGAAAAGTGGATTGCGGAGGCCCGTCTGGCTACGCTGAATGTATGTGGAGCAATGAATGATAAGATGGATGAAATATGCGAAATGATGAATGATAGAGGAATAGATGTGTTATGTGTAAATGAGACGAAACGAAAGGAAAGGATGCCACTGCACATGGCATGTATACCGCTTACTGGTCTGGTGTAGACGAGACCGAGCGGGCATGCCAGGAGTCGGTGTCATCCTTTCAGAAAGAATGGGTCAATGTGAAAGAGTATGAATGTGTAAGCCCAAGGCTGCTGTGGATACGAATGAAAGTGGGCTTAAAGAAGTTGTTTGTGCTAGGGGTGTACGCCCCAGACATGTCTAAGCCCACTTATATCCGAGAGCAGTTTTGGGACATGGTAAGGATGGTGTTGATGAAATGTAAGGGAAATGAAAATATCATTATGTTAGGAGATTTTAATGGAAGGGTTGGGGTGAAGAGGTCTGGTTATGAAAGGATATTAGGAATGTTTGGCGATGAAAGTGTAAATGAGAATGGTGAAGACCTCCTCGCCGTATGTGAGGAAAAGAATCATATTGTGACGAATACTTTCTTTCGCCATAAGAGGATTCACATGTATACATGGGAAAGAGGTAATGATAGAAGCATGATAGATTTCATAATTGTGGATGAAAGAATGCGGAGCGCAGTGGTAGATACAAGAGTTTACCGGGGATCCAACGTAGGGACGGATCATTACTTGGTCTTATGCCGAATTAATGGTCTATTCAGGCGTTGGCGGCATCGGACACCTGTGTCTACCACTGCGTTACAGCGTATAAGAACAGAGAGGTTACAAGATGAAGGTGTGAAAGAGAAGTATAAATGTAGACTGAGGGAGAATATAAATGGTTTGAATGAAATATGTATGAATGATTTAGACCTGAAGACTGTATGGAATAATGTTAAGAAAGTTTTGGTGGATGCAGCCACCGAAGTATGTGGTAAGTAAGAGAACGAATGAAAGGAAAAATAATACGTGGTGGTGGGATGATGAGATTCGGATGGAAGTTGAAGCAAAGAAGAGAGCATGGCTAGATTTACTGGCAACCAAAGCTGGTAATTCTGGCGGTATGAATGATGAGATTGAAAGAAAAGGGCAGACTTTAGACTTATAAATAAGAGAGTAAAAGAAGTAGTTGAAAGGAAAAGCAAGAAAGAACGGATAAGAATGATAGAAGGATATCTGATAACTTCCAGGCAAATATTAAAATGTTCTGGAAACTCGTAAGAACTGCTAGGGAAATTCAAAACAGCCTAGAATGAATGCTATACGAGACGAGAATGGCTGTATGCTGAATGATGAAGTTTCGAATTTAAAGAGATGGAAGGAATACTTTGAAAGCGTGTTTATGAGTGAAGGGTCGTCTGACTTAAGTGAAAAGAAATCTGAAAGAAGTGGAGAGGTAGGGAGATAAGTGTAGATGAAATAATAAAAGCAATGAAAGGTAATGAAAGCAGGTAAGGCAGCCGGATATGATAGAGTATCACTGAAATGCTAAGGGCTGGAAAGGAGTGGTGGCAGGCATGCTGTACACCTTGTTTAATTTATGTTGGGAACTGAAGCGGGTACCGGAAGACTGGTGCAAAGCCGTTATAGTCCCAATATATAAAGGAAAAGGGTCACAGCAGGACTGTAAAAACTACCGTGGTATCAGCTTGCTTAGCATTGTGGGTAAACTGTATGCTAAGGTGTTAATTGAAAGAGTTATGGAAGAAACTGATGGAAAAATTTGGGATGTGCAAGCTGGATTTAGAAAGGGGAATGGGGTGTACGGATCAAGTATTTTCCATGCGCATGATTGCGGAGAAGTTTTTGGCCAAAAACCAGAAAGTTTTTTGTGCTTTCATGGACTTGGAAAAGGCTTATGACTTATGAGTGGACAGGAATGTGTTATGGCAAACACTTAACTCATTTGGTTTGAGCGCTGGTTTGATACAGGCATTGAAGTCTCTTTATAGGGACTCTAGTGCTTGTGTCAGGATCAACGGGGTCTACTCGGACTGGTTTGGCATCCAAAAAGGTGTCAGACAGAGCTGTGTAGCTTCCCCCTGGCTGTTTAACCTATTTATGGACAGTTGTTTGCAAACTTTGAAAGTTGAAGAATGTGGGTTGAGAATGGGTGAGTTAACCGTCAAATGCCTTTTGTACGCCGATGATCAAGTCATATTTGCATCGTCGGCGGCCGAGTTGCAAATGATGGTTACTTTAATGAACCGATCATTAAAAGAAAGAGGTATGAAAGTGAACGCAAGTAAGACGAAAGTGATGGTTTTTGAAAGAGAAGAAAGTAAAACGTTATGTGAAATAAGAATAGAAGGGGAGTTGATTGAGCAAGTGGATGAGTTTGTATATTTGGGATGTTTATTTAGTAGGGATGGTAGATATGATAAGGATATAGGACGACGAGTGAACGCAGGAAATAGAGTGAATGGGGCTCTACGCTATTGTGAAGAGTCAGAATGTGTCAAAAAAGGCACGTTTGGCAATTCACAATGCTGTGTTAGTCCCTACTTTAATGTATGGTAGTGAAAGTTGGGTCTGGCAGAAGAAGCATGAGAGTAGAATAAATGCTGTAGAAATGCGGTCATTAAGGAGTATGCTAGGGCTGAATCTGAATGACAGGGTGAGAAATAGTGTGATAAGAGAAAAGTGTGGTTTGTAAGATGACGTTGTGACCAGGATTAAGAAAGGAATGCTTCGGTGGTTTGGTCATGTAGAAAGAATGAACGAAGAAAGAGTGACAAAGCAAATTTATGCTGCAGAAGTGAACGGCAGAGTCGGAAAGGGACGCCCTAGACGAAGGTTTATCGACCAAATTGGCGATATATTGAAAATGGGCCAGATTAGGAGTACCCTTAACCGACGAGCGTGTATGCGTAGATATATGGATGAGGTGTGCCAGGATCGTGCCAAGTGGAAGTCCGTAGTCTCTGCCTACCCCTCTGGGTGACAGGCGTGAGTGTTTATGTATGTATTATGTATAGATACAATTATATTAATTCAACATTGATGCAGCAACAAATAGGTACCCGACTCAGCATTGTGCCGCGGTGTAATAACCACAGCGCTGATATTCTGCCGGTGCTCTTTTCTAGAACTCACGAGTAGTCGCCAAAATTTTCCATTTTTTTCTTCTTCTTTTAGTATTTTAGTCAGTAAAATTAATGTTTCATAAAAGCAAAGTTGCAGCAATAAATAAATAAATAAAAAATGTTCTTACTTTCTTTTTTCTTTTTTCTGTCTTTCTTTCTTATTATTCTTTTTATTGAAGGGTATAGAGAACCAGTATAATAACAGTACACAGTAACAGACACATAGTGGGGAGGTCTCGCCAAAGTTGACGGCTCCATGACGCAGTGGCTTGGCATTAAGAAGCCACGGGTTCGAATCCCTCACAGAATAAGTATTTGTATGGCCTACAAGTAATTGTTACGGGTCTGGATGTTTCTCCTTGTGCAATTTATGTTTGTAAACTGCTTCTATGATGCAGCAGAAAATCCTAGAATGGGGATTACGTTTTAAAAAATAAAAAATAAAGTCGCCACGCTTAGCAGGTAGGCTCGAGCTAACTTTTTTACTGAACTGCCACCCCTTAAATTTAATGACCGAAGCAATAGCCTCATTCCCCCTCCCCCTGTTACGCCACTGTTTACTAGAAAACGCCGTGACGTAGCATTAAAAGAAGCTCTTTTAATGCTACGTCAGCTCAAATGGTGTGGGCATGTGCTCGCATGGATGACCGACGTTTACCTAAAGCTGTTTTCTACTCAGAGATGGCGGAAGGCAAACAAAAGCATGGTGGTCAGCATTTGCGATATAAGGATGTGTTATCGACCCCACTAGATGGAGTGACGACCTGGTAAGACATGCAGGAAGTCGATGGATGCAGGTAGCTCAGGACCGTGCTTTGTGGCATTCCTTGGGGGAGGCCTATGTTCAGCAGTGGACTTGTGAAGGGCTGTAATGATGATGATGATGATGATCGACCCCACGTGCTGGGAGGAGCTTGCAACAGAAAGGTCATCTTGGCGGTCGACCATCTTCAAAAGCATAAAATCATTTGAAGAAAGCCGCCTCAAGACTTTAGACGCAAAATGTCAACTGCGCAATGAAAGACCTAGGCCCTCCTACACATACACCTAAAACTCAGCTGGACACTACTGCCACGCATGTTAAAGAGCTTCTAAGACCAAGTTTAGCCTAGCAAGCCATATCAGAGCTCATGATAGGAAAATATCATAATTTCTAGGGTCGCCGTCATCGAAATCAATGAGGAGGACTATATACCAGAAAATGCCAATTGGCATTTACTAGTCTGTGGTGTTAGAGCTTGGTATATTTATATGGATCTGCCGATAGTTAGAGCCGTCTGATTGTTATGATGATAGAACGACGTAAAAATTATTTTGCTAAGATCCACATGAAAAATAAAAAGTTATTTCACGTGATGATTTGGGGTAGTGGATATTCTTACATGTTTACTTACCACAGGGAAGAAAGATTCAATGTACATCCTAAGAGTGTAAGTGACGACTTCATCCTGCAGAACCGGACAGTAGGTGTTGGTTAGGAAGTTGCAAGTGATGGCGTTCGTGCCCAGGTCGTAGGGAACAGGAACCTCGAAGATACCGAAGCCCAAATAAGCCGTGGCCAAAGTTGTCATAGAGGGCATTACGCGTGCTAAAAATTAAATAATTTTTTTATTAGACTTGTAATAGATAGAATATTCGGCCAAACGCTGAACATCGAATATACTGCTTCCTGGCCGAATAGCCGAATATTAGGCAAAAGTATTCGACCGCGAAGGAAGTAGTGTTTATTCAGAGCGTCTTTTCTCTGAATCTGGGATTGTCTACGAGAAGAAAAGGAGTAAACTAAGCCATAATAATTAGTATTTTTGCTCCATAATCTTCAACTTTTAAATTTAAAGTGCATAAACATTTAACTGGCAGCTTTTGTTGTTATGTTTTACAATACGGAAGTTGATTATGTACCTGTTAACACTTTAATGATTACAAGAAAAATACGTTATTATAAAATAGATCAATATTTTCACTTGATCAATTATCTGTCTAGAACAAAAATTCATACTTAAGTATTTGGTATTCGGCCGAATAGGAGAAAAGTAGTCGAATAAGCTTAATACCGAACAATAGCCGAGTATCCGTTGCAAGTATAATTTTTATACGTTTTTGTAGCGATGAATTAGCGTTATGCCTGTGATCCCCAAGGTACAGTCCAATGAACAGCAAACAAATCTGACCGCGTATGACCAAAAAAAAAACTGTTACGAAAATAAAAATCGGTCATTTGCATGCTCTACAAAATTAGTGTTCCGTGCGAATAGACCTCCGCCTGCCTCTTATCTGTATATTATTTTTCGAATAATTCTATGTTCGATTGTTAATAGCAATTGGAGACAGCAATTAAAGGATAGTACCTACCTACTTTGTGACTTTTCCTGAATATCTTTTTAAAATAAAAGCTTAAGATAAACGAATTTTTTATAAAAGTCAGTGCTTGACTTATGTCCACAGAACACTATTACTCCTAGCGGAGCTTTTATCCCACCAAAAGTAAGTGTTTATGCAGGCGAAGATGGTAAAGCGCACTGGCTTGCCTTGTAGACGCCCAGATTGTAATCGGAAGGGAACATTAACGGACGCTGGCAAATTATTCCACCCCATTGCTGTACGTAATACGAACAGAACAGAATAGAATAGAATATAATTTTTTTTATTCAAGATTACAAGTAATTCTTATCGAAAGTATTTTTTTTTACCACGACTCGCACCAAATGAAACTAATTTTACGGATTTTTTCGTTTTGTTTTGGATAATTTTAACTTTTTAATCCATGGTCACAGGGGGACTGAGGTGTTTGCCGGTCTTCAGCTTTTTAATATTAATATTTGGTCCGATCTACGCAGAACGAGCTTACAGTATCTTGAAGTCGTATGTAGTATTATTTTTAGCTGGTTCCCGGCGCGTTGCTGCTGCAGAAGAAATAATTGTGGAAATATCGTTATATTGTTTAATAATACATTTATTGAAGTTGAATGATATATATAACTTACAAATAAATTTGTCGGTATGGTATGCGCGCCACCTACTGTAAGTTAATTGTACTATGCCTATAACCTTCGCCGCGCTAGCACTTCTTATTAGTTTGTGCCTTCGCCCAAGTGTAAGCAATAAGTTGTCAAAGTTTTACCGCAATCTGATGAACGATATGGAGGCGCATAAAATACGAACAAACAAACATTAATTCTTAGGTAGGTAGAATGATTTTTAATTTCAATAATCTCGCGAAAACATGAGAAATCATTACGTCTTGTGTCTATGACATTGCTTCTCGTAGCCCAGTCTGGGTATTTTACGTCTGGCGTAAATGAAATATAGCACCATCTATATTGGCAGCAATGAGATCTTTACAGCATTACATCTCGCGTAAACGAATGGTATAGCGCCATCTATGGCCACCGATGAGATATTTTCTGGCCTTTGCCAAATTCACTTCTTACGACAACCCATAAGAAACTGAGCGATGGATTATTTTACGCTGCCACTAGCAAGAATAGTTTACTTACATGATTTAAAAACTAAGTTAATGACCGCATCTTGCAGCTGCGGCAGCTGGCACGGTGGAGTGATGCAACCCTCGACGTACGTGTTGAGAGGTAGGTCACCAGGGTGGTTCCTGCCTGAAAAAAATTTAAGAGGTTCTCGGGTTTATGATTGTCAGACTAAATCAACCATCGAGCCGCCCAATTTTTTTATAGAATAGGGGTGACAAACGAGCACACAGTCCACCTGATGGCAAGTGACTGCTGTGGCTCATAGACATATATGTATGTACATTTAACTATGATTAAGAATCGAAATGCAGATGCGTTGCCACCCCTGAGGACTAAGATGGAATGCCTCGTTTCCAGTAAAAAGGGTCTACGGATCTCTACACTCACCATACGAAACACAGCAGCATTAAGCTGTTATTTTATACTAGTATTCTGTGAGAGAGTGGTCCTACCCTGGTTGAGCCGGTTCGTGCTACAACCATAATATAGCTGCAGTGTGGTTCTACCACGTAAAAAATTTACAGACGTAATATTGCATTATAATTTTATTGTTTACTAGCTGTGCTCGGCACGGCACGCGTTGCAAATGTCTTTCTTTTAGAAATATACGCGGGCGTTCGCACAACAACTTACCAAAAATTTAATCGTAATCGGATGAATGGCGACATATTTGTGTCGCCAAGTAGCTGAGCTTACATTTCTGTGTTCCAGTATGGAAGGATATAGAATATAGATAGCCAGTATAATTATAGGGCCAGATGTGACAACACATCTGGGGCATTTTTTGTTTGCAGTTGACTGCAGGTGTTCATGTATACGTGGTGGAGCCAAACTGCCGCTATATTATGGTTGTAGCAGGAATGGGTCGGCTTAGCTGGCTTAGGACCATGCTCTCAAAGAATACCAGCTACTGCTGTGTTTCGTATGGTCAGTGGAGAGAACCGAAGACCCTTTTTAATGGAAATGGGGCATTCCATCTTAGTCTTCAGGGGTGACAACTCATTGAATAAAACTATGTTTACGGATTTTATCGCGTTTAATTTACTTATTTTTAATTCCTGACGTTTCGGGTGCTTTACAGCAACCCATGGTCACGGGGGGACTGAGATGTTGGACGTCCCGATCCGGCTACCTTCAGTTTTTGGATATTAATTTTTGGTTCGATCTACGCAGAATGAGCTTACAGTATCTTGAAGTCTTACAGTGGTATGCTTGGGTTTCGATTGAATTTTGTTAATTATAGGATCGCAAGTTCGCAAGCAGATGCTACCATCTGTCTTCTCTATTGAAATTAGGATGTTTTTTTAATTTCAATTGCCCCGCGTATCAACCTTGGTAGGAATCCGTGTTCTTTTTTGAGGATTTGTGGTCTATCAAATCTGATGTAATGATGGGGACGATCTTGAACATGTTCACAGACTGCAGACTTCCCAGAGCGTCGGTGCTTCATGTCAGTTATATGTTCTTTCACGCGGGTTTTAATTGATATTTTTGATTGTCCTATATAAGAGAGACCACATTCGCAATCAAGCTTGTACACTCCTGCATCTTGTAGAGAGATATTACACTTGACGGATGGTAAAGATTAAAAATAAATTATTATGCGACATCATGGAAACGAGGCATACAATCTTAGTCCTCACGGGTGACAACGCATCTGCATTATGATTCGTAATCGAGGACAGATGTAGATGTCTATGGGCCACAGCAACCACTTAAGATCAGGTGGACTGTGTGCTCGTTTATCACCCTTATCCTATAAAAAAAAGGTAACCACCATCTTGTCTATGCCACAAAATGGTGCCAAATCAGTGCTTGCATGCTGTGTTCCGGTCTGAAGGGTATAGAGAGGCACAAGTCCTTCAACAAGTTTTGTAACTACAACTTTATACAAGGAAGGCTACAGATGCGTTGTCACTAAGCACTAAGATGGAATGCCTCACAGCCTGTTACTATACTGGCTCTCTATACCCTTCGGACCGGAACATAGTATTGCAAGCACGCTATTTGGCGGCAAACATAGCTAAGAGTAAGAAGGTGGTACCTACTCAGACGGTCACCTAGGCAGAAAAAGAATCCTGCCATCTAGTACGAACAAGACTTCTAGACAGAAAAGGTGTTCGTTTAAAGGTGTGGTATATATATACGTTACAAGGTTATTTAGCAATAACCGGCCAAATTTGCAGAGAAGGTTCAGAATAAGTAATATAGGCAAATGGTGAAGAAAAATTAATTAATAAAAAATCTCAAACATTCTGTCCTTTTATTTTTTTAAATTCGAAATGCGTAGTAATGCATTATTTTAACTAATTTTACTGCGCCCGCACACATTCCTAAGGGTCGATCGGTAGGCAAAAACGTTGTTGCCAATAAATCACAATCAATTTGGGATAATTTCAAATAAAAGTAGAAACGTTATATAGGTACTCGTATTTTCAAAAACTGCAATAACGGTATATCATTATTTATATATTTGAACTTAAGGTGAAAACGCCAGGGTAGCCCTCGAAATTCAAATTTTCTTACGTTTTTTACAATTTGCAGGTTAGTGTCAGGTTGTATGTTTAACAAAATATGATTCGCAACCGTAGTGAGTGTATTTACAGAATTATAATCATTATAATCATCAATACAACCCTCTAAGTTCGTATAATCCCATTGTATGGCTATTTCCAGAAAAACTCATTCAAAGGGATTATATGAACTTAGAGACACATACTAGTTACGGTCGCGAATCATATTTTGTTAAACATACAACCTGACCCTGACCTGTAAATTCCAAAAAACGTAAGAAAATTTGAATTTCGCGGGCCACTCTGGCGCTTTCAACTTAAGTTTAAAATTTGGCTACTCTTTGAAAAATAACCCTGTATGTCCCACAACCAGAGTGTTGAGTGTTTAATCCGCCACGCTCATCAGTGGTAGAGCCATGCTGCAGCTATATTACTGGTATAGTTGTAGCACTAATGGGTCGGGTCGACCGGGGTAGGACCACGCTCTCACAGAATACCAGCGTAAAATAGCAGCTCAATGTGAGTGCAGAGAACCGGAGACCCTTTTTACTGGAAAAAAGGCATTCCATCTAAGTCCTCACGGGTGACAACGCATCTGCATTTTGATTTTTAATCGAGAATAAATGTAGATGTCTATGGGCCACAGCATCCACTTACCATCAGGTGGACTGAGTGCTTGTTTGTCACCCTTATTCTATTAAAAAAAATATCTTTTTTAAACTGCTCGAAACACGTCCATAAATTTAAATAATTCGTTAACGTAAATTCAAAAAGGCAAAAGTTAAAATGTTATTACAAAATTTTCGCATTTGTTGCTCTTCGCGAGCGCGCCAATTTGAAACGGATGGCGGGAGTTTGCCATTTCGACAGCACGTGACGTGCATAACTTCAATGGTGAATACGGAGCGAAATGTTTGTAACTTGTGAAATTTATGAGTTTAACATAAATATAAATTGTAGTGGCGGGTTAGAATACCCACTACCCCATATCTTCCCGTGGGTGTCGTAAGAGGCGACAGAGGGAAACTGAGGCAGAAGATGGGCAGCAGCATCTTTCTGATAAAAGCAAAAAGCAATAAAACTGCGGTTGCCAACCCGCTCGCCAAGCGTGGCAACTACGGCAATATCCCCAATGAAGAAAGTTACGAAGAAACGGCCCCCAGTCCCGGCGGCCCCGCTATTCCTGGCTACGGTGGCGACCATGGTAACGGCGGGGCAGGGGGTGCTAAGAATCTCCGGTGGAGGTTCGGTTGCCACCTACGACGACTCGACCTGGCAACTTATAACGCACGCACCCTGAGGACTGACGAGAAGATCCTGGAGCTGGAAGAAGAGATAGACAAGTTGCGCTGGAATATTATAGGATTATCCGAGGTCCGAAGAGAGGGGGAGGACACGGTAATCCTCGAATCTGGCAACTTGTTCTATCACCGGGAGGGCGACCATCTGTCCCAAGGAGGTGTCGGATTTATCATCCACAAGTCTCTCGTTAACAACGTTGTAAAAATTGGGAGTGTGTCGACGAGGGTTGCGTACCTTATACTCAGAATCACCAAACGGTATTCGCTGAAGGTCATACAGGTTTACGCACCAACTTCGGCACACCCCAATGAGGAGGTGGAGGAAATGTATGAGGATATCTCTAGAGCCATGCATTCCTCTAAAACCCACTATACGGTGTTAATGGGAGACTTCAACGCAAAGCTAGGCACAAGAGAGAACGGTGAGCTGAAAGTAGGGAAATTCGGATTAGGCAACGGAACCCAGGGCCAGCAGCTGGCCGACTTCATGGAGAAAGAGGACTCTTTATGATGAACTATTTCTTCCAGAAGCGGCCCCACAGGAAGTGGACCTGGTCGAGCCCCGACGGTTCGGCAAAAAATGAGATTGACTTCATTATGACGACTAGACGGCAACTGTTCAGTGATGTCTCAGTGATCGCGAGGGTGAAAACTGGTAGCGATCACCGAATGGTTAGAGGCACACTGAACCTAAACGTTAAGTTGGAGAGGTGTCGTCTAATGAAGTCAACGCTCCGTCCCCTCGTGCTCTAATCCAAAGTCCCGAAACCTTTCAGCTCGAGTTACAAAACCGTTTTCAGTGCCTAGAAGATTGCAATGCAGTGGACGATATGAATGATAAGCTCGTGGAAACTGTCCATGCGGTCGGAGCTAAGTTTTGTAAGACCCGCCGCAGAAGAACACAAAAACTCTCCGATCACACTCTTAATCTCATGGCTGTTAGACGGAAATGAAGCTGCAATCTTCAGTAGATTTGATAGCATACAGGCAACTGAACAGACAGATCTCCAAATGCATGCGGCGGGACTTGCGCAACTTCAATACAGCTCGTATTGAAGAAGCGATCGAGCGGAACCAGGGCTCCAAAGTCTTTGCCAGAGATCTGTCTGCCAGAAAGAGCCAACTGTCGAAGCTGAAGACCGAGTGTGGCAGCGTCGTTTCCGGGACACTTGAGATTTTGAGTGAGATTGAGAGGTTCTATGGGCAGCTGTACACATCATCGTTGGAGCCACACGCAAGTGTGAGTAACGATCCAAGAGCGAGTCTTATCCGACACTATTCCGATGATATCCCGGACGTCAGTCTGAGCGAGATTAGAATGACTCTCCAGCACCTTAAAAACGGCAAGGCCCCAGGCGAGGATGGAATTACAGCGGAGCTTCTGAAAGCGGGTGGAAAACCGGTACTTGAAGTCCTTCAGAAACTCTTTAATTCCGTCCTCCATGGTGGCACTACACCGGAGGCGTGGAGCAGAAGTGCGGTGGTCTTGTTCTTCAAGAAAGGCGACAACGCTCTCTTGAAGAACTACAGACCGATTTCCCTTCTGAGCCGCGTCTACGTGCTGTTTTCGAGTCATTACGAATCGTCTCGCACGCAGACTCGACGACTTCCAGCCTCCCGAACAAGCCGGTTTCCGAAAAGGCTTTAGCACCATAGACCACATACATACCCTTCGGCAAATTGTACAGAAGTCCGAGGGTACAATTTGCCACTATGTCTGGCGTATGTGGACTATGAGAAAGCCTTTGATTCCGTCGAAATGGGCGGTGCTGCAGTCCCTTCAGCGGTGCCAAGTTGACTGTCGGTATATCGAAGTGCTGAAGTGCTTGTACAGTAGGGCCACGATGGCTATCCGAGTACAGAACCAGAGTACAAAACCTATCCAACTGCAGAGAGGTGTAAGACAGGGTGACGTTATATCCCGAAACTCTTCACCGCTGCATTGGAAGACGTTTTCAAGCTTCTGGACTGGAAAGGATACGGCATTAACATCAATGGCGAGTACATCACTCACCTTCGATTTGCCGATGATATAGTCCTTATGGCAGAATCGCTGGAGGACCTAAGCACTATGCTCAATGACCTCAATAGTGCCTCCCAACGGATAGGTCTTAAGATGAACATGGACAAAACAAAGATCATGTTTAATGTCCATGTCACACCTATGCCGGTAGTTGTTGGGAGCACTAAGCTCGAAGTTGTTGACGAATATGTTTACCTGGGACAAATAGTCCGACTAGGTAAGTCCAACTTCGACCGAGAGGTCAATCGACGGATTCAACTCGGCTGGGCAGCGTTCGGGAAATTACGGCACATCTTCTCGTCAGGTATACCTCAAAACTTGAAAACGAGGCTGTACAACCAGTGCGTGTTGCCAGTGATGACCTACGGAACTGAGACGTGGTCCTTCACTGCTGGCCGGATGAGGAAGCTCAAGGTCGCTCAGCGAGCTATGGAGAGGGCTATGCTCGGGGTCTCACTGCGTGATAAACTTAGAAATGAGGATATCCGCAGTAGAACCAGAGTGACTGACATAGCCCAACAGATTAGTAAGCTGAAGTGGCAATGGGCCGGCCATATAGCTCGAAGAACCGACAACCGATGGGGAAAAAAGGTTCTCGAGTGGCGGCCTCGTACCGGCGGACGAAGTGTAGGGCGTCCCCCCACTAGATGGAGTGACGACCTGGTAAGACATGCAGGAAGTCGATGGATGCGGGTGGCTCAGGACCGTGCTTTGTGGCATTCCTTGGGGGAGGCCTATGTTCAGCAGTGGACTTGTGAAGGGCTGTAATGATGATGATGATGATAAATAATTTTGAGCCGTAATACCTCAGTGACATACGCTTTAAATTTCCAAGTACGCGAGTAGCCCAAGTTCGATCACCACCTTCACTGCTGCAATGAGGGTCCCTTTTCTTGGTCACCTGTCCCGGTGAACCCAAACAAAGCTCCGGGACGCAAAATAGTCCCGTTTTCCGAAACCGCGCGAAAATTTAAAACTATGAAATTCGTCAGACACAAACGGTGCGGGAGCGAGACCGCATCGTCGCGAGTATTTTCTATAATGAATAAATTGTGGACGTCTGAAAAAACCACTTACAGGTTACAGTTTTAAGGTGATGTTGATAACAAAGGTCAATATAAAAAAAAAACATGTCAAGAATTTTATTCTTATTTAAAATCAACATCAACTTTATCAAAGCAAATTTGTTCCACTGACAAAATATAAATATAAATAAAAAAATATGTTGCATTTAATAATTACTGTCTGAGGAACTTTACTTTGAAGCTGGTGAACTGGTGATTGATTTTTATTGTTCACAATTTGTTAAAATAAAAATAATTATAATTAATGTGAATACAATTATAGTGAACACTAATTGTATAAAGTTAGTTTTATAAATAAATAACATTAAAAAGTTGTGTTTATTTTTATTGTATACCTGGTACATACTGCTCGTAACTGACGTGTATAAATAAATCCATGCCCCGTTTTCAGTTAAAAAATAAATGGTCAGTTTAGGTATCCAACACTTTTTCTGCGCCAATTGGGAATGAGATGAAATATTTGACAGATTTCAAAGCGGGGTAGTTAATTTGTTAGGAAAATGTAGGGGTTAACGTTTATTTCTGTAATATTAGTTATATTTTATACTAATTAGATTAGAAATAAATAAATCAAACTACGAATATTCCTAAAAATAGAACATTTAATAAAGAGTAAAAATGTGCAAAAAATTAAAGAGCAAACTAAAACCAAATAAATGTGCAAAAAAAATGTTGTAAGAAACGACTATGGGAAATGCCATAAAGGTTTAATAGCTTCCAATAGATGGCGCTATAACCATATCGATTAAGCCAGGTGTAAAATGTCCTGACCGGTGGCGGGGTGCAGTGTCAAGAGTGCAAAACCTTTGAACAGAATAGGATAGTATAGAATAGAAGAGAACGGTACGGGATGGTACGGAGCAGGACGGAACGGGATGAGACGAGACGAGACGGGACGGGAGGGGATTGGACTGGACGGGACGGGGCGAGACGGGGCAGGGCAGGACAGAACAGGACAAAACAGAATAGAATAGATTACAAGAATAGGTACTTATTGAAAGTCATTTAACCTTTACCACTTGTTCGGAAAATACTTTTGACACACCAGCAAGAAACCCAGCGGGACTTTTAAAAATATTATTTTAAAAAGTTTAGATTAATTAACACTGTCTGTTTAGCAAATTTTTAACTGCGATCCGCTTACCAACCGTGGGTAGTGGTTATTTTACACCGCCACTACGAGATAAACGCAGAAAGACTTTTAATCATCAGTAAACAACACACATAAACAGAACATTTGCTCTGAGTGATTTTCAAATATGAAAGTTACATAGTACAGCTAAAAACGTAAATATATTGTGACACTTTATTAATGAAGTGTAAAGCAAATATATTCCCGCCATTTATACCGCGCGTCGATCGATGGAACGTTTACAGATAAAATAAAAATTATGAAATGTAAAAAAAGTATTTTCAAAACATTCAATTTTAAAACAAGATATGTAATTGACAAAATATAATTTAAAACAACATGTGACATTCATCAATAAGCCGATCATACCATGATGTGGTGACCTTTTTGGTCGTGTTACCATTACAGTCTATTAAAGTCCTCTGCTGAACATAGGCCTCCCCCATAGATTGCCTCATAGGCGGGATATTTAGCATAGTTGCCACGCTTGGCAACGGCAGTTTTTAATTTTTAGTCGTTATTTGGAAGACGCTACTGCCCATCTCCTGATTTATTTCCATCTGTTGCCTCTTACGATACCTACGGAATGATATGGGCTAGTGGATATTCTTACTTTATATTCTTTATATTTGACAAATCGTATGATCGTGTAGTTTTTTTAACAAACTTTCCGATCAAATCAGGCGCAGGACCAACGGCTTTACGTGCCCTCCGAGGCACGGGGGCGAGACACCACCAACTTCCTGGCTCCGGGCAGTTACTGAGAATTTTTTGATGTAAAAGCTCAATAACTGATTTTTTTGGCTCGACACGGGATTCGAACCCGGGCCCTCATGTTCAGCAGTCGCACTACTACAACCACTAGACCTACGAGGCAGTTATTTATTACACATTTATATACATTTATATACACATTATACACAATTATATATTAATTTTGCGTTTTCTTTAATTGTGCATTATGGGTGAAATTCGCTTGAGACCCTATCGCGTGTGACGTGTGAGAGGACCGGTCTTCCGTCCCTGTCTCTGCTCCATCGGATGTTTTCGACGGTCTTCGACATAGACATCGTGCGAAGCAGAAGCGACGAATGTGCATACTTTTCATACACACCTTTAGCGTCTGCTCCATACTCCTCGCTTGGATTTGCTACCTACCTCCTTTCTCGCTACACCCGATAATATGAGCTTACAAAAGAGTCCAACCAAAACCAACTCACAACCGGATTTATCGAAGATAAGCGATGGTGACTTCCTAAATATAACTGCAAGAAAGAGAAAAACGCCCGACTGTCACTGCAACCAACAGCAACTCATGGATGATTTTTGTAATAGAATGATGACCACGCTCACAGCAAAGCTGGATTTTCAAAACAATACCATAAAGGGTGTTTTGAATGGCATTCGCGAGGACATCAATTCATTTAAGAAAGAGATTTGTGATGTAAACTCTTCAATAAAAAAATTGGCTGACGAACAAGCTATTGTGAAAAAAGATGTTTGCGAGTTGAGTTCTGCAACAGGTTTAATTACCCAGCGTGTTGATCTAGTTTCAAGCGAGATTGCTGAGCTGCGATCCATAACAACTAATCTTACTGACCAGCTGAAAGCGAAGGAGCAGCTTGGGAGGATTAATAACGTGGAAATTTCTGGGATACCACTTTTGAAAAGCGAAAATTTAAATAATATTCTATATAACATCGCTACAAAGGTCGGTTTTACGTTATTGCCAACAGATATTGATTACATTCACCGTATCCGACGTTTTAACTCGACAAGGGACGAAATCCCTACCAAACACGATGGCAGTACCTCTCTAGACTCATCTTCCATACCGAACATCATCATCAGATTCTCACAAAGATATCGCAAGAACGAATTTTTGGCTGCCGTGCGCGCGCGTCGTGGATTAACAACTGCTGACGCGGGCCTAAACGGGCCCACCAGTCCCATCTACGTCAATGACCACCTCGCGCCGCACAACAAACAATTATACAAGCAAACCCGCCTTCTTGCCAAATAGAAAGAATACAAATACGTGTGGTTGTCTGACTGTAAGATTTTATTGCGTAAAAATGATACGTCTAAAGTTACTAAGTTACTCTACGTCTAAGTTACAGTTAACTTATATCATGTTATGCGGATCTTAGTAAAATTAAATGACTGTATGTCGTTATCTATTTTAATGTCTTGAAAGGAATTTTTTTTTGTTAGAAATACTTACATATTAAAACAACATTACCTGTTAAAAAGTGCTGTAGAATAAATTTCTCACGTAACTTTAAATACTGTTATTGGTGTTTTCTATTATTTGTGAATGCTAGTGGAACCCATAATATTTCATTCTGTGATATTACTTTGCTGTATATTCTATACAGTGGTTTATAACAATAACTTGTCTATTTACTACCAAAACGTGAGGGGCTTACGCACAAAATCGCACGATTTTCTGAAGAATGTTCTGTGTAGCAATTATGATGTGGCATGTGTCACGGAATCATGGCTTAATAGTAATTTCTGACAGTGAATACTTTGACAGTCGATACGAGGTGTACCGATGTGATTGCAACGTTACGGTTAGTGATCGCGGGATGGGTGGCGGCGTACTGATGGCAGTGCGGCGCGGCCTATGCCCGTCGCAGCTCCCTCACGAGTGCCCGCCGACTCAGGCAGAAGAGGTTTCGTTATAATATATCCCATTAATTGAAACATTGTCGCGTGCGGGTTGCGTGACGTCATCGCACGAGTCTTACACTACTCGATCGCCGGCTCAGCGCCGCTTACATATTATAGCAACTTATATACCGCACGGTTGTAACCACGAACCACAATTGACATCGTTCTATACCAGAGTAAGCGATTTTATAATCTCGAATCTCGACGATACTTATCTAATACTGGGCGACTTTAACGTCACTTATGCTGACTGGTATTTTAATTATTCTGGTGATTGTATGGAAATACGTACAAACATTAATGGTCTCGCATGTCTTACTACCGATTTTATGAATATATCGTCACTATTACAATACAACAATCAATTTTATATTAATGATAGATTATTAGATTTAATTTTTAGTAATACAACATGTAATGTTACGCGACCTGAATTTCCGTTAGTTCCCGAGGACGAGCACCACAAATCCCTAGAAATTAGTTTGAATTTAAAATCCCCCGCCCGTTTTTTTTCTTAATCCGCCAAAATTAAGAAAAAAAACTTTCATAAAGCTTGACTTTGGCTCGATTAAAACTGGACTTAACACTGTTAACTAGGAGGAAGTTTTTAATACCATGACGGATATTGATTCGACGACGACGGTATAAAATTTTAAACAATTTGATAGATACATACGTACCTACTCAAAATCTTTGTAGCGAAAATAAACGCCCGCCTTCTTGCCTCATAAAACTAGAAAAGGAAAAGCTTAAATATCATAAGAAATGGAAACTTAATAACAACTTACGAGACTACCAGACCTTCTCTTGTCTTCGGAAGAAGTTTAAGAGGATTGAGGCAGAATGTTATAAAAAATTCATTGAACTTTCTGAGGATAATATCAAAGCCAGTCCAAAGTTATTTTGGTCTTTCATAGAGTCAAAAAAAGCTTCTAGTTGCATTCCTGAAAAAATGATATATAAAGGTAAAATTATTTCCACTGGCGGTGAGATATGCGAGGCTTTTAATGATTATTTTCATTCAGTTTTCATCTCTTCTACCCGTCAAAGTTCTGATCATACAATTTCTTATTCAGGCAGTTCAGCCGTAGACATACACTCTATTAACATCTACCACGATAGTGTTATCAAAGAACTGAAACAAGTAAATATTCATAAAGGTGCAGGGCCCGACGGGATCCATCCTCTTCTCATATCCGAATGTGCCAAAGAACTCGCAACACCCATTACAATCATATTTCGTTTCTCTCTCCAAACTGGGACATTTCCCAGTTTATGGAAAGAGTCTTTAGTAACCCCCATTCCAAAAAATAAGAGGCGTGAATGTATAGACGAATACAGACCCATATCGAAACTTTGTATCTTTGGCAAAATTCTAGAAAAGATAGTAACCTCTCAAATGTCGTACTCGTTTCGTAATCACATTTCCCAGGAACAACGCGGTTTCTTTAAATGCCGTAGCGTTGACACCAATATGTTAACTTTTAATGACTTTCTGTTGCGTGACATGGATGATAACCTAGAGGTGGATGCCGTTTACACCGACTTTTCCAAAGCTTTCGATAAAATAAATCACGATCTGCTAATAAAGAAGCTTGCGAGGGCCGGTGTGCATGGTAGCCTCCTTAGATGGATCCAATCCTACATAAGTAATAGGAGTCAAGCAGTCTTTGTAAAGGGTTATTCCTCACGAATTCTTCCAGTGCCTTCGGGTGTGCCTCAAGGGTCTCATATTGGACCTTTACTGTTTTCAATCTACATAAATGACATTGGTAATGTCCAGAAACATAGTCACCATCTCTTGTATGCTGATGATACTAAGTTGTATCGAATCATCAGATCAATTAGTGACTGCCACAAATTCCAAGAAGACTTACACCGATTACATGCATACTGTGAGTCCAACCATCTGTTCCTAAACAGCGATAAATTTTACACAATACCGTATACTCGCAAAAAAATCCAGTTACTTACGACTACCACATAAATCAGAAGGCCTTGAATAGAGTAACCACAATCAGGGACTTAGGCATAATTATGGATTCGACCTTATCATTTATTCCACATATTGATCACATATTAGCTTCGGCTTTTAGAAATCTAGGTTTTATACTACGAATAAGTAAACCCTTTAAACGTCCCGAAACTCTAAAAAATTTATACTTCTCTTTTGGCAGATCTTTCCTTGATTTTTGCAGCACTGTTTAGAGCCCTTGTTATGAAGTTCATATTAGTAGAATAGAAAAAGTTCAAAACTGTTTATTAAATCCCTAAATTATCGCCAAAATATTTTAATCAGTCATACACCGATTCATTAAAAAAGTACAATTTACTTTCTCTTTACAATAGGCGTAAAATGTTTGACATAGTATTTCTATACAAAATTATTAATAACCTAGTCGACTCCTCGTTGTTACTTAGCAGATTGTCATTTGTTTCCCGAGTCCGTCTGCCAGTGCGCTCCTCACGTCCAAAACCACTTTTCGTAACTCCACGATATCATAAAAATTATACACGTAACTCATTTGTGTATCGTTCCACTAACGTTTACAATAAAAAATTCACAGACATTGATTTATTTAATACTTCAGTATCAAAGCTTAAATCCGCTCTCTTTCAATGTTTGACTTGTGAATAATCTAGTTACCCATCACTGAAAATGATGCAGCACTCAATTCGCTAATTGAATCTGAATTGAATCTGCCGGTGTTATAGTAATCAGATTTTTAACATAGGTTTTTCTTCTCTCTTTTCCTCAATTGCACACCAAATGTTAACTAGTTACCTTATCATAGATCTTAGTGTATTAATAAATAAATAAATTTATAATGTCCTTTAGTCCTAAAAGTGGCTCAATAAGTTTAAAATATTGTAGAAGTTTAATTAAAGGCACTATAGGTCTTTAGTTATATTAATATTTAACCATGTTACTATCTTTATATATGACTGTTTGTTGCCTTAAAAAAATAAATAAAAAAAACTATCTCGTACCATCCCAGAAGGAAATTAAAACGGGATATAGGCAGCAGCTCAAAATAATACAAAACTGCGGTTGTCCACCCACCCACACAAATGATGCGATCTATATAGGAGGCCTATGATTATCGGTGGACTCTCGATAGGCTGTAATGTATGAATAAATGAATGAATACATAGGATATTTATAATTTACTAGACCATACGTCCCGTTTTGAACGATGTGGTGAAACAGAGAAAAGACACAAATAAAATAATCCTTGATGTCAAATGCGAAAAAGTACTACATTAGTGTCATGTGGCGGACCTCGATTCGATCGCGAAGGCGTCCGAAACGGTGTCACATAGAGCGCTGGTCGAGTTACTTCGAGCACGGGGTCTGCCCATGGCATTCTGTGATTACATCCATCGGGTGTACGATACGACGACCAATATATTGGCGGGCAGTCGAGTTCACCTGCAAAAGTGGGCTGAGGTGTGCGTCAGGGAGACCCGTTGTCTCCCATATTTATAATGTTTGTTGTTATATGAAAATTTTATATCTTCAATACCAACCAGGCGATATCATTGTCAATTATTTAACCCGTGTTAATGATAGAAAATAATGAGAAATAATAAGGGAGAGAAAAAATTGGAGATTTTTTTTGAAAAATCATTATTTTATATGAGAAGGGGCAAACGAGCGTACGGCTCACCTGATGGCAAGTGACTACCGCCGCCCATGAACAACTGCAACACCAAAGGGATTGCGGATGCATTGCCTTTGCATTGCATTGAAGGTCCCTAAGTCTCATCGGTCCGGCAAAATTGTTGGTGGTATTCGATTCCACAAGGAAGTTGTGCGAGGAAGAAAACTTCTTCTAAATCGCACAGTAGTGGACCGCCAATCATCCAGATGGTACGGATGGTATTTCGAGTTCTGTCGCGATGTGTGATGGTGAAATTGAGCGGCTGGAATTAGTCCAAACAATTCCTCTGAGCACTCCCCGTGGTAGATACGGTAGAATACGCAAAGAGATGCAATATCTCTTCGCAGTGCCAATGAGTCAAGCCGATCAGAAAGAGCTCGGTCGCCGACGATTCGAACCGCTCTGCGCTGAATGCGATCAAATGGAAGGAGCTGGCACTGGGGAGCCCCGGCCCAGAGATGGGAACAGTATTCCATGTGCGGCCGAACCTGCGCCTTGTAAAGTTGCAGGCGGTGTGCCGGCATGAAAAATTGTCCCGCTCTACTGAGAACGCCTATAATAAATGTTCCTTCATGATTGTCTTAAATCTATAAATAACGCCACAATTATAAATCCTACGCAGGCGAAGCCGGGGCGCTAGTACTTTTAAAATATTATAAGATTTTGTTTTATAATTGAGTTCATATCAATAACAATATTTTTTCAACATTTTCAACAAAAGACACTGCCCCGCCTAACCCAGGGGCTAGGCGGGGCAGTGTCCTGGGGCCCCCAAGCTAAATGGGCCCCTCGGCCTCCAAGAACGACGTTCGAAAAATTATGTACTATCCTAGTTGTATAAAGAATTTTCGAGTTTTAACTTTTTGGCCCCTGACCGCGAACGACTCGAACTGAAATCACAAAAATTACTCCCACTTCCAGAACATAAATATAACATTGTTAAAGATAATTGTCTATTTCGTTTTATTGTCTTTTTTATAGAAGAGGGGGACAAACGAGCATGCGGCTCACCTGATGGCAAATGTCGACCACCGCCTATTATCAAATACAACACCAGGGGAATTACAGGCGCGTTGCCAGCTTTTTAAAAAGGAGTAAGCTCGTTTCTTGAAACTCCCTAAGTCGTATTTGTCCGACAGTAGTGGACCGCCAAACATCCCGATGATGTGGATTTATGAAATGCGTTGATGAAATTTTGTGGCTGGAATTAATCCGAACAATTCCTCTGAACACTCCCCGTGGTAAATGCGATAGAAAATGCAACATCTCTTCGTCTCATCTTTCGTCTTCGTCGGTCGTCGACGATTCGAGCCGCTCTGCGCTGGATGCGGTCAAGTGTAAGTTGCTGGTACTAGGGAGCCCCGGCCCAGGGATGAGAACAGTATTCCATGTTAGGCCGAACCTACCCCTTGTAAAGTTGCAAGCAGTGTGCCCGGCATAAAATACTGTCCCGCTCTGCTGAGCACACCAACCTTTTTAGAGCCCAATTCATCCTTCCCTTCCAAGTGACCATGAAATTGCACGTTATTCGATATGTCATCGCCGAAGATATCGATACTGGCTGAGGTAACAAGGCGAGTGCCCTGAAATTGAGGAGTTACGACAAAGGGGTTCTTTTTAGTGGAAAACGCGCATACTTATGTCTTCTGGGCATTAAACTTAATTAGATTTAGTCGCCCCAATCCGATACCTTATCCGGCAAAAACTCTACTTCAGACACAAGTTTGTTCCGGTACTCTGCGACGTTTTCCCGAGAAATATAGGCACAGCCGGTGTATAGAGCATGACCAGTGCACGTTACTGGTTTGCAACATATTATTGATAAGCAGAAGAAACAGCGTAGGTGATAGCACGTAGAATATAATAGAATATAATAACAAATATACCAATGACATAACAAAAGCAGATTATATGTACAATTTGGCGGCCTTATCGCTACATAGCGATCTCTTCCAGGCAACCAAAGGTGTAAAGGAATAAAACAATGAATACTAGGTAGGTGGTGCAATATAAATATACGTAATATAATATCAATACATGTTATATATAGACAATACATGCAATAAAATAACATCTAATTAACTAATACATGAAATAATTTAAATGATTAATACATAATAAAAGATAAAGTAAAACATATAATATATACATATCTACTCAAATTACATATATAAATTACAAAATTCCTCAAACAATAATATAAAGCTGATAGATACAATAAATACATAATCATATAATTTATTCTAACGATGTCCGAACGATTGCGACAAGTAATGCTCTTTAAGTAGTCGCTTAAAGATAACAATAGTTTGTGCTTCACGTATATGTAAAGGTAGGGCATTCCAGAGCTTAATGGACTGGACAGTAAAAGATTTATTAAAAAATGATGTATTGTCAGTTGGTACCCTTAAAATGAATTTTCTTGAAGAGCGTAAAGGTTCCCCAGGAAGCCCTACAAAATTGAACTTCTCGTTTAAATAAGGAGGAGTAGAAGGGTGAAATAATGCATAGTATAGAATAGAAAGAATATGCATGTTCCGGCGAAGTCAGATAGGTAACCACTTGAGAAATTGGGAAATATGGTCAAAGGAGACAGTTTCTTTTTGTATGGAGAATGGGCCCACCAAAAACTGTGATGACTCGTAATGAAATGTATGTAGATTTATTCCTTATAATCTCTAGATTACTATAGTAATATTAGTTGTACCATATGTAAAGGGAATACTGAGAAAATAACAATCAAACGGCAATCTCATTATAACATAAAATCCCATACGGGCGACTGTCTAATAGTTTTTTATTGATATCCTATGTTATAATAGTGCACTGTGAATAGTAAAAAGTGTAAAAAAGTTGTAGGTTCTTCGAATTCTTAAGTACTACTTGGTGGATGGATTTTTTTTAGTAGTACCGGAGTAAACAGTACGAATAAACAGACGCGGTGATGTATTGATTCTTAACTGTATTTATTATTTATTGTGGTGTATTGAATACTAAGCACTGAATACATTACAAATGTATTCAAGTGAAGCAAAAAGTAAGCCAAAACTATGCTCAACTAATTCTAAAAACAAGCACACATGTACTTATTTATCTAATATCATTTGCAACCAGTTACACGGTTTTAGGTGCATGTGTGCGTCCAACAGTGAACTTTTAAGGGGTGTTTTGCGAGTTTTACCTCTACAGCGATTGAGAAAATAAATAGCACGTAAGATGTTTTGAACTGGTCGTGTTAGGATAAAAAAAACTCTATTGTCACTGTATTTGTTATTGTAAAATCATCACATTCTTAAAGCAGTATTAAATGTGACACATGCCACCAGGTGCAGTGTCAGGACATTGTTATTAATATGTATTGATTGAATAACATGTTTACATTCCAAGCACCATTAAAACCAAAATGACTGGATAGTAACATATCCGATTTTTACAATATTAACTACGAAAAATAAATAGCATGTAAGGTGTTTTGAACTATTTGTGTTAGGATAAAAAGAAACACTGTATTGTCACTGCATTTTTATTGTTTATTATTGTAAAATCATCATATTCTTAAAGCAGTCTATTATAAGTATCACAGGCTGCGAGGTGCAGTGCCAGGACATTCTTTTAATGTGTTGATTGATTAGCATGTTTACGTCCAACCACAATTGAAGCTAAAATGTAAAATTCTCGAGTAGCAGTCTCGTACAGGTAAGCTCAGTGTGGGGCGGCTACCCTCTAGATGGAGTGACGACCTGGTAAGACATTCAAAAAGTCGATGGATGCAGGTGGCTCAGGACCGTGCTTTGTATAATTCCTTGGGGGAGGCCTATGTTCAGCAGTGGACTTTGTGTAGGCTGTAATGATGAAGAAGTTTTAAACTAGTTGTGTACGGATACGGCTCGACTGTAAGACACGCTCACGGAAAACGCTACCAGCGTAAAATAGTAGCAATGCTCCTGTGTTTCTTATGGTGAGTGTAGAGAACCGGAGTCCTTTTACTGGAAACGAAGCACTCCATCTTAGTCCTCAGGGGTGACAATGCATCTGCATTTTGATTCTTAAACGAGGATAAATGTAGATGTCTATGAGCCACAGCATCTACTTACCATCAGGTGGACCGTGCGCTCGTTTGTCACACTTATTCTATAAAAAAAAACAAAAGGAGATTGTCAATTGAAAGAGTCAATGGATTTGAATCCAAACAATATCAAGCTCAATCTGGGGTGCCTCAAGGTTCGCATCTGGGCCCTTTATTATTCTTGGCTTATATTAATGACATCACTACTGTAATCAAAAATTGTCGTTGCTCGTTGTTTGCTGATGATTTAAAAATTTATAAACCAATAAAATCAGTAGACGATATAAATCTCATACAGGAAGATCTGAATAGAATATCCCATTGGTGTGACGTCAATAGTATGACTTTTAATGCTAACAAATGCTTCCATGTAAAATACACCAGAAAAATAAAACCGCTTGTCTCTAGTTATTCAATTGGTAATGTAGTTTTGCAAGAGATACCGGAGATTAAAGACTTAGGAGTAACTATTGATAGAAAGCTAACTTTAAATCTCAGATAAACACTATTGTTAATAAAGCCGCGAAGTTCTTAGGATTTATTAAGCGCAATACAAAGGATTTTCATCTGGGACTAAAATTATTTTATATAATGCTTTGTAAGAAGTCTCCTTGAATTTGCTAGTGTCATGGAATCCATCTTCTAGTGTGCACCCCAACGCGTTGAAAGTGTACAGCGCGCCTTTACTCGACATCTTGCCTTTCATGCCAGTGGTATCTCACATAGGCAGCCTTACTATCAGCGACTGATAAGTTTAAAATGATGTCTCTCCGAAATAGACGAGTTATTCTGGATTTGTGCTTTCTACATAAAATAATTCATAATAAAGTTAAGTGCAGTGACCTCCTTAACCACATTTCATTTGCTGTTCCATGTGGTATCCCTGTTGTCGCATCCAAAAAATATTTCATATTCCTTTCGCGAAAACTCATCTCGGGAGTCACGCTCCTATCGTGCGTATATGTGGAAAATATAACGAATATTCTAAAACCATACCTGGCATTGACATATTTAACGACTCTTATATTGCATACAAAATTAAACTTAGAAATCATTTATCGTCTAATTCCTGATACAAATTACATCTGCAATGTAATATATCTTATACTTTAATTAAAAATACATATATACTCCTGAAGAGAGTATATATCCACCACATTCCCTTTTAATAATTAAACCTGTTTTTTTTAAATATATTTAGTACTCCAAATTAACCCTAAATTGCATGACTCAATCTGTGAATGTTATGTACACTTGTAATTGATATACATATCAGAGAGTACAGAAATGTGTATGTTTTCGTGATTGTTATATATGTGTATTGTAAGTGTACTTGTTAAATAAAAAAAAAATAAAAAAAAAATAGAAAGAGATACGAAAAGGTATCAGAGCATCTATTCAACTTGCTCGGCGTTTATTTATAAATTAGGCGCTTTATTTATAATAAGGCACATAGTACAAACAGGTCAAGTAAGCAACAATAATTACAAGTTTTATTGATTATTATTCGTCATCATTACAACAATTCACTGCTGAACATAGGTCGTCCCTAAATTAAATATATAATGTAAAATATTGTATAGCCCTTCTGTCAACTGCCATCGCGTTTCGTCCCATATGGTGTCGTAAAAGTCGTAACAGACTAAAATAAAGCTACCAGGAGATAAGCAGCAACATCTCCCTATAGAATACCACACAAAGCTTTGGTTGCCACAAGCGTAGCAACTGTGGCAAAAACTACCATATAATAATGATGCATATTTATATTACTATATAAATATGCATCATTACTACTTCTGTATAAATTATTCCAATCATTGTGAGGTTCATTTAAGTGGTATTCACAAATACGAGCGCACAGTGGCACATAAAATGAGTTATCAATCAGCAATCTCTCTTTTAGGTTAGTAGTTCTTTTTAGTTTAGGTATTAAGAATCTAGATAAATGATTACATAACTTAAAAATACAGTGACGGGAAGTAGAAGCAGCACGCTCATAACTAGCCACAGGATATAATAGAATCATTTTTATTCAATATTACAATACATAATACTTATTAAGTCATTTTTACTTTTACCACTGGTTCGCAAAAAACCTCTGTCCTGGGAAGAACCAGCAAGAAACCCAGCGAGACTTTTTTTTTTAAAAAAAGCACATTTTACAATATAATATTTTATACAATTGTTTTGAAAACATTTAGAAACAGCATGGTAGCTATCACCTCATTCCCAGGGTTTATTATCAGTCATGTACTCTCTAGTAGTATAATAACCCTTACTAGACAATTTTTGCTTAAGAAATAATTTAAACCTTTTGACAGAAAAGGTCTGCATATTAATATAGTAATTGTTGATGCCGCTCTGGAAATGGCAGGAGTTACAGTTACAGGCATAAGGGGTGATTGTGGGATGTTACCGATGTCTTCAATATTCATGGATTGTAATTCCATATCCCTGTTATCATTTGTGTCTCCATACAGTTGTAGAAGCTCTCGGCCGACAAGGTTGCAGACTCATTCTAAATGATCCATCTGAAAAGTGTTTTTTTTCATCAACTAACCGAACAGACTAGAGTTTTACAGTGTACATACATACATACATACATAAACACACACGCCTGTCACCCAGAGGGGTAGGCAGAGACTACGGACTTCCACTTGGCACGATCCTGGCACACCTCTCTCGCCTCCTTTACATCCATATATCTACGCATACACGCTCGTCGGTTAAGGGTACTCCTAATCTGGCCCATTTTCAATATATCGCCAATTTGGTCGATAAACCTTCGTCTAGGGCGTCCCTTTCCGACTCTGCCGTTCACTTCTGCAGCATAAATTTGCTTTGTCACTCTTTCTTCGTTCATTCTTTCTACATGACCAAACCACCGAAGCATTCCTTTCTTAATCCTGGTCACAACGTCATCTTGCAAATCACACTTTTCTCTTATCACACTATTTCTCACCCTGTCATTCAGATTCAGCCCTAGCATACTCATTAATGACCGCATTTCTACAGCATTTATTCTACTCTCATGCTTCTTCTGCCAGACCCAACTTTCACTACCATACATTAAAGTAGGGACTAACACAGCATTGTGAATTGCCAAACGGGCCTTTTTTGACACATTCTGACTCTTCACAATAGCGAGTAGAGCCCCATTCACTCTATTTCCTGCGTTCACTCGTCGTTCTATATCCTTATCATATCTACCATCCCTACTAAATAAACATCCCAAATATACAAACTCATCCACTTGCTCAATCAACTCCCCTTCTATTCTTATTTCACATAACGTTTTACTTTCTTCTCTTTCAAAAACCATCACTTTCGTCTTACTTGCGTTCACTTTCATACCTCTTTCTTTTAATGATCGGTTCATTAAAGTAACCATCATTTGCAACTCGGCCGCCGACGATGCAAATATGACTTGATCATCGGCGTACAAAAGGCATTTGACGGTTAACTCACCCATTCTCAACCCACATTCTTCAACTTTCAAAGTTTGCAAACAACTGTCCATAAATAGGTTAAACAGCCAGGGGGAAGCTACACAGCCCTGTCTTACACCTTTTTGGATGCCAAACCAGTTCGATTTCGATTTCGAGTGATACTCTATCATATCCGGCTGCCTTACCTGCTTTCATGCTTTTCATTGCTTTCATTATTTCATCTACACTTATCTCCCTACCTCTCTCCACTTCTTTCGGAATTTCTTTTTCACTTAATTCAAACGACCCTTCACTCATAAACACGCTTTCAAAGTATTCCTTCCATCTCTTTAAATTCGAAACTTCATCATTCAGCATACAGCCAATCTCGTCTCGTATAGCATTCATTCTAGGCTATTTTGAATTTCCCCTAGCAGTTCTTACGAGTTTCCAGAACATTTTAATATTTGCCTGGAAGTTATCAGATATCCTTCTATCATTCTTATCCATTCTTTCTTGCTTTTTCCTTTCAACAACTACTTTTACTCTCTTATTTATAAGTCTAAAGTCTGCCTTTTTTCTTTCAATCTCATCATTCATACCGCCAGAATTACCAGCTTTGGTTGCCAGTAAATCTAGCCATGCTCTCTTCTTTGCTTCAACTTCCATCCGAATCTCATCATCCCACCACAACGTATTATTTTTCCTTTCATTCGTTCTCTTACTTACACCACATACTTCGGTGGCTGCATCCACCAAAACTTTCTTAACATTATTCCATACAGTCTTCATGTCTAAATTATTCATACATATTTCATTCAAACCATTTATATTCTCCCTCAGTCTACATTTATACTTCTCTTTCACACCTTCATCTTGTAACCTCTCTGTTCTTATACGCTGTAACGCAATTGTAGACACAGATGTCCGATGCCGCCAACGCCTGAATAGACCATTAATTCGGCATAAGACCAAGTAATGATCCGTCCCTACGTTGGATCCCCGGTAAACTCTTGTTGCTTCGCATTCTTTCATCCACAATTATGAAATCTATCATGCTTCTATCATTACCTCTTTCCCATGTATACATGTGAATCCTCTTATGGCGAAAGAAAGTATTCGTCACAAAAAGATTCTTTTCCTCACATACGGCGAGGAGGTCTTCACCATTCTCATTTACACTTTCATCGCCAAACATTCCTAATATCCTTTCATAACCAGACCTCTTCACCCCAACCCTTCCATTAAAATCTCCTAACATAATGATATTTTCATTTCCCTTACATTTCATCAACACCATCCTTACCATGTCCCAAAACTGCTCTCGGATATAAGTGGGCTTAGACATGTCTGGGGCGTACACCCCTAGCACAAACAACTTCTTTAAGCCCACTTTCATTCGTATCCACAGCAGCCTTGGGCTTACACATTCATACTCTTTCACACATTGACCCATTCTTTCTGAAAGGATTACACCGACTCCCTGGCATGCCCGCTCGGTCTCGTCTACACCAGACCAGTAAGCGGTATACATGCCATGTGCAGTGGCATCCTTTCCTTTCGTTCGTCTCATTTACACATAACATCTATTCCTCTATCATTCATCATTTCGCATATTTCATCCATCTTATCATTCATTGCTCCACATACATTCAGCGTAGCCAGACGGGCCTCCGCAATCCACTTTTCGCCCCTCCGGGAGACAGAACGTGACGGGTGGCGAATCTCGTCGCCGGTTTTACTCCCGGAGATTCTTCGCACCCCTGCCCCATTAAAGGGGCGCCGGGAACTCGGGGCCATTTCTTTAATGTTTTACAGTGTCTTCCACTTAAATAATAATATTTATTAATATTTTATTTATTTCAATCTTTATTACTAATAAACAGTCTTAATGCCTCTTAAATTATATATAAATAGCATGTACTCGTTTCCCTTCATAATACTTTTGTAGTAAACCAGATTCCACTAAGGTAAAAAGAAATAAAAATACATCAAATCAGAAAGGTAAACAAGTGAAGTAGTTATTTTAGAATTATAACATTATTTGACTAAGTACAAGTTCTTAGACGTTTTATTTACACTAATTTCATTTAAGGTATATGGGGTAAGGTAAGGAAGAAGTAGCATCTATCTAATAACAACTAAAAAAAAAAGAAAAAAGAAAAAAAACTGTGGTTATCAAATATATCCCCTATAAGGCAATCTGTGGGGGAGGTCTATGTTCAGCAGTAGACTTTGGATAGGCTGTAAAGTTAAAGATAACCTGGTGGTGAATAGCCAAATTGTTTGTAGTGCGAGGTGTATGATACTACAAACATCAATCTGTGTGCCAAAGCTATTATGCCAACTCCTCCGGGCAAGCCTATTTCAGGCAGGGCATCACTTACAGGCTGTTAAAGTAAAGTAAGTACCTGGTGTGATGGTATCCACTGCAAAATAATATCTCTTTCGGCTGAGTTAATTGGCACAGCCCGTGTGTGGTGAGCTCTTAAAATTGAAGATCCACATGGAATACAAATCTTCTAATGGAATGGGCAGTTTCAATACTTTCTTGCAATATTCTTAGGCAGTTATAACAAACTGCATCAAGTAGGTGTAACTGAAAAAATTGGGAATACAAATAAAAATAAAGAAGTAAAGAAATATTAAACTCAGAAAGAATGTACATTACCTACAATCAACAAAATAAAATAAAAATAATGTAAACAAAATTCTTGCTTCCCTGATGGAGTTTAAATATAATGAACGTAAATAGTAGATGTATTTAATCAAATATTAACACTAATATGTATTCCCTAATAACATCCATTTATTTTTATGTTATCTATATCTATAAATATTAAATTCAGAAGGAATGTGAGTACATTCCTTCTGAATTTAAGCAGCGTCTTCCTATTAACAACTACCAATAAAAAAACTGTGGTTGCCGACTTGTCTACTAAGCATGGCAACTATAGCAAGTATCCTCCTGTGAGGAAATCTGAGGGAAGGTCTATGTTCAGCAATGGGCTTTTGATAGGATGTAACGGTTGTGGATATAGTTACTCTGACAGACACTTTTAACATAGATTTGTGTATATTTTGTGTGATTTTATTTTATCTATTAATTAAATTAGATTTTACCAATAACATAACACTTCAATACTTTGACACTTTTAACCTTTTAACATACTAATAAGAATTGTGTTTGTTATTTGTTTTAGGTAATTCAACAAAAAATTATAGATTTTCCAAAATTCTAGGAGCAAAAGTAACTTGTATTATACACTCACATATACTTTTAATTAAACTCGTTAGTTTTCATTTTCGAATGTCATTGGCGAATTAAATACATAATATTTGGTTAACCTGTATAATATAATCCAACACTTGTTGCATTGATTAGACATTGACATATGAATTTGTTAGTGATATGAAGGGATATTTATTAGTATTTTTACAAACTTAAAATAATTAAGTACTAAAACATGTATAGATTGTTAAGTGTCTGTGGGTGTGGGTCGTTTATTATTATTTCTAAAAAATCGTACCATATCTCAATATTCAGTAAAAATAAAATAAAATGTAATACATTATAAACGAAACTTAGTAGTTTTCGTTTCCGTAGTATAATATTTTTGGACTAGAACTTCGAGAGTGACAAAAATAAGATATATTTCACATAAAAGTTTGAAACTTTAAATCAATTGTAGGTTTTGTACAGTTGAATTCTTCGCATTCCATAAGATAAGATACTCACCTCTTGAGAAATCCACAAATATAAAAGTTGGCGCACATCTGCTCCTGTCTCGGCTAGTTATTGTCTTCGCACAGTGCGTTGAAATCCACAAATATTATTTTATTGTTTTCAGTGTATGCTGATCTTCCAGATGCAATAAGTACAAAAAACAGCAGCGTGACGAATGTCAATGCCGTAAAGTAATACCCGGCCGCCGGCACAGACATAGATATGAAATATGATGCTTATATTATTATAATATGGCCGTCGGTTATTACCCAGCACGGAAGTCAATGACAAAATAGCGTTTCGTTCCACGGTGTCTTTGAACCATGTTATATGATATAAGCTAACACTTTTAGAAATAGGATAAAAATCTCAGTGGTATCCCTTTTTAGTAATAAATATATAATATACAAATAAGTATAAATATAATATGTATATAATAAGTTATCTTTGTAAAAAAAACATTTTTCTTTTAATAGAAACAGCAAAAATGATTCATTACACGCATTTTTTCCCATATTACATTAACCAGAACACGGAATATCAAAACCACTCATTTTTTTTAGATTTCTTGATTCCGTTTAGATATTCATAAAATCTATAGGCCATTTATTATAATAAATTGGTAACTTTTTTTTCTATGTAATACCATTAAAGGTCGTTAAAATTTCTAGTGGGCCCAAAAACGACTGACTCCTTTGCGCAATCCAAATATGAACCGAATACTAGTATTTTGAAGTCTCTCAAGCTTATTTTGCTGGTCCTGAGTTATGTCTACATAGCTTGCGTCAGCATAGTCGAGAATCGGAAGGAGAAGAGACTGGGCGAGCATAATTTTTGTAGGAATGGGAAGAAATGATCGAAGGCGACGCAGTGAACAAAGAGCGACAAAAGTTTTCTTACTTACCTCATTCATCCGGCGAGAAGCATACCCTCCCCTGTCCTCAAGGGAAGGATGCAAAAAAAGACCGCATCTTGTCCCAATCGGCCGACCTATAGTGCCAAACACGGCGGCGATTTGCAGAACGCAACTGCGATGGGAGTGTCAGTGGCACCATAGTCCGGATCAGACAATGGTCCAATGAGCCAAGAGGGGCGTCGACGGAGACCTGATATCCGTCCGGATGATGGATGGGAAGGTGCACGATTCTCCATATCTAGAATCCGCGTAGGTGAAGTAACCATTTGTGTCGGACCATATGCCAAGGCAAAGTCATAAACAGATCTTCCCACATGATAGGTTAAACGAGAACCAAGCCATTCAGCGTAGTGGCCGTTAAAATCACCAAGGATCACGATCTCTGCAGATGGGACCTGTTGTAGCACGGAGTATGCAGCGATTTGGTCGTGGTCGATGAGTTGGTCTGTGTCGGCATTACCTATAGACGCGAGGATGGTCGTCGCTGACCTTCAAGACTGCCGAGGCGTCGAGAACAGATGTCCTTTCTGACGTATACACAAACTCCAGCCCGAGGTACAAAGGTCTTATAATTTGCACCCCGGATAGGAGAGAAGTATCGACCGGAGAGGACACCTGCGTCTCTCCTGATGTTACAGAAATTCAGGATAGTGTGGCAGGGGTCACCTTTGTCTTATTGCTTTACTTGCCACGAGCAGTATTAGTCTTGAGCGGAATTTCGCCCCCCCCCCTCCCCAGGATACGCGAAGCAGCCTGAGCACCCGCGCTAAGAAAGAGTAGGGTCGCTTGGGCGTGGATGCTCAGCCAGGGATTCTCCAATACCAGGGGTGCTGGTACCCTCATGGGATGGTTACTTATTTAATTACTCTACCATGCTAAGGGGAAGAGGGGTTAGGCCTCCGACCACCTGCACATAACAGGCGAAGGATACTTCTACTTCACGCTGGTTATCTGTAAGGTCGTGAGTCTCCTCGGTTCGAGCCGGTCCACCCATTCATTACAGCTCTTCATTTCATGTCTTACCAGGTCGTCACTCCATCTAGTCTGGCTCACCCGTGCGACAGCAAAAGCTGCCGTGTGGCTCTTCCACTGTTATGTTATCTGCCTATATTGTTAACTGTAATCTACTTCGTCATTATTTATGCATTACACATAATACTTAGTAGTAAGTAGCTTTGCTTTATTATGCCCTGCAGTGGGCGACAAGGAGCTGATGATGAAGTAGTTTTGCACCTTTAAAGTATTTAGTTTAGTTTAAATAGGGTCCCAATTTCATTTTTGCCCCGGGGCCCATGGTTACATAGCTAAGCCACATAGGTAATTAATTTAAGAGAACCAGTATAAATTGAACATGCTGAAATTGATTCGCTATTTTCTAGTTCTAGTAGACAAGTTGGTTCGTTCGTTCAATTCAATTCACTCAGGGACTCAGTTGTAATTGTTACACTGGCGCCAATAAGTTCCAAAAATATCGCAATGTGACGCATCAACAACATATTGTTAAAAATTTGTTAACATACTTTTCTATTTAGTATTACCTGTGGTATTACGTATTATAACGTTTGATGGCTGAAAGCCTTGTAACCAATTCAAAAAATAAAAAACAAAAAATCTTTCCTTCTATTAATTATCTTGTTGTTTAGATACTGCCATTACGTTTTTAGGAGTTAAGTTTGTGCGGCTTTTCTTAACAAAATATTTAATAACACTTCTAAACCTTGCCTTGCAAAAGCAATTAACCGATCTATTAAATGCTAATAATAATTGACCCTGAATAAACGACGGCGCGGCTCTCAGAGGTGTTGTTTGATATTTCTTTAGAAGGGCTCTTCTTTTCTTTTTAATCTCACATTTTTTAGGGAATTTAATTCACATTTAAACTTATGTCGGCTCTCTTTTAAAATAATTACAGTATACTATTTTTTTATAGAATAAGGGTGACAAACGAGCACGCAGTCCACCTGATGGTAAGTGGATGCTGTGGCCCAAAGACATAGGCAGATTCTCGTTTCCAGTAAAAAGGGTCTCCGGTTCTCTACACTCATCACACGTAACACAGCAGCATTAAGCTGCTATTTTACCCTGGTATTCTGTGAGAGCGTGGTCCTTTCCCGGTCGAGTCGACCCATTCGTGATATAACAATAATATATCTGCAGCGTGACTCTACCACGTATATACTACAAGAAAAACTATTACTTAACTACTTTTGTCATTTCAGCATATAACTAATAAAAATTATATAAAAATTCTATGAAATAAACTAATAAATTTTTTATTTTTAATTAAAAGTGGGAGAGGACTTTAAAGAACTAAAAAGAATAATTCAGAGGACGGTGCTAGTGCTTGCAGAAGATTTTAGAAACTGTAATGTGGAAATTATTTTGTTCCCCACCCTTACGGGTAGAAATTTATATATTTAACATTCTCCATATTTATATAGGAATACGTGAAAAATGACCTATCAAATTAAAAAAAAAACGTTAAAATCCGTTTATAATTGACGAAGACATAAATTTGTATATTTGGTAGAGCCATGACATTTATCGAAATGGGTTGCCCTATATCCAAACATTTACTAAGTGGTAGCACTAATTTTCTACCTATTTCTGCCGTTGGCTTACACCGCTGTGTTTTGATCTGAAGGGTATAGAGAGCCAGTAGAAGTACAGGCTGTGAGGCATTCCATCTTGGTCCTCAGAGGTGACAACGCCTGTAGCCGTCTTTGTTTCAAATTGGCTAAATTGGTTAACATACTTAAATTATACAAGGACACATCCAGACCCAGAACAATTATTTGTAGGCCATGCAAATACTCATTCAGTGCGGGATCCGAACCTGCGGCCCTAATCAGCAATTCTATGCCAAGCTACTGCGTCACAGAGCCGTCAAATAAACAAAGCTTACAAGTACGAGGGTGCCACTCGAGAATCTTTTTCTCACCGGTTGTCAATTTAAGGTGTATGGGCGGCGGCTTTCCCCCATAAAAGCAAAAGTTGTTTTTGTAAAAAACATATAAAACATAAGGTTATATGAACATAGGGTTATATGAACGGACAAATGCGATAATTAATCAGAAGTTAGGTACAGCGGAAAGTTGAAAGTCAGTCTTGGACATTATAAAACAATTTGATATAATTTACATTTTCGTTTTTTTGGGACATTTCTTTAACTAAACTTAATTACACACTAACAAGGAAAAATAAATGTTTAAAAAATACAGATAGGTACAAAATAAATAAAAAAAGAATAGCCAAATTTAAACATTTGTTTGGTGTGAAATGTTTCGCATAGGACTGCCACTCAGAATATGCTGTGTGTCATCCCATCCTTGAGTTTCAGTGGCAAACTTATGATAAAAAAGTTAAAACATAAACACATTATATACACGACATGCAGTTGTCTGTCTGTCTGTTGTCTAGGTTGGTGTGGCTCCTATATACCTATTTCTACTGGTTTACAGTATCGCAGTTTCATTACGTTACGTAATCATTTATACGTGGTAGAGCCACACTGTAGCCACATATGGTTGTAGCACGAATCGGTCGACTCGACCGGGGTGGGACCAAGCTCTCACAGAATACCAGCGTCAAATTTATTTATTTATTACAAAAACAGTACCAGCATCATAACAGTACAAGACCAAGACAATGCTGTACAAAACAAACAAAAACTGATAAATATAACTACTGAAGTAAAAAATATATACTATTATAATTAAGAAAAATAATTATAAAAAAAATCTCACAGACCCTGTGCGCCGCTTCTGTGAACTTTGCCAGGCTGCAGTGTGGTAAATGTCTGTTTCTTCGGAAATAATATTCTATAATTTTAAAGCCCGTGACATAGGTGTAAGCCTGAGCAGATTTGTCCTTGCGTACGGCACCTTAAAGGTGGGATGTGGGCGACGCCTAACCACCGCCTTATCAGGCACAAATAGCTGCTACGCCTCCAGTACCTCAGGATGGTGTAGCTGGCCACGCAGGAGTCGCCACACGTACTTGCAGAGCGCGACGTCACGCCTCACACCAAGCTGGCTATACCCGACCATGCCGATCACGAACAAGCTCGGGTACATCAGCGGGTAGAAAGGATAAACGCCGTACTCCTTTAAATAAAGCAACCGCGTGAATTTATTTTGAATTTTTTCCACCATGTTGATATATTTATCTTCATGGGTATTCCCACGGAGCAAATACAAAGAGGAGGTGTTGTAATTAGATTTCACTATGTAACAATAAATTTACTCATGTGGTGAGGAGGTGTTAAGCCCCGCCCACTTAACTATTTTCCATCTACCGATAAATAGTAAAACTACTCGCATCGTTCCATATCGATGTTGCAATGTAGTTTAGCTACCTTGACGATAGATGGCGGCCTGTTCACAAAATTATTATAAAAATAATATTTTGGCGATTAAAAATTCTTTACGAGTGAATGCAAAACAAATTTCAGCACCTTCGTATGATTATTTTACCAATATTGAGCTCTACGTACCTTCATATTTTTAGGTCCCATGACACAAAGTGTCGCCATCTAGTGTCGAATATATTTAATTATATTTGAAAACCAACGCAAAGAGATTTTTCTAGAACTATTTTAATAAATATTATTAATAAAATTACTTACAAATAAAATGTGATGCCATTCATCGTTGAGTATTACAAGACTAGAGGAGCAAACCACATTATCGCGCGTCGAAAAAAATGTAACCACTATCTAAACGCGACGACGTAGCTTTGAAACCACTAAATATTTTAAAGTAAATATATGTCTGTCTCACTTACACAAGTCGCGAAAACAATACCGTCGCTAAGATTAGATAAAGATAGACACACAAACGTGCAATGGCGGTTTGGTATTGCCTACTATATGAAATTTTACCCAAAATAAGCAATAAAAAGGAGTTTTTTTTAAGCTGCACTTATTTGTTTTTATTTTAAATATGTATCTTTTCTTATCCGATGAATAGAAGTAAGCATAAATAATGAAATAAAATATTTTTTTCCAAGTATTTTTTATTGTACTAATAAATCAAACAAAAAAATAAATCAAGTAAAAAAAAATTTTGGGTTTCTTAATCAAGATCATGAATTGTGAAAGCATCGGTAAGTCTTTGTCTCCTAAATTTGGTCTCATGACATTAGCTACAAAAACTGTGGTTATTAATAAATTTCGTTGATTTTTTTGTTAATAGAATTTCCATACTATTTAACAATTTTAAAAAGTTTTTATATTTTTTTTGCAACAATACTGAAGAAAGTTAATTGATTGTAGGCTTGACTTTGCGGAAGTCCATTTTTAAGATAATACTAAATGGTGTTAATCTGTAGTACTAATTCGCTTAAATAAACACGGTCGCAATCGCTTTTTGGTCCTAGTTTGTCTTGATCCCGGAAGTGCTTAAAACAAATGAGATTAGATTTCGAAGGCACCCAGTGAGTCTCCTTTCTCAGCAATCGTATTATTTCCACCCACTTCTTACGGTGTGCTGCATCTTTAGGTACCCTGCAAAATTACTAATCTAGTAGAATATACAAATCAATGCCATTCATAGCATCAGAGCGTCTATCTGAGTAGTTTTTACACGATAAAACACAACACTTCATCCTTTTCTTCTTAATACTACGAAAATACCGATTGCGATTTTCGACACATAAACGCACAGGACGAACGCTGACAGTATACTAACTAAAGCTACCCCCCATTGTGATGACGTCAGGACCTAGTTAGAATCACAGTGCACAGTTGCTTAGGCCGTCTCCTCTTTGTATTTGCTCCGTGGGTATTCCAAATATTTACACTCGTTTCCAGCCGACTGCGAACAAGTGCATTGTCTAGAACTTTAATCATCCCCGTACTAAGGAAATCCCTGCAATTTCTTAGGATAAAACCTAAAATAGCAGCTTAAAACTGCTGTGTCTCGTATGGTGAGTATAGAGAACCGGAGACCTTTTTTACTGGAAAAGAGGCATTCAATCTTAGTCCTCACGGGTGACAACGCATCTGCATTTTGATTCTTTATTGAGGATATATGTAGATGTCTCCCCCCCGAACGGGTTCCCGCCTTGTCGTGGCGGGAGGGGGGGCTTAGTAGCCGTGGCTTGGTCAACAGCGGTGAACAAAGAGGAACCCCTTGGCTGGCCCGTGGTGTAGGGCCGGACCGAGTTGGCCACTCCGAGTGGGCTTGGCGATCCTCTGCGGCCGAAACTTGGTTGGCGGCGGAGCCAAAGACAAGATCCGCCGCTGGGGTCAGGAAAGCGGGTGCTACCAAGCGCTCGATTTTCCTGGCCCCATGACCTCCGCGTATTGGACTCGGGGGGGCCCGTTATGCAGGTGGAGTTGGAAGCTGTGGAGGAAGGCGTGTCATGTGTTCCTGATGCGCCTTGCCTGAGAAGGAGAATGGGGAGAAGTCCTCCCCTGGAAAGGGGCTGCCATGGGGCGGCCAGCGCTGGTGGGGCCACGGATGTGTGCGAAAGCGTTCCAACCACGGATGTGTGCGAAAGGTGGAACACCGTGGGGTTTTAGTCGGTGCGAGTCCGACATAACCCGTCCTTGCCCCCGTGAGGCGGGTATGTGTAGGCATTTCCCCATGAGAAAAAAAAGATGTAGATGTCTATGGGTCACAGCAAACACTTACCATCAGGTAGACTGTGTGCCTGTTTGTCACCCTATCCTATAAAAAAAACATCCACATCATCTGGATGCTTGGCGGTCCACTACTGTGCAATGTACTAGGAGTTTTCTTCCTCGCACGACTTCTTTGTGGAATTGTTTACCATCGGCTATTTATCCGGATCGATACGACGTAGGAGCCTTCGAGAAACAAGCTTACTCCTTTTTAAAATGCCGCATGCTAGTTAGCCTTTTCTTCTATATAAAAAAAACTAGTGTGTAATCAAAATAAGAAAATAGCATATCGCAGTTGTGGAGTTAACCCCACCAGAGTAATGCACGCACTGCAGGACGCAGGCTAGCGCGTTAGACGGTCGAACATAAATCTTCGCAAGCTCCCGACTTAGTTACGAAGCCAGATAGCCAGCAATTTGTTGCCGGAGACAATTCCCTGTTAAGGCGCGCTCGTATCTCAATATCAGAAAAATTAGAATAAAAAGTAAAAGTTAACGTCGAAAAACTAATATTAGGTCCTTACATATGAAATTAGCGTTTTGTACAGGACGAATATAAAGTCATTATTTTTTGTAAAATATATTTAATTAATCAAAGTATGCACCGTTGTTATCTATGCACTTTTGCCATCTCATAGGTAGTTCATTGATCCCTTTACTAAAAAAACCATGGGGGCGAGAATCAATAAACTCTTTGAATTTTACTTTGTTTGGACCTCCGCATGGGAGTTGAATTTTTTTCCTTGTAAGAAGTTGTCCAAATTCCGGAAAAAATGGTAATCTGTTGGAGCAAGGTCCGGGGAATACGGTGGATGTCTCAGACATTCCAATTGTAGCTCATCTAACTTGGTGGTTGTTTGTTGTGCAGTGTGTGCTCTTGCGTTGTCGTGAAGCAGCAGTGGCCTAGAGCGATTGACCAATCTCGGTTGTTTAGCAGCTAGTTCTTCCTTCATGTTTTGCAGTAGCTGACAATAGATATTTGCCGTAATCGTTTGGCCAGATTTTAGAAAGCTGTAGTGAACGACACCGGCGCTAGTCCACCAAACACTCACAAGTAACTTTTTCTAAGTTAATTTTCGTTAAGGCAGGATTTGGCTGGGTCTCCAGGGTTCAGCCATTGCGACGAGCGCTTTCGATTATCGTACAGTATCCACTTTTCATCACAAGTAATGATTCGATTTAAAATCCCTTCATTATTGTGTCGGTTGAGCAAAGTAACACAGCAGTCGACGCGTGTTTGCAAGTTCACAAGGTACTCATCGTTCAAATTTTTTTACTTTCCCGATTTGCTTCAAGTGGATTAATACAGTTTTATGACTTACCACGAAGCCTGCAGCTATCCCTGAAGTGCTTTGTGATGGATCCGCTTCTACAATAGCCTTTAATTCTTCATTTTCCACTTTGGTCTCCGGCCGTCCACGGGGTTGATTCTGAAGGTCGAAATTTCCAGAACGAAAACGTTGAAACCAAAAACGTACCGTACTTTCTTTTGCGACACCAGTGCCGTACACATAATTAATCCTTCGAGCTGTTTCTGCAGCACTGGTGCCACGTTAGAACTCGTACTCGTAAATATACCGATATTTCATGTTTTCCATTGTGCGGTAATAAGCGACGCCAAAGAAAAAAATAATGAGGAAAAAGCAAAAGAATAACTGTTTTCAAAACTCAAGTGTACCAGCTAAATGAATTTATAAATTTGAATTTGGAATTCTTAACCAAAGAGGAGATATTTCAGATCAAAGTGGTCAGTACGACAAAACGCTAATTTCATATGTAAGGACCTAATATTTAAAATTATTAAAGTGGCGGTCTAAGAATATCCACTACCATGGGGTAGTCCTGCAGGTGCCGTAAGAGGCGACAGATGGAAACTGAAAGAGAATATAATCAGCAGCATCGTCCTAATAACAACTCAAAAAAAATGGGCGGTTCATTGAGTCCAGGGCCAAAGCAGTCGCAAGGAAACTAGGTGTCCTTGCAAGGGTGCGGTGGTAGTTCATGCCCGGGCAGCTTCTTACCTTATATAAAGCGCAAGTCCGGTCGTGCATGGAGTACTTCTATCACATCTGGGATGGTGCTACAAAATGCCACCTAGCAGCGTTGGACTCAGTGGAGAGACGTGCTAAGAGGCTTATTGGTAACCTTGATTTCGTTGAAACCAATCTTGTCCGCCTCGAGCACAGAGTAACCAGCCTCTCGGTATTCTATAGGATGCATTTCGGCGAGTGTGCGCAGGAATTACATGCTTCGGTTCCTCCCTCTCCTCTTGATTCGTAATCGAGGATAGATGTAGATGTCTATGGGCCACAGCAACCACTTACCATCAGGTGGACTGTGTGCTCGTTTTTCACCCTTATTTTATAAAAGAAAAAACAGAATTAATGCCTTTTGGCATTCTCTCTCAGTCAATCCGGGTCTGTCTGTAATATTGAAATAACTGGCCTCTATGAAGCTCTATAAATAACCATTTTTAAAAAAAAGTTAAGGCGAGTATGCGTAGGCATTTCCCCATGTAAAAAATGGCTCCACCTGGTGGTAAATGGCTATTGAAGTTCATAGATTTCTGCCAATTTTAAACAAAGGACAGGCATTGTAACTTCTGATGGAATACCTCACAGCCTGAAACTATAATGGGTATCTGTACCCTTCAGACCGGAACACGATGTCGAGAGCGTGCAATGCTGTTTGGCGGCAGAAAAAGGCAAGAGAGTGGATCTACCCAGTCGGACTTCTAGGCAGAAAAGGAGTACTACCATCATTAGTTCGGAAAATGCCTCTGTCCTGGAAAGAACCAGTACTGTTCTAATCTCTGGGCCGGGGCACTCCAGTGCTCCTTCCAATTGACCGCATCTAGCGTAGAGTGTCTCGGGAGTGACTTCGGGATTTTCAAGAAAAGAGCTTACTCCCTTCTAAAAGGCCGCCAACGCACTTACAATTCCCCTGGTGTTGGAGTTGTCATTTACCATCAGATGAGCCGTATGCTGTTTGCCCCTTCTTCTATAAAAAACCCTTTTTATAAAAAAAAATTAATAAGAATTCTGGAATTTATTTGTAATGGGATATACTTTAACACGTGTAAGAATTAAGAGACCCTTTGGAGTAGTTATTTACAGCCTATATGACGTATATAGGCTACTGCTGGATACAGGATTACTCGCATTTTTGAGTGATGGTGGTAGAAAGCGTGGTGGTGAAATTTACATGTCGTCGAAATAGTTTTATTTTATTTCTTAGACATGGAGGTTTCTCCACGATTTTGTCCTTCACTGCCGAGCACGTGTTTTTTTTTATTAATAATTTCATTGGTGCCGGTGGGGATCGAACTAGGTTTCTCGCGTACTGTTAAATTTACAGTGAGCGCTAAGCCCCAGAGCTACCACGGCTCTGGAGTACAGTTACTGGTTATTAAAGTGACAGGTACCGCTAACATAGAACAAAATCTAATCGCTTATTTCGTATAAGGTACATGTGTCACAATATTCCTGCATTTATCTTTAGATATTACCACAACCATTTTAAACTTACTTGGAGCGGTTAACGGAAGTTTTAGTAATGCCTCTACTCTAATGCCTCAATTCTCCTTACATAAAGCCGTGGTAACTTAGGGGTTAACAATGTTACATAGTTTAATGTATTTATTGTACAAAAATTGATTTCGTTGTGTTACACGAATTATAAGCAACCTTTTCTTCAGTTTAGAATCAAAATGCAGATGCGTTGTTACCTCTCAGGATTAAGATGGAATGCCCCGTTTCCATTAAAGGGGGTCTCCGGTTCTCTACACTCACTATACGAGACTCTGCAGAATTAAGCTGCTATTTTACGCAGGTATTCTGTAAGTGCATGGTCCCCCACCGATAAAGCCGACACATTCCTTTTACAACCATAGTATAGCTGCAACATGGCTCTTCCATGTAGATTTAGGCCCGTATTAATAAACGTTACTCAGCTCAAGCACACGCACTTGAGTACAATCTTGAGGTTATGATCTTATTAATAAACATATCTCAAGATGCGGTATAGGTTTACGATATCAGCTGAGTGCCACACTGATTAATAAACGAAACTCGACTCTCAAGTGTGTATACTTGAGTGAAAATCACAGAACAGTATTCCTAAGTACAGCGTTTTGAGATACTGTTTTTATGTGTTTATTAATTAGCAACGATCTTGAGATGCTGATTTCGTAATGAGGGCGTATCAAATGATTACGCACTTGAGTTCGTCGTTGAGTAACGTTTATTAATACGGGCCTTAGTAACAACATCCATCATCCATCCATTACAGCTTATTAAAGTTTACTGCTGAATGTAGGCTTAGATTGCGTCATATTTTGCTATATTTGCGGGCATAGCCGGGCGGGTTGGCAACCGCAGTTTCTTATTATTTAGAGTTATTGTCAGGAAGACGCTGCTGCCCATCACCTGTTTCAGTTTCCGTCTGTCGCCTCTTACGACACCCACGGGACGATATGGGCTAGTGGATATTATCACACCGCTACTACACGGTTACAGGAACATCAGCATTATTCTATATAATATGCCGTCTCGATGCGTGGGGTAGAAATGAATTATGTATGAGCGGCGTAATCCTGAAAACTACGCATAAATGTCAACCAGGATATTTCGCGTGAACGTATGAAACCTTAGTTTCTTCATAAAAGAGGTCTAATTTCGTAGGTATATTTGATTTGGAAGGTGTATAACGTATATATTTTTACGTTTTGTGATCGCTATAGTCAGATTCGAGCTGACATATTTATGCTGCAACCATAAAATAACCTTTTTAGAGAATAAAAGTGACAAAAGTCCGAAACGTGTACTGATGCTAAGTGGATGCTATGGCTCATAGACATCTATCTTCGATTAAAATTAAAATGCAGATGCCTTGTCACATCTGAGGACTAAGGTGGAATGCCTCCTTTCTTTTCTAATGTTAGCTTATTCTATAAAATATTATCTTATCTTTTCACGTCTTAGATCTTTTTACGTGGCAGAGCCATGCTGCAGCTATATTATAGTAGTAGCACGAATGGGTCGGCTCGACCGGGGAAGGACCGCGCTCTCATAGAAGAACATCATGAAATGGCAGCTTAATGCTGTTGTTTTTTGTATTAGTCGGAGGTCCTTTTTACTGGAAACGAGGCATTCCATTTTAGTCGTCAGGGCTGACAACGCATCTGCATTTTGATTCTTAATCAAGGATAGACGTAGGTGTCTTTAGACCATAGCATCCAATTACCATCAGGTAGACTGTCTGCTCGTTTGTCACCCTTATTCCATAAAGAAAATGTTAAAAACATAAAACAGTTGCGAATAATTCCCGCCAGAGATACATAATCACACTGCAGCACGGCTAGCATGGGCTGGGGACAAAAAATTTTGTCCCCCGATTATATCCACTGACAAGAGATAAAATTATCTTGTCCTTATGCCAAAGCACGACAACGGGGAGAAGTATATCCCCGTTTGACATAACGAGTAGGCATATATCCCCCGTCCGTAGCTTGGAGCCAAATGAAAGATAAAAAATATGCTTTTTTGAAATTTGAAAGGGAGACTTTTATCCTAGTTCATTGGACGTGGGTTTAAGTTTATATTCGTACAAAAAATCTATCTAAGTCTAAGTCTATCTCCCATTTTATCTACTGCGGATATTATATCCACCGGTGTGCCCATGCTCGAAGGGTGGATAAAACTAAGCGAGGGGATAAACATTTTCTCCTTTCCCCGGGGATAAAATTGTCCCCTGCCCATGCTATGCCCTACAGGAGTGACTTAATTAACTTAATTGACGACTATTATAGATCAAGTTAAATAAATCGCTGTAATATAAATGTATATTTCTCATTTATTAATTTATTACAGCCTTAACCCCCTGTTGAACATAGGCCTCCCGCAGACTTTGCCTCATAAGGAACATATTTGCCATAGTATTATTTTGAGACATATTATTTATTTTAAGCTGTTATCAAGAACTTGCTGCTGCAATCTCCTGTTTCAGTTTTCCTCTGTCGCCTCCTGCGACACCCACGGAATGCCACTGCACGCCACTGCACGGCAAAATATTAGTGAAATTGTCACAAAATTTTTAGCTAGCATGGTTTAAACTTTTGGTTTAAGTGTTTTTTATACATACATAACAAAAGATTGCACCTCGCGCGCTTGAAGTGTTTTTTCCAGGCGGCCCATCAAAGAAATAAATGTCCATCATTTCGTTAAACAGACCCAAACCGCCATTTTGAAAGGCATGAGCATCGAGTGGTCGGATTTACTTTAAATGGACTTACTGAATGTTTTTGCAGAAAATATGGTGTGATTTGCGGGAGGATGGGATAAAACATTTATGAGTCAGTCTTGTACTCAACTTTTGCAGACTCTCTTTTTACCCGACTGCCAAGGAAGGGTTAGGTTTCTCGCGCGTATCTTGTATGTTTGTAAATTTCTTTATTACCTCATATTTTCCAAACGGCTAGATGGATTTCGACAATTAAGGTATCGTTTTATTCGTCTTAAAACCCAAGTGTTCTTAGATAGCTGTTTGAAAAAAATAAACAAAATGGCGGATTTTTGGCGCAAAATAGTGATACGTTAATAAAAAAAATTACCAAACCTATCGAGTAGGGTATCAAAACAAAGGAAATTAAAAGGGGATTACAAAAATATATATAAGTTATATGTTTAAATTTAATTAGGAATAATAAATTGGTTTAAAAAGTTTTTGTTAGCGTAAAATGGGACATGTTTGTGTCGGATCTCGTGCTATCATATGAAATTTAGTTCATAAGTGTGTGCCGGGGCACTAAAAAGTCTAAAATAAAATAAATAATTTAAAAAATCAAAAACCCGACTGCAAAAAGACAATTTAAAAGTAATGCACTAAAACGAACGAAACAAGATTGAGTATAGAAAACAAAATTAAAATAAAGTATTAACAAAGTAAATTCTACTTTGGTTTAACAGACTATACTATGAGCTGAAATCCTAAGTTAAATACCCAAATTAAGCTTAATAGCAGGCGGGACCCAATTGCAAATAATGAACCGAAAGAAAATAAGTGGGTTTCGCTTGCTACTAAACTTAATGCGGGTATTTAATTTAGGCTTTCAGCTCATAGTATAGTTCTGTTAAACCGGAGTAGAGTTTACTTTGTTAATACTTTATTTACAAGCTTTTATTTAACTTGCAATGTAACTATGTTTGTTCGGGTGGAATCTTAGAACTCAATTTTGAAGCAGATATCTAAAACGGATTGAGCTGAAATTTTGTATACACGTTAAGTTTGGATGATAATGCATGGTTAGCTGTGTGACGTCATTCTAAATCCAACATGGCGGAACACCCAAGATGGCGGACTAGTAACTTTTAATGCACTTCTACAATATGGGTATCAAATGAAAGGGCTTGCTGAGTATAACTCGAAAAAATAAAGTGACGTCACTCTAAATCCAATATGGCGGACTTCTAAAGATGGCGAACTAAGTTTTTTATGCTTTCCTACAATATGGATATCAAATGAAAGGACTTGCTGAGAATACGAATGCGAGTTGAAAAAAAAATAAGATTGTGATCATAAGCTCCGTTGCTCTAATCCGTCTGAAATTTTGGTTTACTGGGGTTTTTGGAGTCCTCGATAATGATATTGAGGTCGAATTGTTCGAGTCTGTAGCATCGGTTGGTTAACTTTGACTTGTGTAATTTGGCGAGATAGGCGTCAACAGCATTGGTTTGCAACCTGTCTAAGAGAAAGATAACTCCAAAGTTAATCCCGGAACTGTGTTTCGTACGGCATAAATAAGCTTCAAGCTGAAATAAGTGGTGCATTCCTCCAAACACCCAAGTCAAGGTGAGGCCGTGCCGAGGACTGAGTGGCGTCACCGTGTAACATGATGTCGATCCGTCTGAAACTTTGGTGTACTGGGGTTTTTGGAGTCCTCGATTATGATATTGAAGTCCAATTGTTCGAGTCTGTAGCATCGGTTGGTAAAATTTGACTGTCCAAAGGTCTGGTGAATGGTGCCATTGAACATATTACAAAAATCATATGGCCCTGCTTCCGGAGAGCACAAATGTATGATACTGACATACCATTCATCTGTATAGACTTCGGTAAAGACGGTGTTCATCTAATGCAACCCAAGACTGTGCAATTTGCAGCAAAATATAGACACGGCACTGCAGAACGAGGAATGCTGCCAATTATATTATGTTGGGCTGCACAGTACACAAAATTCAGGGTAGTACTGTCGACTATGCCGTTGTATACTTAGGCTCGAAGCTCTTCGCTGCTGGTCAAGTATACGTGGTCTTAAGTAGGGTAAAATCATTAGAAGGTCTCCTTATTGAAGAGCTAGACTGTTCGAAATTAACCGACAAACGACCTTGCAACAATGATGCGTTGAATGAGATGAACAGACTGAGAAACCTGTCCAGCGATAACTGAAAAGTAAAAAATAAATAAAAAGTAAAAAAACTTTTTTTAAAACAAGCTTTTATTTAAATGCGCTAAAAAGAATAAAATAAACTTTTCCTTTAAAACTTTTACTATCAACTTATAACGTCATTACACAATTTATATGATATAAAAGCTTGTCGCGAGATTTACCTGTGTAGATAAACTGGATCTGATTGATTTTAATTTTTAAATTTTTCAATTAAGTAAATACGATTACTTAAATCTCGCGACAAGCTTTTGTATCATATAAATTGTGTAATGACGTTATAAGCTGATAGTAAAAGTTTTAGAGGAAAAGTTTATTTTATTTTTAATAGCGCATTTAAAGAAAAGCTTGTTTATTAAAAAGTTTTTTTACTTTTAATTTATGTTTCGGAGAGAGATAAGAGCTTTTTAGGGTTCCGTACCCGAAGGGTGACCAACGATTTCACCGAATACGAATATTCGGCCGAAAGAACGGTAAAACTTTTACCGAACCGAATATTCGGCCGAACATTATTCATCAGGATCACCTCGGTACCTAACCAATTCATGTCGAAACTTGTTTACGTAAAGCGCGCGGGATTAGCACCGGACCCTGCCCCTCGCTCCCCTGCCACACCTGACATGTTATTGCATCATCTAGTACTGAGCTAATTGCCGGCACGAGCATTCACCATTTGGAAATAATTTAAAATTAAAAAATTTGTACAACCGACTTCAAAATAAATTATTAAGTATAACTCAAAAACTATTGGTCAGACCTTGATCAAATTTATATGGGACCACATGAGAAGCACCAGCTTTTAAATAAAAAAAGAATCATCGAAATCGGTTCACCTAGAAAAAAGCTATGAGGTAACACACATAACAAAGAGAACATACAGTCGAATTGAATACCACCTCCTTTTTGAAGTCGGTAGATAAATTATTTTTTTATAGAAAGTATTTTTTCGCAAATCGTACATTTCACTTTACTTTGGTCGTCAGTTTCATTCCTGCCACTCATTTTTATCATATAATTATCAATTTTCACTAAAAATAACACAACGAAACCCTTTTTTTCTCACAAAAACAGTCGTCGCGTTTAAATTATTTCCAAATGGCGAATCGACGACCCCAGATCACTTCCAATTACGAATTCAATTGCTGAAACGATAGCAATAGATAATCAGACAAATTCTATAGTCGAATATAAAGGCTTTAATCGGCTCATGTAGTTGGCAAAGCCCAAATACCAAATACTTAGCCGAAAATGTATAGGTGAAACAGTGATTCCACAACTGTATGAAAAATTTAAAAGCACTATTCAAGGTGAGCTATCTAAGGCCAAATGTCTATCGGCTACATCTGACATGTGGACAAACATGTTCGTACATTTCAATACAGTGGACACTTTGAGTACCACTTTAACGAATGTTCGGTGATTTAGCCGAATATACGGATTTTCGGTAAAGCTGCCGAATATGCCGAATACCGAATATAAAACGAATATTCGGCCCATCTCTACCTATTACTAAGCCACCGCTGTCCGTCCGTCCGTCCATCCGTCCGTCCGTCCGTCTGTCTGTTAGCGGGCTGTATCTCATGTTCTGTAATAGGTAGACAGTTGAAATTTTCACAGAATGTGTATTTCTGTTGCCGCTATAACAAATAATAAAATTATAAATAAATTAAAAATTAAAGGGGGCTCCCCTACTAGAAACCTGCGTTACAGTGGTACGGAACCCTTCATGCGCGAGTCCGACTCGCACTTAGCCGGTTTTTTACTATTCTAAGCCAGCGCTTTACTACTATTCCACCTGATGGTAAATGGTGATGCAGCCGCAGATGATGAAGGGCACTGACTTATCTTAACAAAAAGCCTATTCACTCCTGCATTGATGTCACCCACATTATAATCGGATGGAAAGAGAAATGCTGGCAAATTATTCAACTCTCCTGCACGATGTTTTTCCTCATCACCGAGCACGTGATAAATAAGCACTTAACATAGGGACTATTTCATTGATGTCGGTGGGAATCGAACCCGGGTATCGCGCGTTTTCAAGCGCAAGCGCTCAGCTACTGAGCTACCATGGCTCTATTTGTATACGAACAGCGTTTACATTTCATCATTTCAGGCCATCACAAGTCCACTACTGAACGGCCCACCCCAAGCAATGCCAGAAAGCAAGGTTCTGAGCCACCTGCATCAATCGACTTCCTGCATGTCTTGCCAGGTCGTTACTCCATCTAGTGGGGGGCTGCCCCACATTTCGCCTACCGCTACGAGGCTGATGAATTTTTTTTTGGAATAAGGGTGACAAACGTGCACACATTCCACCTGTTGGTAAAAAGATGCTGTGGCCTATAGAGATCTATATTTATCCTCGATTAAGAATCAAACTGCAGATGCGTTGCCACCCCTGAGGACTAAGATGGAATGCCTTATTTCCACTAAAAATGGTTTCCGGTTCTCTACACTGACCATTCCAAACACAGCAGCATTAAGCTGCTATTTTACTCTGGTATTCAGCGAGAGCGTAGTCGTTCCTCGGTCAAGTCGAACCATTCGTGCTACTGCCATAACGAAGCTGCAGCGTGCCTCTGCCACGTGTACCACCACCACGTGGCTGTACCACCACCCAGACGGACTCCTAGGCAGTAAAGGAATCCTACAAACAAGATGAGAGTGATGCATTCTCTAACAGCGCCTACGCACGGCAACATCCTAAAAAGTTACAGCCTATATACATCCCACTGCTGGGCACAGGCCTCCTCTCATTTTAGAGAGGGATTTAGGGCAAGGAAGTGTTTGCCGCGCTGCCCCAATGCGTCTTGGCGAACATCACAAGACTTCGAAATATTTTTTCTTATTTCTCAGACATGCAGGTTTCTTCCCGTGGTTAATCAGATCTTGAAATTTCAGTTAACAATTTCATTCGTGCTGGCGGGAATCGAATAAGGGTTGCTCGCGTACTGTGAAATTTAAAGCGAGCGTTTAACCCATGAGCTACCACGGCTCATAACATCCTAAACCTTATCTTTGTTATATAGTCGTAAGTGATGCACTGTTAGTGATGGTGTAACTTCTGAAAGACTTGACCGATTGAGGTCATATTCTCATTACATTTGTTTTGTTGAGACGATGGTTGATAGCTATGATAGGATCCGATAGGTGGCGCTGTAGTCTAGTAATTAACAATCTCTATGTTTATGAACCAGAACGACTCATATTAATCAATCAATCAATTAATTTATTTTATTCGTTTTCACCGGTAACAAGGTTGACAATGTTGTAAT